>JAZKJV010001323.1:893253-1379829 GCA_037367405.1 Ottelia alismoides
AGACTCCCTTTCAATTATCTCTGAGAAGTACGGAGATAACAAAGGCTCCTTTAACTTATGCCATCACGGTGAAAAAGTCCCCATTCCACGCAATATAGGAGCCCCCTGCAATCCCCACGGCATTTAATGCAGTGAACTCCGAGAGGTTGTTGGTTCTCAAAGAAAACCAAAGCTGATCAATCCAATCGCGAAGCTTTGTTTCTTGCAGCAAAACAATGCCACGACTTTCTAACTTCCTGCAATTCATCCCTAAGGTTCCCCCTGATCGAGGGGTCATTTGGTCCATACACACAAGAGATTAAAAAGCAGACTCCCTTTCAATTATCTCTGAGAAGTACGGATATAACAAAGGCCCCTTTAACTTCTGCCATCACAGTGAAAAAGTCCCCTTTTCCACGTAATATAAGAACCCCCTGCACTCCCCACGGCATTTAATGCAGTGAACTCCGAGAGGTTATTGGTTCTCAAAGAGCCCCAAAGCTGATCAGTCCAATCACGAAGCTTTGTCTCTTGCAGTAAAACAATGTCACAACTCTAGCCGCTTATGAGAGACCCAATAGATCTTATTTTCTCTGGGTCTCCTATTCCCCTAACTTTTCATGTTGGAACATTTATTTAGACTGGTTTTCCTCTCCCGACGCAGGGGCTACACCTATCATCTGAGTTATACTTTTCCCCAACACTATCGGAACTTCAGGAGACATTGCCAACTCCTTCTGTGCCGCCCCTTTTTCTTCCTTAGACTCCCCAAACCTCCTTTTTCCCTCTGCTTTCTTCTTTCTCTTTATGTATCTCTTCCCTTTCTTCCAACGCAAGTCACTACCCGTTGATGAGCTTAACGAAGCTAGAGTTGCATGGAGTCGAGCCCTCGAGGCCCCAAGAGGACTCACAGAAAGGGATTGAACAGATAATAGCTCATGTTAAGGCACTAACTGATAGGCGGATTATGTAATTAATTTTGGATTTAGTAGCATGTACTTGTAACATTGTGAATCAATGGTGGAGCTTTTAGGCGTACACCTACTTATACGATGATTGCCCTTTTTCCTTTGAAAAGGGGCACCTGAGATTTGGAATTTGAAACGACGTCCCTGGAATGACTTGTGTTATCATCACAGTGAAATCATTGTGAAATACTTGTAACTATGATTTCCATTATCATGACCTCTGTCATCAACGGTTGAGATTTTGCAAATATATCCACCACCAGTGAACCACCTAGAGTTACCTTCGACAGTGACACATCAACCAACTCTCCAATGACAACAATAGTTGAAAATTTGCATGGTCAGTTCAAAGAACAACCGGCGATAGGGGAAAGGGAGGGGGAGGGGATGCCAGCTTTGCTACTACATTAATATAAGATCTAGGGAAGAATTCGTTGCTCACTATGACAATGACTTCCTCGATTGAAGACATGAACCATGGATAATAGTGAAATTCGAACACCATAAAGGAACCCCCACCACACTTTGTGTTGTCACTGTGCTAGTGACCCACCACAGAAGTGAGGGTGTCCCGATCTCACAGTCAACAGATTATGCCACCAACCTCTAACAATGCCATTGCCTGCTTATGACAAGCCACAAACCCCAAAAAAAAGATTCACCAAGACAAACAACATCCTTAAGAAAAGGAAGGTTGAGCTACCCTCCAATCATGGCAATCACCTCCTGTAACATATCGGTGTCACCCTTGGCCACCACCATTCCCGCTAAACATACAATGACAAAGGATTTACCACATCCAGACCCATCCTAAGCAGTGTTCAGAACATCTTCCAACACACTTGAGGATGGGGTCTTCTCCTTGAATAGAACCCGATGATCAAGGTTGCAAAAATCGGTAGTCGGTACACGGTCAATTGGATCACTGACTAAGGATGAATCGACAGTCAGGCGTAATCGGATTTCGTCGGGCTTTAATCGGTTTGAAATTGTTAATTATTTTAAATATATGAATTATTATTATATGTATATTCTTATATATTTACATAGATTTGTACATTTTTTATATTATTATAATGAAAGAAAAGAAGTAATCGAATTTAAATAAAAAACATTAAGCGTGTTAGAATAAGTTCGCCATAAAAAAAGTAAAAAAAATGATATCTCCAAGCAAAAATCGATCGACTAGTCGGCTTAATCGGAGTTAGTCAATACTCGGTCGGTCATCCCATTGAGTAGACCAGTCGGACCTACTAGTCGATCCAGTCGGGGGACTTCTACAATAGTAGCGATGATGCTAAGAGCCTTTCCTTAAACAAATAATGGTGTTGTCAGCACACCACATCTTTTAGACACCTTTGTCATATGACCTTCGTCGCAACAAACACAATGGGTAGATCATCATGCACATAAATCCCCTGGGGTTTTGTCGAATGAGGGTCAGTTGCTCAATCTAGCTGCCAACCAACGACCTTCACCAGCATAGCTCTTGGCTTTTGCTTTTGTTGATCCACTCGTCGCCTCGACCATTTCCAAAGCCTTGCTCTTTCCCTTCTCTGACCACCAATGCAACCATAAGAAACTTTCTCCACCCTCCCTGTAGCCACTCTCTCCCCTGACTCTACTGCTCTCTCCAAGAAGTTGCCCTCTTATAATGCCTTTTATTTTAAAACTATTTTTGTACGACTTTATCCTAATTTAGTTGGCTAAATTCAGATGTTTCGACCATTACAATTAATTTCTTTTATTATATTCCAAATTTTCACTATAAAACATTTCCCAGCTAAAGTTCATGGTTGATTTTAAACAAATGGCCAGAATTGTGACGATAAATGAATTTCAAAGAAATGGTAGAACTCAAAAGCAATGGGACCATCAACAGTGACGGAGAGAGGGGGGCGGGTGGGGGCTTAGCCCCCCCAGCTCCCAACCAAAGTCCTATATATGTTTAATATATAGTATAATAAATAGTCTAAATACATTATTTAATAATTAAAATTTATATGTTATATATAATAGCCCCCCATATCTCAAAAAATACATATATATAGATAATCTAATTACAATAATTACTTATTAACATTACATGATGTGCATAACCGGATACTGATACATCCGTATATGTCCATCATCGTACCCGTTTATAAACCGTCACGGATATATCGTTTTTATTTTAACATATATGGTATAGATAATGATTTTTATTTTTTTTCCTTTGCATATATGGATATTAATTTGGATACCTCTTTCATTTTTTAGGATCTTAAAACGTATATGGTTACATATTTTTCTAGTGTATACATATATGGAGATATATACATATTTGTACCAGCACGTTTGCACGAATCTTTACCGGAGCATATGTATCAAAATACAAAGGGTAGGTCAATGCGGCTCGGACAACAAAGAAAGCCATCTTCCGCTTTTCTCCGACTCGGGAATGAAGAGAAGTGGAAAAGCTCGCAGTCTTCGTCAGTCAGGGGACGGCAAAGATAGAGCCGAAGCTCATCCGTCTAGAGTTTGAGAAGTTCTCGGAAAAAAAGAGCAATGAAAGGGAAGGGAGGATTTGAGAATCCGGACGGTGGGCCGGGTCGAAGACGGAGGCTTCACCGCGGATCCTCACCTTTCAGATAAATGTCAGTCATAGTAGGGTAGTTGAAGTCTAGTGACCCAGTCAGGAGTGAGTGTAATTTAGAAGTAGAAGGCCCATTAAGCTAGCCCGTTGGAAAGGAGGAAGAGCTCTACTAAGATAAGAAGTGGATGGACCTAGGAGCTCACCTTTCTCGAAGCGACACTTCGTTTCACTCCTTTCATTTATACTTTAAGCGCGATTGCTATAATATATACTTCCTTGACCCCCTCTTGAGGAGGCGAGTAGACACCCCGCCGCTCCCCCAGGGGAGGCCTCTGAGTCGGAGGTCGACGGCGCCATCCAAGAAGGCCCGCCCCGTAATATATAATGAAATTGGGAAAACCTCCGAAGCAGCTAATTCCGCGGAAAGAAGAAGCATAGGCAATTTTACGTCCCTCGGTTACCGGCCTTGAAAAGGCACTATTGGGCGAGCCCTGGAGATAGAGGATGACGCGCCCTATAGCTAAGACCTATGACTTCTCCCACCAGGGTTCAGCCCCAAAGTAGTACTGTGCCTCAAGGTCTCTGGAGCGGATTTGACCTTCTTTGAGTCTTAGGGAAGGAGCTCTCCTAAATTGCAAGAAAATCGTCCTAACGGAAAGATCGTGAGAGCTAGCACGGACTGTGTCACCCTTGACACAAAATCAATCTCGTATTGACTCCAGCATATATCTTGTGCTTTAAGCATCACTTGCGTGCGGGTGACCTCGACGGTGTGTGTGCCCATGTGAGGTTATACACTGTCTCTTGACTCTCCCCCCATTTTTTTTTGAAACCAAAGCATTTCGGGGGAGACACGTCGTGGTGTTCGCCCCAAATTTTATTAAAAACCAACGAAATAGAGGAGGAGGAAGAGAAGAAATACAAACACCATGGATCGAGTGGATCCCGGCCGAGGCCCCAGCTCAAAACGAAATTCTAACAACTACACTGTCTCTTGACTCTCCCCCCATTTTTATATGCATCAATTTTGAAATAGTATGCAGATACATGTACACATGTCAAAATATGTATAACAAATATGATAAGGGATTGGTACATATCCATGGAAGGTCATATCGACGATATATCGCTGATATGTCGGTTTCGACAGGGTAGGGATTTCGATATTACCCAGTATCTCCTTTTACAGGGATATTGGCGATATATCGTCGATATATGGGTGATATATCGTCATATCGGCTCATATCAGTCAAAAATGGCTGGATTCAGTAGAAAAATCCCGGATATTGATCGATATCGTCGATATTTCGTCGATATCTCTATATATCAATGCTCAAGATTGATTTAAATATTTATCTAGCTACACTCAGTATTAAAACACATATATCTAGCTACACCTAGTATTAACACAATGATTTATATATATTTTATTTCAGGTCGGGGGCGTTGCCCCCGCACCCCCGCAAGGGGGGGGAGGCCAACCTGGGCCCCCTTACTCCCCCAGGCTCGCTGACCGGGCAGCGAGACCCTTATACTGGTAGGGTATAGTGCGACAGGAAAGTGCATACAATGGTTCTTCAACTTGGTGTATGTTTACAAGTTATTTCATGTTGTAAGACTTGAATGAAATCGATTTCCAATATCTATAAGTCAATTCTTCAGAACAAATTATCTATAAGTCAAGAATCAAACATTAATATCGATGTATTCAAAATGATCGACATATGCGATATAAGCTTCATAGATTGATCGATATGTGTGATATAAGAGTATATTTGTAAGATATTTAGTGATCTAAGAACTTGGATGAACTCCATTTTCAATATATATAGGTCAACAACTAACAGTACCAGCGATATGTTCGATATGACAGATATGTGCAATATAATGATCATAGTCTTCACAAATGATCTATATGTGTCATCTAAATGTATATTTGTAAGTTATTTAATGCTATAAGAACTTGAATGAAATCCGTTTCCAATATCTAAAGGTTAGGAATAAACATTAACAACGATATGTTTGATATGACGACCGACATGTGCGATATATGGGCTACAAATGGTTGATATGTGTGGCATAAGTGTGCATTTGTAGGTTATTTGTTACTTTAATATCTTGGATGATCTTAATTTCTGAAAAAATGACAAAACATGGCTCTTTTGAGCCATTTCTGACATTTCCACCGATATCGTCAATATATCGACGATATATCCCGATATATCCCTTTCCGAATGGACCGAAATGATATCGATATCAATACGGCCTTCCTTGCACATATCTATATTTGTTTGCATCCCTATAAGTAAAAAATATTGTATAGTGTTACTTATTTGAAAATATTAAATCTAATGGAATTACTTAATATCACAATAATAAATGTGTATTCCAGTGATATGAGGAGTTTTATAGGGGTCTTTTTGTCAATACGATGTTTATAAATATTATTTATGTCCGATTATAAGTTCAAATATGTTTTTTTATAAAAAAAATACCTTCTCAATAATAGTTTCAATCAATTATGGAATTATTGGAAGCTTGCCTTATATATTGAATTTGTTTCCACATACCCAACCTCATAAATTGAAACTTCCGTTAAAGTTCTGCATATCCTCCGAATTTCTCTCAATCCGGTGTTATTTCCTATTTTAT
This sequence comes from Ottelia alismoides, assembly GCA_037367405.1. NCBI lineage: Eukaryota > Viridiplantae > Streptophyta > Magnoliopsida > Alismatales > Hydrocharitaceae > Ottelia > Ottelia alismoides. Next base: position 899,428 of record JAZKJV010001323.1, read on the forward strand.
CTTAGTGGTTGAAAACTTAAAAATCCAATCAATATTTAGGCAACTTAAATCCCATTTAAAAGAGAATCAGACTCTTTACCATTGATATGAAATAGCAAATGATATGAAATAGCAAATGATCGTGGATTTGAGCGAAAATCAGAGGATATGTATAACATTATTCGAAGATTCTATCTATAGGTTGGATTTTAAGAAACAAGTTTGAACAAAATAGTTACAACACCTCATTTGTAACTCACGTTACAATAGAGGAACCCTCCCGAAATATTAACAACTATACCATTGATATGAAATAGCAAATAATCATGGATTTGAGCGAAAATCGGAGGATATGTATAACATTATTCGAAGATTCTATCTATAGGTTGGATTTTAAGAAACAAGTTTGAACAAAATAGTTACAACACCTCTTTTTTACCCCCCCCCCCCTCAAGAAGAATTTTCAGGCTTCATCTCCGACCATCAAGGTTAAGCTCACAATTCATACGTGGGTCGAATACATTGAACTTTGCTTGGTAATCTAAATACCTATTTGACCACTTTACAGAAAATACTACCAGGTAAATCGTATTGAAACTTGAAAGGTGTGTTGGAAAACATGATACAAATTACTTTATACTGCTCGGCATGCAATATTAGAATAGCACCCCTTAAATTTTAAAACATAAGCTTGTGACCAGTTGCACAAATCACGTGTGTACTGACACATACCCAAGCATGTATACTAAAAAACTTTAATTATTCAAGATTCTTAAAGATAGGATATTTCATAAATCGCATACCTAGAAGACCCAAATGATAAGAAATAGGGATGCTATCATCAAGCTCAATCTTCCTCAGCTGCTCAAATCTTCTAATCACACTGTAGTCTTCCCACCCAGTGAACCCTGTTACTAAATCACCTTTCTTGTATCTCGAATCATTTGATTCCAAAACCCTTGATACACCAAAGCCTTCCACAACCTTTAAAAGATGTATGGATCCGTAAATACAAAAGTAAAACTTCACTATAATTTGAATCAACAAAATGACCAAACAGAGTCTTCCAAACTAGCAAATCAAGGACAAACAACAGTTAACCTCGTAAACTCTTCATATCACAAAAAACAAGATTGCAAAAAAAGTCGATAATCTGTATTCACTTGGAAGGTTCACCTTATAAAGATTAACCATTATAGGAGTGGCTAATCAGAAATATACAGCTATGTTATTTATTTTAAATATAAAATTTATTTTTGATAGACATATTTTTATATATCTGGTCATTAGTTAGTACCGAGTAAATTTCAAAAAAAATATCGCACAACTTACTTTTAAATTTACATTTAAAAATTCTGACAGAAAAAAGATTAGAAATTATTTTTCATTAGTCAACAGCAGACTAATCAGTAAAACGACCAAGCAGTCAAACCAACTATTAAGTCGGACTAAATAGAGTTTTTCTATTTGTTCATCTACTAAACTGCATAGTCCGACCAACTATTCCACCTCATCGAACAACTATTGTGTAAGTTAAATAGTTAACGGTACTCGTGAGAAGAAATACAATAATATAACAACAGTTGGAGCATGCATCATATGTAGAGGTGGGTAATTGGATCCCTCCAAGGTCCAATTACCGCATCCATTGGTTTAGTCCCATATCTACTGTGAGTGGGACTTGGTTTTACTGATGGGGCTATATAAGAATCTATACACCCATTGTAACAGTTGAGAGAAAGCAAAACATAATACCCGGTCCTTAGAGGCCTTCTCCCGTGGTTTCAACCCGCTTCTCATGGAGTAGGGTTCCACGTTAAATCCTGATGTTCTTCATCTTATTTATATGTTTATCTTTGATATTATGCTTCCGCATTATCGTTTTCTACATGGTATGTAGTGTTCTATAGGTCATATTCAGATTACACTTGGAAGAAGAAGTAAGAAAAGGAAAAAAATATAGTGATAGTTTTATTCTTCGTCGTCGTAAATAAGAATTGAGAATATGGAAAATAGAATTTTTGATATTTGAAATTGTTTATGGGCGAACGAATTTCATACTTTACATTTAGATTGTTTCATAATCTACAATTTGTTGCGCACATGTATGCGATCATTATTTGAGATGTCCCCATCTTTGATTTGGACTCAGGATTTTCATGTGATCAACTGGGGCTCTAGAATAGAGATCTCATTCTCTGAGCCATTGTTAGCTTAGGGTTTTCATGTGGTTTCATAGAGACTCCAGAGCAGAGATCGCATTTGAGCCAGTATGGGAGGAACCCATATCTCCGACAAGGAAAGTTTCAGACTCCATTCTCCAATGACCATGGACTCCAAAGAGGATGTTTCCATGATTTTTTCCAGTTTGGCTCTTTAGGGAGAAGCAGTGGCAGGCCAGAGTTCTTCAGATGGAGACACGTTTTAGTTTCAGTGACTCCGACAGATGCAGTACAGAGCACATGTTCTCCAACGAGGAGACCCAGTTCAGTTCGCACTCCAGCCCTTCAGCTCCTCCTCACCAGCACGACATGAGAAGCAATATCCTCAGTAGGTAGCCATCAGAGTTTGCATTGAATTGATATTGTCAGTATTGTCTTGTATAGTGAGTGAGCAAATTCTTTCCATTTGTCCAAGCTGAGCATTGCATGCTCCAACTTGAGGGGAGTGTTGGAGTATGCGTCATACGTAGAGATGGGTAATTGGATCCCTCCAAGGTCTAATTGCCACATCCATTGGTTTAGTCACACATCTACTGTGAGTGGGACTCGATTTTATTGGTGGGGTTATATAAGAATCCACGCACCCATTGTAACAGTTGAAAGAAAGCAATGTATAATACCCGACCCTTAGAGGCCCTCTCCTGTGGTTTTATCCCGCTCCTCACGGAGTAGGGTTCTACGTCAAATTCATGTGTTCATCTTATTTATCTGTTTATCTCTGATAGTACGCTTCCGCATTATCGTTTTCTACATGGTATCAGAGCATATTTCTACAACAATCATGTTAATAAAAAGTACCTTGATTTAGGTGGTCAGAGATGGCTTAAAGTTAGAGCCTCTCAACCAAGGAAGAGTGTAACTTTGCAATGCAATACTCAATCTATTGAATAGTGTGACCTATTGTGATAAAAATACAAGAGAAATTCATAAGTCTCCCGAAGGGATGGCTTTCAAACCGTAACCCTAATGCCCATACCTATCACCCTATCGAGCTAGAGCATAGATATCCTTCAAGCTCATCATGTCATAGCGATGCTCATGCAAAGCTCGTGGGAGTGCCTTGGATAGTTTGTTATATGCATCGTAGTATTTTCGCACCTCATCTCCACCGCTCAACCAAAAGGTATATAAAAATATGTAAGATTCCCTAGATCCATTGCATCTCTGTTGTTGCTTTGATCATCATCATGTATTTGCTCTCTACACTAAAGGGAGAGTCCACTACTTATTTTTCATCGGACAGATTGAATGCCAGACTAGTTGATAAAGGCTCCATTACTTTGAGAGATTCTCTTAGGCAAGGCTTTAAATTTCAGATTTCGGTTCTGTTTCACCAAAGTCCGAAAAGAGAAATTTTGACGAAATCGTCGAAAGTTACGGAAATGATTCTAAACTTGATTTTTCTCTAAAAAATTAAGGTTTCCAATGTTCCTAAATCAACAAATAGAATAGAACTATACACTTATTTGTAAAATAGAGGTGTGAATATAAGTTTTGAAGTAGTATTATCATCATAATCACCACAGATGTTGATATATAATAGCAAGGGGTTCCCTGAAGTCAGAATTGATTTCCGAACAAAGAAGCAAAAGATAAGATAATCATCTTCAACAAGAATATGGTGGCACTTGTAATAATAACTAAACAAAATATATGTCAAAATAAAGCTCTTTGACTCTAAAACTTGAATTCAACTCTTAAGACTTGTTTCTAAATGATTTGGTTTGAATTTAGACCTAAAGTTTCGGAATTAGCTAAAGGAACTTCATCAAACAATATAAAACTCTCAAAGAACAAAACATGTCGGAGGAGAAAGGGGTGAAAATTCATTAATATAGGAAAATGTTGATGGAAGCAAAGGATAATTCCTTTATTTTTGACATTTCACTGAAATCACATGTAATATCGATGAAATATTGTCGACATTACGTTGAAATCCTGGAAAAAGAATAAGGTAGCATTTCAATTATCTGACCTAGAGAAATGGAAATTTTAGGGAAATTCGACGGAAGTGCGTTGAAATTTGAGGCAACGCACTTAGGTTGCTCGTACAGGTTCTATGTAGGGGTGCACATGGATCGGATTGGATCGGATTTTAGGTTAATCCGTGTCCAATCCACACTTAACGGATTTTAACTTTTTCCAATCCGATCCAATCCATTGAAATTATAAATCCAATCCAATCCAATCCACCGGATTACGGATCGGATTGGATCGGATCGGATTTTTAATACTTACATATTTTCACCACATAAACTAGGATCAAGTTCTTAGAACACTAAACCTTGCCATTTGATTCACGATTCTAAAATTGATAATACAAATAAATGTAAAGATAACAATATTCAATTTTTGATAAAGAAAAGAATATGTATTTCATATATCACCATATAAATTTTAAATCGACATATTAATGAGCCATGCAACTAAAGGTAAGATACACATTTCATATGACTAAAACTACAAAATGAAATTTGGGTTATTGCAAATATTTGTTGAAATCACATATATTTTGATCAAATGCATTATACCTGACACAATGGAGTGGTCTACAGCAAAGGATGGGGTCGCCTGCTGCTGCGAGAGGGGAGGCAGGCGTCGACGTGGCTCGCGGTGGACGTCGACGGCATCACACACGGGGGAATCACTTTTGCTTGGCAAATGACAGATTATCCGTCAAAAAGGTGCACATATTTTTTTGTTAGTGACCACATTGTAACCCAAGAGGAGTTCAATCATGACTGTAAGATACTTTGGAGAAGACACCTCAAATTGTGAAGGTTTACCTTTGGATCACCAGGCACGACCGTCTGATGATAAAGTTGTGCTTCATTCTACACACTGGAGATGTCTTGCTCTTGTGCAGGAGACGCGGCGGTGTAGCTCGCGAGAGGGGAAGGCCGCGGCGGTGTGGCCGCGAGAGGGGAAGATGGGGGCGGCGCCGCGGCGGTGTGGCTCGCGAGAGGGGAAGAAGGCCGCGGCGGTGTGGCCGCGAGAGGGGAAGATGGGGGGCAGCGCTGCGGCGGTGCGGCCGCGAGAGGGGAAGATGGGGGGCGGCGCCACGGCGGTGTGGCCGCGGGATTAGCAGGAGATGGGGAGGAGATGGGGAGGGCGGCGACGTGGGTCGCGTGGGGAGGGAACAGGGTAGTTTTAGGTTTCGGCCAAAAAATGAGAGGGAGGGGAAGTCTGAAACCGAAAGTGGAGGAATTAAAATTATTATAGGGTAAATTTTAATGAACTCCCTGGGAAATTGGATAATAAAAGTGATGGGTTACATATGTATAACTATAAAATCTATACTAGCCACTAAATGTATAGATGAAATATTATATATAATATTTATTAATTTGTTAACGGATTAACGGATTGGATCGGATCGGATTTGGGCAATGACCCAATCCAATCCATAATTTAACGGATTTTCAAAATCTCAATCCGATCCAATCCATTGGCTAGATAAAATCGATCCAATCCAATCCAATAACATCGGATTGGATTGGATTGCGGATTTTATCCGATCCATGTGCACCCCTAGTTCTATGTGTACTATTATATCTCTTGTGGATACTAGCAATTATCCAGTCTACCAGCTCGATGTAATGCTCTTCATTATGGAGATCTTCAGGAGGAAGTTCATGTCTCAAACACGAGGTTCCATCGTCGATGTGGGGAGTATGTTTGCATATTTTACAATGTTATATATGACAAAAAACAAAGTACCATAGCTCAATTTGATAGGATCACTAATGAGATTAACTCTCTTGGCTTTCATCAAATTCCGAAACTTTAGGTCTAAATTCCGAAACTTTAGGTCTACTATTGTCTGGCTTTCATCAAATTGGCTTTCATCAATTTGTTGAATGTACTACTATTCTTATTGTATATGTTGACAATGCGGAGTTTATAAAGACCAAGGTTTTCATTCAAAAGGTGTTTGTTATAAAGGATTTGGCCTTATGCTATACTTTCCCGGAATAGAACTAACACATCACTATAAAGGAGCGCAAAGAAAATACTATCTTGATATTTTAAGGAGACAGCTCACTTAGTGGTAACCTAGTACTCATTCAACAGAATCTTAGCACCATTCCACCACTGAAGATGATCTGTTTAAAGACACTAAGCGATGTAGAAATCTAGTGGGCAAACTTTCGTATCTTACAGTAACGATGCCAAATATACACGTCGTTGCGAGCAAGGTTAGTCAACATATGGAGAATTCTAGAGACAACCATTGGCATGATGTCAATCTTATCCTCAAAAATCTAAAAATTTTCTCTGGGAGAGGGCCTTTTTATGCTTCAAAGGAACATACTGATGTCATCTCGTATGCATGCAGATGCATATTATGCAACTCTCTTGAGGATGGATGTTCCACCGCTGATTTTGCTGTCTGTTGGTGGAAATATTATCACATTGAGGAATGAGAAGAAGAGTGTTGCCTCCAGATCTCGTACAGAAGCAATCAAAGCTCAGTGTTATATGGACCAAACCACTTATTAGATCAATTGGCTGGTTTCTTTTCTTTCGGATCTTGAACTTTCGGTCGAAACTCAAGTTCTTCTCTATTGTGACAACTCACTCCAATCCAGTTTTCTATGAGTGTATAAGCAAATTGAAGTGGACTGTCATTTTATCAGTGATTTTGTGCAGAAGGATGATATTATTATTCCCCGTATTTATATTGAGTATTAGTTAGCAGATATCTTCACCAAAGCACTTCCTAGGAAGCATATCTCTTTGTTTTCATCCAAGTTGGGCATCATCGATGAATATGCTCCAACTTCAGGGGGAGTATTAATATACGCATACACATAGCAATTACTCTATTTAGCTTTTGCTTTTATTGAATTTTCCCCATTGTCATTCCTTTTCTAGATTATTTCCATGTACGCCTATAGGTACAGGTGTACCTTTCTTTTGGACGCTAGGGTCTCATTCTCTATAAGATATCTTATGTTCCATTTTTCACTACAAGAAATCTTTTTTCCTTTCCAAATCTAAAATAGGAGGTTTCTTATCAATCGTTGAATATGGAAGATGACTGATACGATAAGAAGCAATAAAAACATCATCACCTAAATATAATGACGGTTTAGTTGCCTTAATAAATAAGGTCACGACAACCTCAAGAATGGGAGTGTTTGCTTGCCATCATATCATTTTGTTAGGAAATATGAGCACAAAAAATACGATGAACAATTTCAAGAGAACTACCAAAATCACAAGACTGAGATGAGTAAAAATTTATAGCTTCATAAGATTAGTACCATAATAATGGTACTAAACCAGCTCTTTCATTTGTTAATAAATTGAATACATTTTTACACTTATTTTTCTAAAAAAAACTCCGAAAAAATGAAAAAAAAAATCACCATGTCAAATAGTTCCTATAACTCAGACTGTTTGGAATCCAATTTGCACCTAGATATCAGTTAGGAAATAAACATGCGGAAGCGTAACATGGAAAAAAGATACAGAAGAATAGGAACAGCGGGATTTAACATGGAACCCTACTCCGTGAGGAGCGGGATGAAACCACAGGAGAAGCCCTCAAAGGGGCATATGCTTCTATTGCTTTTCTCAATGGTTACAGGGGGTCTGGGGCTCCTTATATAACCTCACAAAGCCTCTATGTCCCACCACTGGACAATGTGGGACTAAACATATGGATGGGGTAAATGGATCTCTCCAAGATCCATTTACCCTCCTACAACACGATAGGCGCACATAACAAATATTCCAACACTCCCCCTCAAGCTGGAGCATGCAATGCTCAGCTTGGACAAACAGGAAGAAACTCAACCTACGCTACATGACACTACGGACAATATCAACCCAACGCGCACAACTGCTGCAGTCAAGGATGTTGCTTCTCATGTTGTGCAGGTGAGGAGGACGAATGGGCTGGAGTGTGAGTCGGTTGAATCTCCTCGTCGGAGAGCATGTGCTTTGAACTGCGCCTGTCAGAGTCACTGCAACTGGAAAATGAGTCTCCTCGTCGGAGTACTCTGACCCGCCACAACATGTGAACAACTGCTCCATCTCTGAAAAGGGCCGAACTGAAAAAGGTCGTGGCTATGCAATCCTTGTCAGAGTCCACGGTCGCTGGAGAATGGAGTCTGAAAAGTCTCCTCATCGGAGAACTGGGTCTCTCCCATCTGGTACAGAGAATGGTGCACTACTCTGGTGTCTCTATGATACTACATGAAAACCCTCGCCAACATGGCATAGGGAATGGTCCTCTACTACGGAGTCCATATGGCTTACATGAAAACTCTGGCCGACAAAACAAAAGATGATGGGGACCACGAACAAAAGATGGCAAACATGTGCTCATCTGAAAATGACCGCAAACATATGCGTGTCTGAAAATGAGTCTCTCTGGAGTCTGGAGAACTCGAAAATGGGTCACTCAAACATGGAGTGCCTCGAACTTGGACTCTGACCAATCTGAATGTCGAGTCTGAATCTGTGCATCATACTGTGGACTCGGAATTTGATCATCGAGTCTGAAATTGTGCATGGATAATCTTCATCAGAAATCTATAGAGTCTGAACAACTGGTTCGCCTGGAATCTAACATCTGAATCTGCAACAAGACATGTGACTCTACACATACTCCCCTTCCTCCCATACTTGTCGGAAAATCAACATCGACAAAGTTGGGAGAAGACAAGATAACGGGGAAAAAAACCAAATAAGCCGATTACATTTTTTTGACTTTTCGAAATCGTTCATTTTTTTAAATTTTTTTATAAGCCGTTTGCATTTTTTAAGCGTTCATTTTTTTCAGCTTTTCGTGCAAAATTTTTTCTCCTTTTTGTATTTTTGCAAGAATTTTGTTTTAATACATGCGTACGGCTTTTTCAGGTGTACGCGCCTTTTTAAAACAAATACTCAATTTTTTTCTTGAAACTACTCTCACGACCCAAAGGGCTCAACCTCACCAACCTTTTTTTTAATACATCAACCTTTCCCTCCTTTTTTATTTGCCGGGCCCTTTTTTTATTAAAGAAGGGCGGCTCTAGGGTTCTCATCATGGGAACGAGGATGGGAACCCTTGTCAATCACAAATATCGCCGCCACAGGAAAGTGCATCGGGGCATCCGCAGGATCCGCCACACGGACAGCTCGCGCAGACAGGAGATTAGCCGATTGTTGATTGGTTGCCTGGAGGAGTTCACGGGATCCATCGCGCAGCGTAAGAACTCGAGGATGCGTCGCATCTGCGATATGGAGGAAGAGGGAAAGCGCGCACGTCACCTGGGGATTTGCTATTGCGCGAAGAAGCTGTAGCATCCGCCGCGTGCCCCAGAATCGCACGCTTGGAGAAGCAGAACAAGAGGCTCGTGCAAAGGGGCTCGTCATCACCTGGAGTCGCAAGGAGCAGTTGGGGCGCAAATCGCCCTGCAGTAGGTACGCGCGATGCCACCAGGAGGTGTGTGCGATGCCGCCTGGGGGTGCAACTTGCATCGACGGCGAGATACTCGCAGATGGCGAGATCGTGAGAAGAACTTCGGTGCATGGTGGCGCTTCCAGGAGCAGGACGTACCACCTGGGTGATCGTTGGAAGAAGCCGTTGCTGTAGGATGAAGGTGCGCCTGGATATCGAGCTCGACGTAGCGAGGAGATTAGCCGCCAAGGTGCGGCCTAGAAGAAGGGGGGGTTCACGCGATGATGCGTGAAGGTTTCGTCTGGAAGGGTGACTTCTCTTGGGTGCCTGGAGCTAGATATAGAGATCTGGGGTTCTGAACCCTCTAATTTCTTGATCTTGTGGAAACATTAACGATATTAAATCTTCAACAATCAAATCTTGACAAAAATATTAGGGTTTGAACAGAAATCCTAGAACCGAATCTCGAACATAAAGAAAACATAATGAAAAAACTCCGAGAATCGACCCGCTCTGATACCATGTTAGGAAATAAATATGCGGAAGCGTAACATGGAAAAAAGATAAAGAAAAATAGGAACAGCGGGATTTAACGTGGAACCCTACTCTGTGAGGAGCGGGATGAAACCACGGGAGAAGCCCTCAAAGGGGCGTATGCCTCTATAGCTTTTCTCAATGGTTACAGGGGGGCTGGGGCTCCTTATATAGCCTCCACAGAGCCTCCAAGTCCCACCACTGAACAATGTGGGACTAAATATATGGATGGGGTAAATGGATCTCTCCAGGATCCATTTACCCTCCTACAACACAATGGGCGCACATAACAAATACTCCAACAATATCCATACGGATGAAATCAAAAACAAAAGATGAATACATGTGATCAGATTCTGGAAAGAAACTTCGATGATGCTTTCCAAGTTGGCATTCATCATACTTCAAGGTAGTAGTTGGAGACAACTGAGGAAGAAAACAACGAAGTTTGATGACCGAAGGATGACCAAGATGCCCGTGCCACAAGAATGTATAACAAATAAGAGATGGGTAAAATCAATTTCCTTATTATAATATCTAAAAAATCAAATAAAGGACGTGAAAAAGACACGTGCATAGTCTTATAGATCTAGCTAATGGAGAGCAAGCTGATAAGGAGAATAGGCACAAGGGGCATATTAGATAAACTGAGTGGGGTAAATATTATCTCTCCATGCCTACAAGGAATAAGCAGCCATCTGTTACTTGAATTGTCTTATTAGAGGAACCTATCAAACACTATCAAACTAACTATACATATCCGCTAATCATACCCGATGGAACTAAAAGTTGGTATATCTGAAGTGAATATGGAGGTAGAGCCAGAGAAAGTTATTGTTGCAATCTCTGAATGAGGTGGTGTTACGCCCATAACCCTGGTGTAATGCAAATGAAAGTTAAATACAGAAATATCCCAAAGAAGTGGCACTCATACCTTATCGGAATGCTCATGACCATCCATGATAGATAGGGATTTTAAACAAGCCAAAAGAGGCTTCAGAAACAGGCATATGGATCCCTTTGAGGCATTATATAGATATAGATGCACTTCTCCACTTTTTTACCGAGGGTAAATACCACTATGCCCAAAGATCATTGAGGATATGATTGAGGCAGTCGAGATAGTGCCTAAGACATTGCTGACAGCATAGAGCAATCAAAAGATCTATCACGATCAGCAGTGCAAGGGTTCCTCAAAAGACCTTGATTTTGAGGTCGGCAATTATATTTATCTCAAGGGTTCCTCTTTGAAGCGAATTCAAAGGGTCGATGGTAAGGACAAAACGTCACTGCATTTTTTGGACCTTTGAGAATCTGAGTTGCATTGGAAGGTGACATTGCATAGCCCTTCCCCCTACTCGTCGAGAATGATGATTTTTTCCATATATTCAACATGCAGTGAAATTACATTTAGGATTTCAGTTATGTAATTGCTTCTGAGGATCTAGATGTTAAACACAACCTCTCGATCCTAGACGTATATGTGTAGATCATTGATCATGTGGTCAAGAAGCTAAGTAAGAAGGGATTCATTTGGTTAATATCCTCTTAAAGAGTCAAAATGTCGAGAAGCAACATGGGAACTGTAGGCATATGTGGCAGAAATAAACATATCCTTTTGTATGTATGAATTTACCATCCAGGTTCATGGTACTATTTATTTTTATGGATTCCATCCTCTTTAAAACTTTTATCGCCCACCAAGCCTCGGGGATGAGACTTCTTTTGGGAGGCGTACGTCTAGAGGCGGTTTTCCAAGAAAACCGCCTCAAGGCGCCCGTGGCAAGAAGCATTGGTGAGGCGAGCGCCTCGAGGCGCTGAGGCGGTTCTCGAGGCACCACCTCAGGCTGCACATGTTTGGTACCCAATTTTTACCTTTTAATTATTAATTTTTATGATATCTTAAGTATAATAATTATTAACAATTCAATTTGTTATATACTCATATATAGTTATATCGTATCCAGAAAGTTGTGTGTTAGTCATCTAAAAATTCATTTCGGGATGGGGGGGCAACCCCAGCAAGGGGGGAGCGTACCTACTCCCCTATCCCCCCCCCAACTCGCTAACATGTTGGTAGGGTCAGATGCGATAAGGGGGGTGCATACAACAGTTCTTGCAAACGAGAATGTGGAAGCGTAATATCAGAGATAAAGAATAAGAACATGAAGAACATCGGGATTTTACGTGGAACCCTACTCCGTGAGGAGTGGTATGAAACCACGGGAGATTGCCTCAAAGGGCTTGTGTTTTCTATTCATTTTTCTCTCATCTACTACAATGGGTGTGGGGCTTCTTATATAGCCCCACCAACTGACCGGATTCCGACCAACATTATATGTGGGACTAAACATGTGGATGTGATAATTGGACCCTGGAGGAATCCAATTACCCATCTATACCACGACGCATACTCCACCACTCCCCCTCAAGCTTGAGCATGCAATGCTTAGTTTGGACATATAGAAAGAAATCTCAAACTCACATTACAAGGTACAACAGACAATATCAACTCGATGCATACTCTACTATCGGTTGTTGTCGAAGACATTGTTTCTCATGATGTGCGGGAGAGGAGGAAGAACAGGGCTGGAGTGTGAGTTGAACTGGGACTCCACGTCGGAGAACATGTGCTTGGTACTGCGTCTGTCAAAGTCACTGAAAAAGGAATGAGTCTCCACATCGGAGTACTCTAGCATGCCACATGTAGAAGAATGTGCATGGGTCTCTCCCATACTGACTCAGAGAATTGGATCTCTACTCTGAAGTCCCTATGAAACCACATGAAAATCCTAGCCAAGAATGGCATAGAAAATGGCATTTCTACTCCAGAGTCTCTATGGATCACATGAAAACTCTGAGACCAAAAATAAAGATGGGGATCACACAAATAATGATCGCATACATGTGTGCATCAAACTGCAGACTCGAAACCAATCTGAACGTCAAGTTTGAATCTGAACTATAGATTCTGGCAATTGGCCTGGCATCTGGACAGGAGAATCTGAATATGAGCCACATAACTCTACAGTCTACACAATACTCCCCCCTTTTTCTCATACTTGTCGAAAAACAATGGCATCGATAAAGTTGGGATAAGACATGAAAAGATGGGGAGAAATAAAATAACCACATAAGCCGATCTCAATTTTTTTGACTTTTATTCTCACAATTTTTTTAAAATCATTTTTTCCGGCTTTTCCCTTTTTATACCCGACTCATTTTTTTCCGCGTATGGTTTTTTTGTATGTAGTCTTTTTTTGTAGCCATCCTCTTTTTTGCCCATTTTTTGAATCAAAGAATTCCCTCTTTTTTCCCTTTTTTCTCAACTATCGGTCCACCTGGGCCCTTCTTTTTTTCTAATATAGAGTAGCAGCCAAGCCCATTGGTCCCTCTCTTCCTTTTTTATCAAAGGGGTATCGGCACCCTCTTACCTTCCATGCACTAGGGTTCCCCAAAGGGGAAAACCCATCTCTGTCGTCGTTGTTCCAGAGTGGAGGGGGCCTGATAGCCAGTGCTCGAGTTCTGCAGTGAAGCTTCAGCAATCCAGAGGGAGGGTGGCGACGATCTAGAGGGAGATTACGCGTACATGCTCTGGAGGTGATTATGCGTGATTTGGAGCCTTGTTGTGCGCAGGAGATTGCACAAGACATCGCCTGGAGAGGAGACTCGCGATTTGGGTGGCTCCACATGGAGTCGAGGAAGGATCAGGCATTGATTTGGGAATAATGACCTGGTGTTTCTTCTTCATGCAGCTTCCATGAAGGAGATGAACATGGACTGGATGTGTGTGTGTACACTTTTGAGAACTGAGAACAAACTCCCATTTGTTGCTCGGAGATACACGTGAAATTCACAAGGGAACTCGAGTTTGATCGTGCATGGAAACCTAGTGTTGCACATCTCATATTCTTCTTCATCTTTGGAGATTCACACAACATGCAATTGTCGAAGGTGCAGGAATCATGTAGTTATCGAAGGTATGGGAAGGCATGCCATTAGCGGAGATGCACCACCTGGAGCTGAAGATGTCGCCTACCTTAGGGATCTGGAGAAGGACAAGGGCTGAAAAATGTATCGAGCACCCCCTTTTTCTCTACTCACGTGCAAGATCCGGAGCCTTTGCATGGAGGTGTTGTGCATACGAGAAAAGTGAATATTTGAAGGTGCTTCATGGAAGATTTTTGATGATGTTGTTGTGGATTCGTGCTAGAATCATGTGGATCTGAGGTTCCAGGCATGATATGCGAATCCGGAGCCTTGAACTTTTCCATACAGAATTAGGGTTTCGGGATACCTCTAGAAAATCTTGACGATAAAGATGCTTGCAGAACATGATGTCGAATATAAATCTTCAAGAATATGTGTAGAATAATAATAAATATGCAAAAATCGATCTTCAAGGATAACCAAGAACAATAATCAGATCTTCTGGAATTTGGTGATAGCTAAAAATTAGGGTTTCAAGAAATCCTAAAATCTGAAACTTGAACTTGAATGATCTTGACCAATGAATAAATAATCTTCAAGAATAAATCTTCAAAATCGACCAAGAATCAACCCGCTCTAATACCATGTTAGAAAATGAGAATGTGGAAGCGTAATATCAGAGATAAAGAATAAGAACATGAAGAACATCGGGATTTTACGTGTAACACTATTCCATGAGGAGCGGGATGAAACCACGGGAGAACGCCTCAAAAGGTGTTTTCTATTCACTTTTCCCTCATTTGATACAATGGGTGTGGGGCTTCTTATATAGCCCCACCAACTGATCGAAGTCCCACCAATAGTAGATGTGGAACTAAACATGTGGATGTGGTAGGTGGACCCTGGAGGGATCCAATTACCCGGCTATATCATGACGCATACTTCAACAGTTCTTTCACTGAGTTTAGCAAATCAGATGGTTAGGATTCAAAGCATATCAATATATACATATGTGTCAGTCATATGTGTCAGTCATATGTTCACAGCATATATGGTGAATATGTTGGGGAATATTGTATTTATGTATATTTTTCTATATAAATCGAAGCTTACACCTTGATCCACCTCACGTTTTTTAAAATCATGCTTCAAACCTTAATTTTTTTCACCAATTTCTTTTAAGATAAAATACATCAAATTTCGATTCGTTTTGAGCATCTCATCAAGTTGAACCCAACACAATTGAGTTTGCACCTTTCAAGATTACAATAGAAACGTATGAGGTTTTGAAGTCAAAAGATCTTGAATCCATATAGGATATGATTTTGCCTAAAATCCACTTGATTTCTATATATAATATGCTTGAGTTCTATATATGTGGACTATATACCCTTTCGTGGTTGTTCTAATATTTGCCCTAACTCTTCCACCTTTGGCTTTGAGAAGCCACCCTTGTGTGTAGAGAGGCCATGTGCAAGATGTTGAAATGGTCGCCGAGGACACCAAATGTGAATGTTGAGCTTCGAGGGGTCTCTAAGAGGAAGGAGAAGGTTTTCCCAAACTCCTAAGGTGACTATTTCGAGCTCTAACCTTCTCTTCATTTTGTTTAGTTTCTATTAAAATGCATTGTTTGAGACTTTTCTCCTTCATTATAGACTCCTTCACTATGCGTCGTTGCTCATATTCGACGTTGAACGAGAGGCCATGCAGGAACATCCATGTAGGTAGCATACTCTTTCTCTAGATCACTCATAGTTTTCTTGGTTTCCTAAGATCTTGACGGATCTCATAGTTCAATTGGCACACGCAAGAAATAGACCAATTCCGTGCATGTGGCTACCAAAGCACTATCAAAATCGGTGTGGCAAGATGTGAGGACGATGGTGGGTTTGTCTAGGTAGCAATAATGGATGTGAAAGTCACGGCCTACGAGAACCTTCTAAAACACTGAGAACATTTTAAAACATGAGAACTTAAAAACCCATGGCAAGAGTAGTTTTAGCCTTAACGAAACAAATAAAAACCTCAATTGATCATCTCTAATGGAAAAAGAATCTTGGATCCACCCATCTTTTCTGTCATCAAACTGGTTAAAGGTTTCTTAAGCCTCAATATATTCATAATCCCACACAAATAAGATCGAATTGATTTTCACCCTTTTCTCACTATACGCAAAGAACTCTTTTTTTAGGGTTAAGTTTATACGACAACGGTGAAGCAGATGTAATGCAATTGTAACGACAAACCCCTACTTATATGTGGCAACAAGTCAGAAAATGCAATCTGCATACAAGAACTGTTTAGGAAATTGGAGCAAATATATCCCTTAAAAAAGGATATAAAGATAAATGCAGTAGTGTTCCGCCCAAAAGCCCAAAGATTTCGTGTTTATCAAAAACCATTCTCTCAATAAGCTAATCTAAATAACCAAAGACGAATAACGAGTAGATGGACAGAAAGAGAAGATCGAATCTGGAGCAAAAAAAAAGATGGGCATTACCGAGCCGATGGAGAAGGGGGGAATGTAGGACTTGTGGAAGTTGCGCATTCGGCCCCGCATGTAAGGATCGCAGGAGAGGTAGAGGTTCTTGAGGAGGAGGAGGCCGTCGGAAGGGAGGGAGAGAGGAGCTTCCCCGTGGCGGAGCTCCATGTTGCTCTCTCTGGGGAGCCCATCGGTGTAGTCCCTGAAGATGATCTGCCTGTTTGGCCGACGCCTCGCATCTCCCTCCCCTTCCATTCCAAAACCCAGTAGTTACTGTTTTGACTAGATATATATATTAATCTTGAACCTTTTTGCACGGCAAAATGGCAGGAGAAAGCTAATCCCAACTCTCCAACGATTCCAGTGGTGCTGTGTGGATTTCATATATGGAGGTTGAGAATGATGAGGGTTGGTGTTCGGTGGCTGCGGTGGTAGTTGGTAGCGCTTTGACTGGTCGTATCTGTGGCAGGTGGTTGGTAGCGCTTCTCCACCCCGTTCTTCATTGATGGGTTGACCACCTCCAGCACCATCAACTTAGCAACTGGTGGTTGAAGTGTTGCAGGGGGGAGAACCTCAGGGGATCCATTGCTTAGCATCGTGTCTTCGATTCAAAGCCCTTGAGCTCTTCCTTGTATTCATCCTCTGTGGCATCCATGTCTGTTTAAAAGGATAAGATATTATTTATTTTGAGTTGGAGTAACAAGATACATAGTGAGAAAAATGAGGACTAAGTGATAGCTAGCTTTCGGTAAAAGGGAGATGATAAGGAGGGATATGGGAGTTATGATTGATATGATTGTTAGATAAGTGGTGGAGGAATAGTGAGGGAAACCGCATTTGTCATTTTGACTCCAGGATAAAAATGTTGGCCATATGTGGAGTGGGAGGGATAGGTATGGTATCCCTCCTTATTCCTCAAATGAACAACCTCTTAATATGCTGCAATAAATATTGATGTATAATACCCTTCAAATCATCTTTTGCAATGATTTGTATTATCAGGTCAGAATCCAAGAGAGCTTAGAAAAGGAATATCCTAATACAATGTATGAACCAGGGGCGGATCCACGTTTCGGGCAAGGGGGGCACATGCCCCCACTACTTTGATGGAAACCTTTCAACTTCTTTAGATGATGCCATCGTCCTTTCATGGGATATCATGTCCCCCGTACATCTATCGGTTCCCCATGCCATGCCCCTCCCTCCCTCATGTAGTGTCGGCTAACGTTTGACTCCTCACACCACGCTACGTCCCTCCTCACACGGTGCTACCATCCTCATGTGCAAGTTCCCCATATCGCAGCATCGATTCTGACTCTGACGACAATGACACTGATGACCGGTCAACTACACCCCCTTCTAAGAGGACTTGTCTCTCAATTCTCCTATCAGATTCCCCTATTTGTATCCCTATCGAATCGATGACCCACCATCGACATGCTCCCGAAATCAACGCAGGACATGGGCACTGGCTAACTATGCCTCTGTCTGACCTTGTCTCTCGAGGACCCATCGCTTGCCTTCATCATTCACTAACATATCAGTCCCCACCTGTAGCCACGATCTTGATCTGAATCTCGATGCTGTAAATGGGAGGAGTTGTTATCGTGCTAGTCCACCATGCCCATGCCTCCCTCTCCGGCCTGACGTTTCTCTCCTTTACGTGTCGATTTTCCTGTCTACAACCAACCTTATTAACGCTCCAAGTGCAGGAAAACATTCAACCTAATTTTTTAATATCTCATAAATTAGGAAATAAATAATATATTAGCATGTTACAAACAAATATGCAATTTCCTACATAAGTGAAGTTTTACAAGAACCTAAAATAAACATCATGTCAAAGCTAAAGTCACTCGATATTGTTTTTTCATTTCATGCTAATATAATTTATTTCAGTATATTTTTCATCATATTTTGCTTGTGTGGTAATTGTTTCTTCATGCTAGATCAAAGGAGCATATTTTAATATGATTTTGTATCAAAATAATAAAAAAAATCCAAAAATTTAGCAATGAATGTTATTTTACAAAATAATTCTATGTGGTATACATGTTTAACTGTTAAAGTAAGAGGATGATTAAGAATTTGGATTCATCAAGAGCCCTCGCAATTCAACAATAATGTAAAAGTATCGAAGGAAATTACAATCAGATACAAAATCTCATTGTCCACTTTTCATCAATATTCATTTAAGTGTGCCCTACCTTGCGCATAATCCTGGGTCCGCCACTAGTATAAACCTATGGTATTCAACAGAAGATACAATTACTCATTCCCACACAATGCAATTACTTATGATAAAAAAAATAAATGAACTAAAGTAGTTATTTATTTATTTCCAAAGAAAAACTATCATAAGTGATTGAAGTCTGCTATGTTAGAATATCTCTATATTCCGACAACAAAAATATAATACCATGGTAGCAATATTTGTTTGCTATATGACTTTAAGTGACAAAGGCAAATCTATTGTAGTACTTGACAAGTAGCACCAAATTCAACAAGACATAATAATAAAACGCTTAGTAACTTCTGTTTAGTGAATGTAATGGAATGAAAAAGAGAAGGGAATTGAAATATTTAATTAGTGTCTTATGTTTTGCATGGGATGACATTTTATAGTCAACTTGTTTCTTGCTTACAACACTCAATAATTTGTATACTAAAAACTTATTAGTCAAACCACATTCTATAAGCTCATCGTAAATCGTGGTATGAAAATGAAGCATCATTGGCACATCGAATGTGTCATCTGACCATGTTAACCCTCGAAAACCTAAGTTAAACAAATAGTATTTATAATCGATCTAAAATAAATTAAATAATGTGCATGAAATGCATGATGTTGGATCTTCAAGTCAACTTAAGAGATCAATATGATTAATATTGTGATTTTAAATAAACTTGATGTGATCAAAATACTAATTAAGATGATTTAAACAATAAAAATAATTTGAATTAATAAATAATTTTTAGATACTTTTAGGACTTTTTTAACATGGCATTCTGATACGAGTGTTATCACATTGATTAGAGGTAGATATCTACTTTTGGCTCATATAATTATGAAATAAGTGTCATGGTTTGCTCTAACTTTGTGAATAAGTTTCATGAACTTATTGAATGGTAATTATAGCATGTTTGTGATGCTTAGTTCTAAATTATAAAAAGTTAATCAAGTGATTTTGGCATAGATATCTTTGTTACTTTATAATGCCTACATACTTATATAGCATGCTAAGATTGGCAATTGTGCTTATACTAAGTAACTCAAATCCAAGTTATCGTCACTAGACTAAAAATAAGTTGAGATGAGAACACATATGTTTCAAATAACTAATCCTAATTCATGACGTGTTCCGAAGCCAAACCAATTAAATTTAGTCTAAGATATAGGCTAATCCTTGATAGTGAGAATTATCAAAAACCAACAAATGTCTTGAAGTGATAAACAAATTATGTTAGGCCAGTTAGTAAGAGTACTCGGGCTAATTTAAAAAATAGTAATCCAAAGACGTCATGAACATGAAAGGCTTTGGGTATGTTGAATGGTGTCTGAACTCAGACTTCTAAAAGGAAGGGATAAGGGATTAAGTCACATTACGAAGGGCCTAACAAGCATTCCATATATATTGTGTTCCATGTGACAAGGTTACTTGTTGGAAGGGTTGCATGTTACGAGGCACGGGGGTTTCTGAAGGAGTTTGCACTGCTGCGAGGATCGAAGGATCGTCGTCGCCTATTGGAAGATCAAGTTTTTCAACCGGCTTGATAGGCATTTCGCGGAAAGTTTGGGCTTCATTCCACCGTGAGGGAAGGCCAAAGAAGTTTATAAATGATGATGATCTCATGGAATGTGAGGGATCTGGGTCGTCCTGAGAAACGACTACAAGTAAGGAAGTTTCTAGGTGATGCTTATGCAGATATTGTGCTCCTGCAAGAGACGAATGTCTCCATGGCAGGAGGCGAGGCATGGCGTGATCTGGGTGGTGGCTCTTCGTTTGAATTTGCTGAGGTTGAGGCTCAAGGGGCGGTGGGAGGGCTCCTAACCGGTTGGAGAAGTTCTAACTTTGAGAAGCTGGTGGAGAGGAAATATGTGTTCTCATTATCAATTGCCTTAAGAGAAAAGTGGATAATGTCATTTTTACGTTGACCAATGTGTATGGGTGATGAATACCCATTCATCACTCTTTATTCTTATATTTTAGCTACAAAAACCTTTGCAAATACATGTAGATATATGTAAATATCAATAATTACCAAAAGCATGCATTGTGTAAAAACCTATAATTAGCATGTTTTTGTGCAAAAATAAAAGAATAAAGATCAAAAAGAAAAAGAGGGAAATATTTAGAATAAATATTGAGCAACCTAACCCAAGGGAGGGCTCAGCATGGGCCTGACCGCATAAAAGCCACAGTAGAGAGAGATAGGAGCTCATGTGTATAGATTTTTTGTAACTAAATAAAATTATATTTTCCTCACCCAAAAATATGCTTGTACATATGTTGTATATATTTAGAAACTATTAAAAACAAAAAAAATTTTAAAAATAAAAAATGCAAAAATATCCCTCCACCATGTGCATAGACCATCATCCTTTATTTATTTAACCATATAAATAAATGTATTTATTTTCAAAACTTTTTGTGAATATTCGATGGTATATTTTGTAAATAAAATAAATAAAAAGAAACACAACAAAAATCAAATAAAAATAACAAAAATTAAAATTACAAAAACATATTGTACATAGGCCATATACATAGTTGTATATATCTATTTATTTCACCTATGTGTATAAATAATAAAAATAAAATAAAAATATCCTTTTATTCCTCATTCTATTCTATAAATAAATAAAATATAAAATAGGAATAAAATTGTATAAAAATAATAATTAAAAATCAAAAACCCTATATTGTACATATACCTATGTATAGTTATATATTGTAAATACCTTATTTTTATTTCTAAAAATTAATTAAAAATCACAAAAAAATAGAAAAAAATAAAATAAAAATATTTCATGTTGAAAGTTTTTGCAAAATCGGCCATTTGCTGCCTTATTTTTGAAC
Source organism: Ottelia alismoides (assembly GCA_037367405.1). Lineage (NCBI taxonomy): Eukaryota > Viridiplantae > Streptophyta > Magnoliopsida > Alismatales > Hydrocharitaceae > Ottelia > Ottelia alismoides. The sequence goes on from JAZKJV010001323.1 coordinate 921,052, forward strand.
TTCAAATCTTGTCCACGTGGCAGCGTCCCATTGGTCCACGGGGGATGTTGACCCCCGGTCAACTCCCTCCGCGGACTGCCTTCTCCTGCGGATCTCGCGCCCGACCCGGTTTCGCCTCTTTTTCCGCGCTTGATCCGCTCGCCTTCTCCGCAAACCCCGGGTCCTATCGATTCCTCGTACATCCGACATGACCGCCGGGGTATTCGCATTGGGATCCGCGCTTCTCACAGCCCTACCCGACCAGCCCTAGTCGGGTCGGCACTCACGTATATAGTCGAGCTCCGCCTCTCATTTTCGCCATCTTTGGCTCTCCACTCTCATTCCCGTGACCTCCATTGCAATCCCTGAGGTGACAGCTCGCGATTGCCCTTGTAGCAGTGAGGAGGGGGTGGCCGGACCATTGATCCGGCGACTTTGCGCCGCCGTGCTCCGCCCCGTGCAGGAGCTCGAGCCTCAGGCCGTGACAACCTTCGAGGCGACGACCAGGAGCTACCTTAGCTCCAGCACAGTCTTCCACACCGCCCAGGTAACCTTCTAGCCTTCTTGTTTAGCTTAATTTTGAGTTACCCCCAAATCATAGTTCCGTCGAATTCCTGTGATTCCGACCATATCGCGTATCTTCTCGATCATCGGAACACCCAGTCACCATCGCCATCCTTCCGCGCACATTCTCCATCCCTTCGTTCATCCCAGCTCGCACAGGAGCTGGGGTTCGAGCTCCACCGTCCTCCGCTCGCCGGAGCTCGCTCACCCCGACGCACCGTCCACCCTCACGCCGCTTCTTCGGGTCGAGGCACTTTGCCCTCGACCAGCGAAGCTCTTGAGCTGTTTTGCAGGTCCAGAGGAAGCCTTCTGAGGCACCCTCACATCCAGACCAGGAGCTTCCCTCCGCCGTCCTCGCCGGAGCCCCTCCAGGGCTCGGTTGGGCCATCGGAGGCCACCACCAGCTGCGGGACGTCATCGCCGACCTTCTTCGATCATCAGGGGCAGCTGAGGAGGACTACAGCACGCGCACGAGGCTGGCGAAACTCGCCGGCCACCTGTTCTTCGAGGGTCCTCCATCACCGTCCGATAGCCCTCGGAGCTCCAGTTTCAATCGTCACCGCCCATTCATCGAGGAGCTGACACCGTTGATCATCTCGAGGGTTGATCCGGACCGTCAGAGCAGAGAGAGAGGCACCAGCACCCGCCAACCGTTCGATCTTCCACGTGCCTCGCTCTCGGACGTCGATCGGCCCACGTGCGGAAGAAGAGAAGCGCCCGCCGTCCTCAGCCGTTGGATCAGCTACGTGCGCTCATCCAGCCGTCGACGTAATAAAGGGGTAATTTACCTTAGGCCCCCTCGTAGTTTATGCTTTATGTTTCAGTCCTGTAAATATTTTGAGTACTTTATTTACGTTGGGTTATTTGCACATTGGACCTCATCCTTTAGTTTATTTGCATTTATGCCCCTGTTTGTGTGAGCCACGTGCATCGTCACGTGTATATTTGGTGTATTTGCGATATTAGCCCTGTAGTTCTGGATGTTCTTTAATGAATGAAAACTTTTTGCTATTTGCATTTATACCCCTGTGCGTGATTTATTTCCACATGTACGTTATATTTTGGGTATTTTGCAGATAAGCCCCTGGACTTTTGGTACTTGTTACCAATAAGCCCTCGGAACTTATTTTTATCACATTTAGGTCCCTGAGTGCCCCAGGCACGCGCCACGCGCGTGACTTGCTGGGAAAATTGCACCACGACCCCCAGAGCTTTGGGTATTTGCACTTTGGTCCCTGTGCACTGTGCCCCCTTTTGATTTTTGAATAAAATATCAAATCACATCCAAATTCGATGAAAATTTGACACATGGCTCCTGCCATGTTGTAGGATTTGTGAGAATTTTGGGGGACATTTCTGAGTTTATTTGTTATTTTTAAAAAATTCAAAAACATCTATTTTTGGCACTGTTTCACTTGAAAAATCACAAAAAAATATAAAAACCCCCCTAAAAATTCTATAAAAATTAGATTCTGTTTCTTATGTGCTTTGATTTTCCAGCCAATTTTGGCCATTTTTCATTGCTTAAAAACCCTAAAAATTCAAAAACACCTAAAAACTCATAAAAATCATATTAAATAATCTAAAAACCCAAAAACAATAATTTTGGTGCTCAAATTTTCCTTGTTTTCTCTAGTATACAGGAAAATTACCTCCAGGCCCTCTTGAGATCCTTAGATATTTTATCTTTGGGTTTTGGACCTGGCTGGACAGTACCTTGTCTTTTTAGTACTGTTTGATTTTTAGAAAATAAAATACACATCTTAAAAATTCCAAAAATTCACCAAAAATATTAAAAAACATTAAAAACATAAAAATATTTTTGTTTGAATTTTTGCTTGAATTTTGATGCATTAAATAAATTGTTGAAGCGTGATTGCTTTTAGTCTTTCTCATTTTCCTCATATATTAAAAATCCAAAAAAAATATAAAAATTATTAAAAATCACTAAAAATATTTTATCTTTATTTTATTTCATTTCGACTACTTCGTAGGCCTCTGGCCAACCCGTGCTCCTTGTGTTCGACCCTGGGTGCTATACCAGGTTAATCTCCTAGCAGGACCGCTTTGTTTTGATTTTACGTATTTTTCGAGTGGTTCATCATTTTTCTTGATTAAGCCGACTTGATCGCTTGGGTCGCAACAACCCTATTTGTGTACCTTATTCTCGAGTGGTCAGGTCGCTTATTAATGGGCCTACAAGTTCGGCTGCGGGTTCCTTGGCGACAGATCTCTCGGAGGTGGAAGCGCACAGGGAGGAGGGCATTTGGCTCATTAGAGGTGACCTAAATGTGACCCTGATGGCTGATGATAGGCCTTCGAGGGGTGGCAGACACGACACTGGCTCGGAGGCTTTCAGGACTCAGGTCCTGGACTTGGGGCTCACTGTTATTAATACAGCAGGATGTGCTTACACATGGCAGAATGCAAGGTCGAGATCGAGGTTGGATAGATTTCTTCTGTCATCCGAGGGAGTAGAATTCCCCCCCCCCTCTCGGGCGTGGGCGCTGCCTTGGGTACACTCTGACCATACGCCAATCTTGTGGCCTTCGAAGGAGCAGTTACGACCCAGATCCTTTTTCAGATTTGAGAGAGCTTAGCTGATGGAGGAAGGGTTCAAGGATGAGGTGGTTACGCAACGGAGGGGTTGGCAGGTCGAGGTTTCGGCAGTCCGGTGTCTGGCTTCCAAATTGGTGCTGCTAAGGAATTTTCTACTCGATTTCAACCGTAGAATGAGGACGCGATGGAGGGAGCAAAGGTGTGTGGCTCAGGAGGGTGTTGTCTGTCTGGATGGGTTGGATGATGAGAGGGGTCTGGACCAGGATGAGGTGCTTGAGCGGGCAAGGCTACTAGAGGAGCTTCTTTTGGAGAACAGGAAGGAAGAAGTGGAGTGGAGGCAGAGATCCAAACAGAAATGGTTGTGCGAAGGTGACGCGAACACTGGATTTTTCCATTCCATGGCCTCCGGCAGAAGGAGGAGGAATTTTATTCATAGCCTGGAGGTGGGTGGGGATAGAGTCGTGGGTGATGTTATGTTGGGGCAAGTTCTCAGGGACCATTTCGTAGAAAGGTCGAGGAGAAGACATGCGACTATTGGGGGTGACATGGAGCAGGTGTTGAATCATTTTCAGAAGAGCATGCATCCAGACTTGAAGCGCCTTTTATATTGGAGGAAGTCAAAATCACGGTGTGGGGTTTGAATGCGGACGAGGCACCTAGATGTGACGATTTTCCAGATTTTTTTCTCCAAGATTTTAGGACATGCTGAGAGAAGACAATATGGCAGTAATCAATGAATTCAGAGATGGCAACATGGGATTCGAGAAGGTTAACAGGGCGATGCTCTTTCTCCTTCCAAAAAAAGAAAACCTGGTATGGGTGGAGGATTATAGGCCGATTGCATTAATATATTTGATTGTCGCCAAGGTGTTGGAAAACAGACTCAAGTGGGTGCTGGAGAGTGTAAACCTATAGGACCAGACTGCTTTTATCCTTGGCAGACAGATGGCGGACGGACTAGTTATGGCATCTGAGATTTGCCTCCAATGGCGTCAGAAAAACATAAAGGGTTTGATTTGGAAGATTGACTTCAAAAAGGCATACGACTGTGTGGACTGGAGCTTCTTGTGGGAGTCGCTTCGGCGGTGCGGCTTCAGTGAACTCTGGATAGCATGGATGAAGAGGTGTGTCACTACCTCCTCCTACTCAATTCTAGTGAATAGGAGATCGGAAGGTGGCTTTTTTCAGCCACAAAGGGGTGTGAGACAGGGTTGTCCTTTAGCATCGATGCTCTCCGTCCTGGTGGCGGACACTTTAGCGGTGATGTTCAGGAGAGCGGTCGATGATGGGTGGTGTGAAGGGTTCTGTATGGGGTCCATCTCTATTCCTCTTCTACAATATGCAGATGACACTGTGATTTTCCTGGGTGATACAAAAGAAATGCATAGAAGGACGAGGCAACTGGTAGAAATTTTTAGCAACATTTCGGGTCTCAAGATCAATAGAGAGAAGTTTGTAGTGATCCATTCCAGGTTAGATGAGGAGGAGAGTAGAGCAAGTGTTGTAATTTTGGGATGCCCTCTTGGTGAGCTACCCATTACCTACCTTGGACTACCTTTAGTGGTGAGCATGCTCAAAAAAATAGAATAGATATGGTCCTCAGGCGATTTGAGGAGAGACTTGAAGGATGGAAGGCGGTCACTCTTTCTAAAGGAGGGATGTTTATTCTCCTAAAACATGTGCTCTCGGCAAATCCCCTTTTCTTCTTTTCGACTCGGTTGACGCCAGCTGGTTTAAGGAAGAAGTCAGAGGTAATGATGAGAAGATTCTTCTGGTCGGATGGAAAACAACAAAGAACATGCATACATCATACATCTGGTAGGATGGAAGGATCTCACAAGATAAAGAAGCGAAGGAGGCCTTGGAATTCGGCATATGTCTTGTATGAATAAAGCTTTTTGGCTAAATGGTTGGTGCGAATTTGGGGCAACTCATATAGGTTGGCAATTCAGCTCCTACGAAAGATTTATGGCATCAACGGCTCTCTAGAAGCTGGTAGAGTGAGATTTGAGTATTCTCTTTGGAGTAGGATCCGTGATATTCTACCACATCTAATGTTGAGATTGATGTCAAAATTGGGGTCCGGGGAGGTCTTTCATTTTTGGCTGGACAACTGGACGGGTGATGGAGTTCTATGCAATAGATTCCCAAGACTCTTTGCTTGGGCAGCAAGCAGAGGGTGTTTAGTGGCTGAAGTTGGGGTTTCTGGGTCGTGGGTTCATCGCTTCATGCACGATCTTTCTGGACGTAGAAGGGAGGAGTTGGGCAGAATGCTATCTGAGCTGCCATCCCCTGATTGCATCTCGCAGGGTAAGGACCATCTTGCATGGGAGGGAGAGAGATTCTCGGTGAAAGAGGCATACAAGGTGTTCAAAGGGAGAAGTGAAGAGTTCGAGATCGACCTGAAGTAGAATATGAAGATTATCAGGGCAAGTAGGATCCCTTGCAGAGTGAAGATTTTTCTGTGGTGCTTCAGAAGGGGAAGGATTTGGGATAAAACAAGAAGAGGAAGATTGTTTGACATTCCAAATACCCAATGTGATAGATGTGGCACATAGACGGAGGATGCAGAGCATTTATTCTTTACATGTCTTGCGTCGGATCAAGTCTGGAAGGAGAAAGGTGCGGCTTGGTTACTGCATGGTGGCACGACTGATTTGTGGAGATCGATTAGGTTGGTGGGGATAAACTCGACGGATGACATTTCTTTGCCATTATTGGCTCTTTGGGCCATCTGGGGAGGATGAAATGACCTGATTTTTAAGAACCAGAGGCTCTATTCTGAAAATATAATCGCTTCATGTCTTTCCTAATTGTATCGATTCTAATCCACAAGGTAATGTATATCTTTATAATTCTATAAATTAAATTTCTAGCGGTGAGTCCCAACTTGGGATTTCACCCTCTTTCCTCTCAAAAAAATGTGACAAGGGTTGCTTACTTATTCATTATTTGTAATATCAAAGTGACTAGCAATAGCTTACAGCCATATATGTGTAAACTTAGTATGCAAAATAAGTTTAAGAGTAACAACTCAATCGCATGTAGTAAAAGATTTGAAAAGTACGTTTAGGTGTTTGACAACAAGAATCTAGTTGTGCTTTCTTCTTTTGTACTTACTAGTTAATAATTTTGAGAACAAAGATAAAGTTTACATGTAATAAATTTGCTTCCAATACCACGATATGATATATTGAACTTATGAGCTTATTGATAAAAATGCTTGTGCTTAGCCTCTAAATTCTAACTGAATGTCCTAACACTAGCTAGTTACATGTGAAAAAAGGTGGTAGTGCTATAGGGATGAATATTAGTATCACAAATAATGATCAAACAAAAAATATCGTCTTCTTTTCAAGCACGGTGATCAATCACCAAAAAGAAATCACACTTACACAGTTATGCTAAGGCGGAAACCCTCTGGGTGAAAACCGCCACCCAAGTTTCTTGACTTAGGATTCTCAATCGATCAAGTTGATTAACCAATATTACAAGAAAAGTGATCTAAGGCAACGAATAATTTAATATTCGTTGCCACATCTTCCGTAGTTAAATATATAATGACGAATATTATTCGTCGTTTACTTCTTTAATTTCGCATCGAATAATGGTATTCGTTGCCATATTCCTCGCAACGAATCATATAACAATGATTATTCACTGTCATTTTCTTTTAATCGTTGCTAAATTTGGCAACGATTAGTGTGAATTTTAACGAATAATTCAACAAAAAAATCATCGTTATATGGATCTTTAACAGTGAATATGATACTGCTAATTACAAGTACAAAAGATGGTTTAACAACGAATAATATTCGTTGTTATATCTTCAACATCGGAAGATATGTCAATAAATATTCAAATTTATCATTGCCTTAGGTCAATTTCTTGTAGTGTAATCACTAAAACGAGTTATTTGTCAGGCATAACTCATTCAATTACAAGTGATTTGGATCACACATCAAATGCTTTCCGCAACTTGAGCCGGATACACATCAAGGCTCCGTTTTGTTGCAGGGTTGGGCAGGGTTGGGTTGGGTTGAGATACCCCTGTGAATAGTAATCTGTGAGGAGGATTGAGAGGGTTGGAAAGAAGGGTACCCCGGGTTGGGCCAACCCAACCTTGCCCAACCCTGCAACCAAACGGAGCCCAAGTTTGCGTACAATATACACGTGATGCAGATCCTACAAAGTTTCTACGCAACTTTGATCATACACCAAGTTTCCATATAACAATACAAGTAAAACTAAATAAGATAGAAATCTTTTTTCGATAAGCCCGTAGATTTTATATGCTAGACAATAGATTAATCAGAATCTGAAGATAGAATAGCAATAGAAGTTAGAATGCTCAAACACATGATAACCAAAATACTGAGAATACGAGTAGATCACATGTAGTGTTAATAGCAAGGAAGCACGTCTTTAACGAAGTCGTAGAGAATCAAGGAACATGCAATGAAGTGATGAGGGTCTAGAGAGAGTTTAATGATTGGTGGAAGTATTTTTGTAGCTCTCGAGGTACATGGTATGCAACACTTCCCTTTGATGTATATACTTGAATGTGTATGAAGTATAAAGAGAGGTAGACTAGATACATGTTGATGATATATGTTTTGGATGGAAAGAGCCAATTGAACATATGTTGTATTCAGGGTTATCATTGCGTATAATAAACAATAATTATATGGATCCAAATGAATTAACAGAGAAACAATAACGATTAACATAATGGTAATCATGCATTTCCCATTCATTTTCTGATTACACAACGCACACAGGAACCAAATAATAAATCGGAAGCATAAATTAGGGCGTGATCCGGGAAAGGCAAAGCAATAAACAAATTGCAACAAACAGAAAGATAAAGAGATTAGATCAGAAGTCACTGAAGCGTCCATGTAATGGACTGTCCTTAGAGAGGATTTCGCTACCACAATACTGGTGCGAAGAGTACTGGCGATCCGCTCCCAGGATACGACGGTCTATGATCTTCATCTGCGCATACCGACGAAATCGTCCTCGAATGTATCTTCGAGAAGTGGCAGCCGAGAAGAACAAGTCACAGGTGGGAGAACAGAGAGCAGGGACGGCGGCGTGAGAGTTTTCTTGCTAGTGAAGAACAACGGCGTGGGAGAAAGGGGTATATAAAGAGGAGCTCGGCGTGGGAGAAAGGGGTATATAAATGGCGTGGGAGAAAAATGGTGTGAGAGTTTTCTTCCGAATTGACTCTCTCGAGCCCAAGGCGGTGCCGGTGCCAGAGACGAAACACACGCACGCGCGTGTGTGGTCCTTCATTCCTCCTATCTACTATTGCTACAATAGCTTGGGGTGTGAACTCATATGTAAGTCCATCAAAAGTTTAGATATACTAGGTATGGTACTAAACTTCTACCCGGGCTTTTCTATGTTTCAAATTTAGGAATTCCCAACTTTCCCTTCAAACCATTTGGTTTCCCAATTGAAACCAAATCGACTCTTATAGTAATTACATAGGTTTTCCAATTAAAACTAAATTACTTATTTAAATACAACAATATATACTGGTCAACTAGAGTAGATTGTTGAGTTTTCACAGTTCATAGATTGCTACCGGTTACTTGGGCAACTGGTCTATCACCAGCCCTTGTCCTTTGCCTTATGAGAAGCCAACCTATTATTAACTTTCTCTTGATGATATGCAGTCAATTACCCAAAGATTTTGCGTTTGAGAAACTAATCAACTACTAGTGGTTGCTCGGACGAGTGATTGATTATTAGCGGTTGCCTATTTCCATATGAATGAGCCTCTCGTCGCTAGCATTCACTACACGGTTGCTGATCAGTTACCAATGGTTGTACAGTTCAAGCAACCAGTGATTACCATCGATTTCTTGTGCATTCTCGCAGCTTTTCTTTGAAGGCACTTCATGGATTGAACTTTTAAAATAAATTTTAGTGTATCCTTCAACTCAGGATGCAAATTGGATGATGTAGAGGTGTCTCGACGTATCTTAGCTTCGAAGAGAATCTATTCATGGTAGTGTTTTGACATGCCTGGTAGACTAGTGGGAACAGTTCCCATATGCTGCTCCTTTCCTTTCGGTGCTTCTGTGTTAGATCCAGGGTTATCATCGAGCCATCTTATCTATTATTCTGCTGAGACGTTTGGTCGCACTCGGGTCTGAGCTTATTTGCTCCCATGTAAGTTTGGGTGATTGCTTAGTCATTGAAAACTTTGATCGATTATCTGGTGTTGGTCATTGCCCATGGCATATTGTCGAAGGAAATAGAGGGGCATGGACATGTAGGCTGCAGATGGATGTGTTTTTATGACTGGGATAGGATATTTGAGCTGCTGCATTGGATAAAAAGAAGTATTTTAATTAGAAACCATGACCATCTGTCGATCCTTGGAATATAATCAGTAAACATGTCCCTATTTTATGCAGCGAACACAGATTCATTTCTGATCTCAACTCCCAAACCTGTCCCTCTTTTATAATTCTATGAAGTTCGATTATACTCAGAAATCGGCAGACTTTTTAATAAAATATTTTCTGTCTGAGTTCAACCTCACTTTAGTTTAAATAAAGTCTATTATCGCCAGGCTTTAATATTTCAGCTGCAACCAAATCACGAATATATTATTTTTCCTTATGTTCGATTTCGGTTCCAACTGTGGGCGCCGTTTGTTTAATATATTCTCAGGGACACTGACAGAGTATTCAGATTTGGAACATATAAGTGGTTCATATATCTAGAAATATAACCAATCTAACGCCATGAATTAATACAGAGAATAATACTATAGATTCCTATCTAAATCCAGTCATAATCCTAAGACCCAGTTCCAGAATTTCAGATCTTCCTCTCCCAAGATCCACTGCGAACCTTGTTAGAGTATTTGGTTGTGCGCCCTTTATGTTGTAACAGGGTAAATGGATCATGGAGAAGATCCATTTACCCCCATCCACTGTTTAGTCCCACATGGACCAGCAGTGGGACTTGGAGGCTCTGGGAAGGCTATATAAGGAGCCCCAGACCTCCTGTACTGATTGAGAAAAGCAATGCATAACACGCCCCGTTGAGGGCTTCTCCCGTGGTTTCATCCCGCTCCTCACGGAGTAGGGTTCCACGTTAAAATCCCGCGTTCTTTCTTGTTCTTATTCTTTTCCATGTTTTTGCTTCCGCTTCATATTTTATAACATGGTATCAGAGCGGGTTCGATTCTCGTGGAGTTGTTTTTAAAAGTTTTATTTTTCATTCTGTTCGAGAGTCGATTCAAAGCAAGGTTTCGATTCATTCTTTTTATCATGTTCGGAGTTCTGATCTGAAGATTGCCGTGTTCAAGCATTATTCGAAGATCTGTCCAGATCCAGGCTTTGTGATATTCGCATCAGGGGCAATCGCCGCATCCAGCCCTAACCATCTACAACGGCAAGCGGCGGCCCTTCCAGTTGCGGCGAATGCTCTAGGCGGCACTGATGCCGCATCCCCATGCAGATGTCGGCCCTGTTCCATGTCGCGCATCTCTCAGGCATCAGGCATCATCCACGGCGCAGCAACGACTAGGCGGCAACAGCGCCAGGCATCCAGCGGAGCCCTAGGCGGAGTATCATTTCCACCTCCAGCGTGGAAAGCCGCTCCTTCGCTTGGCGGCGAATCCCCCTTCCAGCGACCGCATCTCCAGCACCCCGAGCGATGCAACCTCCATGGCGGTACCCTTTCGCACCTCCCAGGCACCCTTCTTCCCAGGCGGCGACGGTGACCCACCTCTCTCCATAGCGGCAGCTCGGGCACGGCTGATCCAGACCTGTGACTCTACACATAACATGAAAACCTTCGATTCATTGTTTGTTCGTGAAGATTTCTTATCATGTTCAAGTTCTGCTATTGGGTTTCTTGAAACCCTACAATTTTTGGCAATCATCTTGGCGGCGCCTCTAACATGCCGCATCGACGCAGCCGCTTATAGCGGCAGATCACGCAGGCGTATCTCCATGCCTGGTCGTTTCATCCCTCCTCCCAGATCTGGAGGATCTTCAGCCGCAAGGCGGCATCTCCACGCACGAGAGCCCTAGCCGCACTCAAGGCGGCGTTCTTTGCATGTACGGCGTGCAGCCTCTCGTGTCCCTGCTCCCGCCGACCGATACCTTCTCCAGTTCCGCGCAATCAGGCGGCCCAGGCGTGTGTCCCTTCAGATGCGCAAGCCCTGTTCTTCTTCATCGCGCGAAGAACCGCTCCATCCTCTCCAGGCGCGGCGAGACCCTCCTCCGCGCGAGTTGTGTGCTGGCGTTTCTCTTCGGCGGCAGCATATCCAGGTGACACTTCCTTCCGCGCGCAGGCGGCGCGCGACACCGCCTCCTACTCCGATCCCCCTGCAGCGATCTCCCAACGGCGGAGGCCCCACGCACCTCCGCATCTTCTAGCGGCGACTCCTCCTCTCCCTGCGCGCCCTCCTCCACATCCCAGGCGGCGCAAGGCCGCTCGAGCGCCTTCCTCTCTCGCGGGAATACCAGCCGCGACTTCCAGCATCCGCGCAACTCCAGGTGATGGCGGCGCTCCCATCTTTCCAGTCCCGCACCTCCCCCCGAATCCCCTCCCAGGCGGCAGCATCGGGTTGAACCCTCCAATGGGGGAGGCGGCGGTACTTTGAGAGGTTTCCCACGGTGGGAAACCCCTAAATGGGATTCGATGTTTGTTTTTTTTTAAAAAAAAAAAAATGCGAGGTTATTTGTTGTAATGGCCCAAGTATGTCAAGAGTTGTAGCAATAAAAAAAAAAGGAAAGGTGAAGCCAAAGGAGAAAAAAAAAAAGGGGGGGGGGGGCTGTTTCAGAAAAAAAAAAAAAGGAGTGAGAAAGATTTCAAAAGAAAAAAAATTGAGAAAAAAGGCGCGTACATATAGTAAAAAAAAAAAAAATATCAACGGCTTAAAAAAAAAAATGCATGAAAAGCCGGAAAAAAAAAAAATCAATCAACGGCTTTAAAAAAAAAATGTTTCAAAAAAAAATGAATATTTTGAAAGCCGATAAATGTGTGATCGGCTAAGTGGTTTTTGTTTTATCCCCCATCATTGTTGTCTTCTCCCAACTTTGTCGATTTGTCCATTTTCCGACAAGTATGGGAGAAAGGGGGAGTATGTGTAGAGTCACAGGTCTGTTCTATTCTTCCAGATCCAGATTCAGATGCCAGTCTCCAGACCAGCCATATTTTTCAGACTCTACAAGTTGTTCAGATGAAGAGATTTCTTGCGCAGTTCCAGACTCGACAATCGGATTCCGAGTCCCAGTTTGATGCGCAGTTGTTCAGACTCGACGATCATTGTTTTCCGAGTCTCCAGTTTCAGACACGCACGAGTGTGCGGTCATTGTCAGATGAGCATAAGTTGCCATCTTTTGTTTCGCGGTCCCCATCATTCTTCTAGTTGTCAGGCCAGAGTTTTCATGTGAGCCATAGGGACTCCAGAGCAGAGGACCATTCCCTATGCCATATGTTGGCAGGGTTTTCATGTGGTATCATAGGTACACCAGAGCAGTGCACCATTCTCTGAGCCAGATGGGAGAGACCCAGTTCTCCGACGAGGAGACTTCAGGTGCAGTTTCAGACTCGATGGTCAGGTTACGAGTCTTCAGTTGACTCACACTCCAGCCCGTTCGTCCTCCTCACCTGCACGACATGAGAAGCAACGTCCTCGACTGCAGCATGTGCGTGTTGGGTTGATATTGTCCGTAGTGTCTTGTAGCGTGAGTTGAGTTTCTTTATGTTTGTCCAAGCTGAGCATTGCATGCTCCAGCTTGAGGGGGAGTGTTAGAGTATTTGGTTGTGCGCCCTTTATGTTGTAACAGGGTAAATGGATCATGGAGAAGATCCATTTACCCCCATCCACTGTTTAGTCCCACATGGACCAGCAGTGGGACTTGGAGGCTCTGGGAAGGCTATATAAGGAGCCCCAGACCTCCTGTACTGATTGAGAAAAGCAATGCATAACACGCCCCGTTGAGGGCTTCTCCCGTGGTTTCATCCCGCTCCTCACGGAGTAGGGTTCCACGTTAAAATCCCGCGTTCTTTCTTGTTCTTATTCTTTTCCATGTTTTTGCTTCCGCTTCATATTTTATAACAAACCTTAAGTAGAGTCAGATCCATAATCTTCAAACCTCATCACTATACAATCAGGTCAAATCAGCAAACCAGATGCTGATAATCCAAGAGTTCACACACACAACCATCTGGAAGGCAAAAAACGTAGTCTATCATGCAGGTACTCGATCAGGGATCATGCTTGTTGATGTAGTCGATATGGTACGACACCATCTCTCTGTACGTAGGCCTCTTCTCTCCCTGTCCTCGAACCTTCGAGAATAAAAACCAACATAAACAACAGTATTTCCATGAAATATCTGAGAAAATTTTCTGATATTAGTAGACACACACACACACACACCTGTGCAGCAGCATGGGAGGAGTGGAGGGACAAGAAGAACAGCATGAGGAGCAGAGCATGCATCAGAAACTGGAGGAGACCTCTCCTTGAAACCATCTTCACTTCCTTCTCCTTGACTTGGGGGCGACTCTTGTAAGTACACCCATTATGATGTTCTTATATAAGGAGACGATGGGGATCTTGTGGTTTGAAATACTTTGGTTATTGCTCAATATAATACAAACGTGTGGACCCTTCTACTGTTTGACCAACGCACATATATGGCCCAAAGATTCTCTTCTCTTCCAGATTATACTGTTTCCTATTCCGGTTTATCTCTTATTCATGTAATTATAATTTGACCATCTTATTCTGAGATTGTTTATTCCACGTCTTTATCGTTTTATTCTGGAAAACTCGCAGTAAAGATAACGTGGAGCTCAGTGCCCGTCCTCATCCTAAAGTCTTTTTCTGGTGGTGCCGTACGCGAATAAAGTTTGACAATTTCCGCCATTGGCATCTGAATGGTTGAGAAATGCTTAGCATCTTTGATCAGATTGAATGTGACATGGGATTCGATGTCGATCAGATGGACTGATCCAAACCTGCATGAAGGGAGTTGGGTATTGTGTGTAAGGTGCAGTATAGGTGGAAGAAATGCCATATTTCCTTTGTTGAGATTTCCACATATGCCACGCGTAGTACAGCACTATCCAGGTAACGTAAACCTCACGTTATATCTCTTTCACTTTGTTAGGTAATTGGGAACTTAAGATGGATATTATCCGTCGGATGGACGATGAAAGGTTGGCCTTGTTGGCATTAGTTGGCTCAAAGTCCACGACAGAGAACACCGACCACAAATCTTGTGTTTTACGCAGTGATAAGAAATAGAGTAAATTACTATACATCCGAATTTAATGTCGTATATGAATTTCAAAAAGGTAACAATATAATACATGATCTTTAAAATTTGTCTCAATGTGATCCTTGACTATTGAAATTTAATTGATTGTTTGGTCTTCCTGATCTTTAATCACAATATCTCAAAACCACATTGAAACAATCTTAAAGATTTGGTACTATATTATTATCTTTTAGCCAAGTAGATTCTTTATCCCCCCTCCTTCTGGTTCAATGGGTTCTACTCGCTCCATTCCTTCTTCTTCAGCTACGGACTATGGTGACGGCTTTTTGATGTCTATCTGAGATCAGATATCCTGTCTCGATCCTTTTAGTAGTCAGTCATGTCCATTGGCATTGGTGCTACCTTTCTTTTGTCAGCTACCTCCCCGCTCTTCACCCCGGAGAAAGAAAGAAGTATATGCGACAGTAAAGTGAGGGTTGATATACCTCTTAGGAAACTAGGTATACAGAGGAATTCATTCTTCCCTGAGGTTCACTAGAAAGCTACCCTAAACGTGCAACTGGGAGTGAGGAGCGTAGATGAGGTATGAGAGTTGCAACAGTAAGATCCAAGTTCTCAAGTGCCTAATCGAACGAGTTAAGCTCTTTTATATAATAACGGAGACTAAGATTCATCTTTTGTTCTTGTATATAAGTTAAGTTGGATAGACCTAATCCATCTCTAGTTGGATGTATTTTTCTCTGAATTTATTTACAATTTGATATTTGTATTATTATATTTATTATTTAGTGAAGGTATGATTGAGATGTGATTTCTATGATGACTTTTATTTTAAATTTTAAGACAATTGTGATTTTAATATGAAATAGATGGTGTCAAGTATATTATATTAAAAGCAAGGTAGATTGCAAGAAAGGGCCACAATCACGCGTCAATTTCTAATGAAGTACCCCATCTTTCAATTGTAACAAAGAGTGTCACGAACTTTCTAATTTAGGAGTTAATATCGATATATGTATTTGAGACAAATAAATAAGATCAGATCCATCTTTATTACATTTAAAAAGATGGAGCCCTTAATTGGGAACCAATACATACCTGAGGCCTTTTCTGTAATTTACCATTTTTATATTTATGCAAAATTTCGAGCCCCTTTGAGCAATTAACTCCAACTTTTTATAAAGTGGACAAATTGCACGTTGTTCTCTTGCTTTTCCCCTCCAGTCCACTTGTCCGACTTTGGTATCCAATTTTTAAAAGCTGGCAGGGCGGCATCCTCATTGACCATGTGCCGGTGCGGAGAAGATATGATTCGAGTGGTGCGCAGGGCAGATGGACATGGCATGGAAAAGATGAGAAGGACCATTATTAGATGACAACGTGCTTTGACTTGTTGACATGATTGATGCCACGTCCCTTTCATTCCCCACGCACGCGGATTGTCCATCGTAAAGATAGATCAACGGTAGGGATAAGGAATACAAAGCGTGCGTTTGTTTGGCTGGTTGGTTAAGGCGAGTTAAACTGGTAAAGGATAACTCGTTTTTTGTGTTTTTGTGTTTGGATAGAGGATTAAATTGAGGGTGGGTTAGAAGTGGATTTGGGGTGATATAATTGTATTGGAGTTTGAAAAAGTGAGTAGTTATTGTGATGTGATTGTATTGAAGTTTGGAAAAGTGAGCATAAGTGGAGTATTTTATAATTTTTATATAGTATGATGGTATAATATATTATTTTTTGATATGATTGATGATGTAAAATTAGTTTATTTAATTTTTAAAAAAGAAATAAAGTGGGGCTCACGAGGAGAGATGAGATGTGAGTTAAAGGAGGTAAACTCCCCTAATCCGCAGGTAATCCGGGACCCGAACGGGCCCAAAGTGAATGGTTGAATATGATTTAGAATGGGATGAGCACCAGGATCCCTCGTTTTCCTTACAGGGAAAAAAAGTGGCAAGTGAATGTTACGGCTAAATTGGTTCCTTGGGAATATACCAAATGGTCCTTCTAACCCTTTGCTTTCATCCTTACAAGGGATTATCCCTTCTAGATTTGGTTGAATAAAGTGCTTATTATCTTTTGGATTTTATCCGTTTGCTCTTTTGAGATATTGTAATTTCAATTATGTTTTTTTTAGAATATCAGATGTGTCCTCGACTTCTTATTATCCTATCAGTATCTTTCGAGTTAGTTGTCATCCATCTCCTATGCAAACGAAGGTTAACTTTAATAACAGGAGTTAAAATAAAAAAAAGCTGAAAAGATTTCTTTCTTGGGTTTTCATCGCCCCGCCATCGTTGGTCCCTTGATAGAACTTGCCTAACCCACCAACACCGAGAAGGAGGCTCTCGTCAAAGCCGTTGGTGGCAGACTCGATCTCTGCAGAGGAGAAGTGTCAGCCAAGATTCGAGCGCAGGGATGACACATAGCTGCCGGTTCCCGTCGTGCTCGTCTTCCCTGATGCTGCAGAATGTGAATTCCCATACAAAGATAATGGCACCTGGCCGGAAGGTCCATCGCTCGAACCAGGCTCCTTCCCTCCATGCCTTCTCACCCTCCAGCAGAAAACTACAAAGGCAGACGCGCATACAAGCAACAAAGCCGCACCACCAGCAGCCACGCCACCAACAAGGGCGGGATTACCCTTCTTCTTACCTCAACCAGGAAGAGCTATTACGGGATCCACAATGACTTCGGGTGGCGGCACCGGATTCGGCCCCGCAAGGTTCCCATCGGCCGGCTGGCTCAGCTTGAACACTTCCAAACCGTTCCATATCTCATCGAAGAAGAACGGCTTCGTTGCCCCGCTGGGATGCAACACAACCCACAAAATCCTGCTGGCCACTCCCTTGGAGGAACACGATGAAGTCCTGAAACATCGGCACGTCAATGTCGTTTGACCACTGGATCACATCTGACTGCTGGAAGGCAGTCTGGTTGTTGAGGAAGATGTCGAAGACTCTCATGTTGACCTTTGTAATTGGGTATTGGATCTCACATAAGTGGAGCCTCACCAAGTAGTCGAACCCAGCATCCACACTCACGATCCATATCAAATTGAAGTTCTTATTCACGCTAATATCCGGACGAGGTAGTCGAAGTTGACGGCGAGGGAAGTATCGCGGGCGCTGAAATTGCAGAGGAGGGTGAACGAGGGCGGGGAGGTGACGGAGAAGAGGGAGGCAGAGGAGGGTGGGAGGGGAGGTCGGCGGGGTAGAAGTAGAGGCGGATGGAGGCGAAGGCCAGGGGGAGGGGTGGAGGAGGAAGGGGAGGAGAGGAGGAAGCTCCAGGTTGAAAGAGGAGAACTTGTAGTATTTGTTTAATTTAGATAAATGTTTGATAAGGACCATGAATATATTCCTTTTAACACAAAAACTATTACAGAGAATTTGATGGGAGACGGGAAACAAGTTGTGCCACCAAGTCCTTTTGAATGGCGAATCTAATTCTTCAAAATACAACATCTATAGATCTGGGAACTATGACATTGTTGTGCATAATTCTTTGGACCCATTTGAGAAGTTGTACTGCTTCAGTAGCCAAAAATATGAAGGTGTCAAAATCAAAAGGAATGAATACATGTTGATTGTCAGTACATGCCTTCTCATGCTTAGTAACTTTAGCCGAGGCATCTTTTTGTGCAGCGTGTCCCGCGATAAAATCACTTCTTATCGGACTCACCAATGGAGAAACTCCAGTCAGATCAACACGTGCATGCTTTCCTCCAGCCCATCCAAATATTGAAACATCTGTTGGTCTGAGTGTCGATCTTCCCTCTTGAGGATCCGTCAAAAAATTCACAGGTGCTTCTTTCTTTGAAGCAACTCCAGCATGTCCAAGTACATCGTAAAGGACATCCCTTACAAAATCATGTATATATTTAAAACTTGGGAGTTCACGACGATGAACTGCATGCTCCCCAAGAGCGTCCAAGCATGATTTGTGGCATATTGGGCAAGGCTCATCAGGTGGAAAAAGAGGAATCATAAGACGATACTTTAGGATAGTGCGATACTCAATAGGTGACATATGCATCCCAAGGCCCTCAATAGGAGTAGCAAGGAGAAAGTCTTGAGTATGGTCTGCTTGTAAACAACGAAAAATTACTTTTTGCCTAATAGTCATTTCAAACTTAATTTCCATTTCTTCAACAATTTTGCTAAAAAGATAACTCGCAAAAGCATTCTGGACTTTAGGGGGGACGATATCCTTGTTAGCAAAACATGTAAGATCAAGAGATGGAAGTGTGGTGCGTAGGCCCTCCAAAGCATATAGAAAGTCAGAATCCATACCATGTATTCCACTGTCTCGTAAAATGTGGTCTTGAAGCACCCATGATTGAGCTCTAGAGGCCATGAAAGCTTACAATTAATTAATAAATAAAAGTTCATCAAAAAATTCAATAAAATTCATCATTTGATCCGTAATGAATGATATATCTGTGAAAATGTAAACATTTTAGCGATTTAATGGATGCATGAAATTCTAATTAAGAGAGAGAAAATATAAATAGAAAGGACGAAGAACAAACGGAGGAAGAAGCTGATGAAGAGGATCATGTCAATTTCAGATTTAGCTCGAGAGATCTCATAATGGGTCTAATTGGATTTATGTTAATCAGAGTTTTTTTTTGAATTTGTTTATAAATTTTATGAATTAAATTACTATTTCAATTTTAATTGTAAAAACTTCATCGGTTTATTTCCAAATCGAGAATTGTTGGTAAATCTAAGTAGTGTCATTAAATCTGTTATGGTTAGGGGTCATTCGATGGAGGAATAAAGGAAAAAGATAAGGAGGAATAAGCCATTGTTTCTGTTCGGTTGGAGAGAAAGGATAAGGAGAAATAAAGATGGATAAGTGATGGCTATTTGTTATTCTCTGTTTGGTAGGAAGAAGAGGATAAGTGGGCTAAGGGGGTTATGTTAGATAAGATTATTCGATAAGTGTTAGTTATTTGTATTTTTTGCCAATATAAGCATATGATGGAGGAATGGTAAGGGAAATCTTATTCCTCGTTAAGACTCCATGACCAAAACGTTGGCCATCTATGGAGGAAGAGGAATACGGAGATTTACCTCAAACAAACAACCCATGGAGTTTTCATATGGCACTTTAAGCTTACAGTAATAGGACTCCAAACGAAAAGATATGGTTCAAAAAGTGTTCGGCTTTTTCTGGTTGGGAATGACATTTATAAATAAGCAACTGATGTCATGAAAATTTAGAAAAATCATTATCCTTGTTCGCAAGAAGTTTAGAGTATGTTTGGTTACTGGGATGGTGTGGGTTGATCCTCCTGTGAATCATAGTTGTTTGGATGGTCATGAGGGTTGGAGAGGGGTTAGAATAAGAAATGTGATGTCATATTGATTTGTGATGGAATTCTAACCCATGAATGAAGAGGGGTAAATTGGGTTACCATAAGATAACTCAGTAACCAAACCCTAGAGAAAAAGGGTCGGTATTCCACAGAAGTCCTCCACTTTTAATGCTGAGATTGTGCATTCAAGGATTGAATTGACAAGTCAATTACAACCAGATATGCAGATTTAGGTGACAAGAACTCTACCAACTCGAATCAATGAAATTCAATGAAATTGGGTAAGTATTAGAAAGGTTCTTGAAGAATTCATATTTAGGATTTATTTGTTTTATTGAGAACTCGAATAATTACGATTTCAATCGTTCCAGGGCTTATTTCAGCCAGTTGTAAGTGTAGTTCAAGGGGATTTAGAACACATGCATAGATCAAAATTTTAGAAAATGAAATTCCTTTTTGTTATTGGGACTTTGCATCAAATCAAATCAATTTTGATTATTAGAGTTTTTTTGTGTTAAACATGACTATTACAATGGAGAAGTTTGGATTTGGTTTGAATAGAAAATAATCTGAAATTGGGATCCATTTAAAATTTCTTTAAAAATTGGGGGTACATTTTTCGTCTTCGCAACCCAACCGAGCAATATGTTGAGACTTATGTTGTTTTCGTAGAGAGCATCGCTATCACCCAATAGCGATGGCACCAATTGCTAGTGGCTTTACTCCATGCCCCGACACATCCACATAGCCATAGACATGGGAGAAGCAATTTAGTTTCTGGTGTGATACTTTCACAACCAGGCAGTCGAGTGTGTTACTTCTACAGAAAATCGAGCCATTTCAAGGCCCAATGTCCATTCCATGCCAATGATTCAGGTAAGTGATGATTACAATATATATGGGTATAATAAGATAAAATTATGCAAAGAATGAGCTCAGTATTTGACACATAATCTGCAATCTTGCATAACTCATATGATTATTTATTCCATTATTATAGAGGAGAAAAATCGTGATATCCAGATAAAATCATTATTACAAATTATGTATTGATTATATATTGTGATAATGTATTCTCATGAATAAATCATCTACAATTAAAAGAGAAAATGAATGTAATAATATAGCATTCAACATGTTGAATTCTATTGACAATTTTTGGAAAGAAAATGGGAGGGTCAAGAGTGAAAAAAATCCCCACTCTTTAATGTCATACATGCATGTGTGTCCTCTTTATTCTCTCTCTCTCTCCCCCCATAAAAAGTAGTCGAATACATCTTCTCTTGCCATGCATCTTCCCCATGCATCAATTAAATCCCATGCAAAAGACAAAAGCCACCATCCATATACGTGGGTGGCTCTTCAAAAAAAGGGCAATAACTCTCATTCATTGCAAGTACAGCCATGCCATCCATAAAAGGGGAGCATCCTCTCACGCACATCCTTGCTCCATTCCCATGTACGCATAGACTGGACACTCTCTCACTCGACCCCCATCTCCTGCGCACTCTCCCTCCCATTCACGCACAGCCCATTCACGCATCTCTCTCGCATTCTATCTCTCTCGCCCTCTACTCTCTCTCTCTCTCGTTTATTCTTTCTACAGGTACACACCTGCCCAGCGCCAACAACATGCACAGCCGTGCGTGTGGATGTATCAACCGCAGCAACCGAGACCTTCACGCGCCGGTGCACTAGCAGCTGTGCGACTTCTTGTTCTGCGCAATCTCAGCGCATAACCGCTTCACTATCCTTCTCCTCGCAGCACTCCTTAAACCGTTCTTCTGCCCAGCTCGAAGCCGCAGGCCACAGCCTCCAGCCCACACCACTACGGCACTCGCTTGGGGTGCACCGTCAGCTACCGCAGCAAGTGGCTGCACGCTCAACGACCACCAACGTCCTCCTCGCAGCGTGCGCCATCCCGCAGCAGCCCCTCCTCCTTGCACACACACTGTGCGCGACCTCGTCTTCGCCGGCACGCCCAACAACTCCCCAGCGTGCAGCTCCAGCACGCAGCTGTGCGACTTCGACTCGCTAGGCCCGTGCGCATACTCCTTCTCCTTGTTGCAGCCCGCTGCTGTGCGGTTTCGTCTCCAGCACAACACCAAAGTTGCATCCGTGATTGAGCATAAGATTATCTTTCTCTTCCCTTATTTGCTTCACTTTATTTATTTGTCAATTGCACTTATACCCTTGAACGCATCTTCTAAGTTATTTCAAGTATATCTTGTTGTTTCAACAGTGATTAGTTGCAAGCATTAGATCATGTCTTTACTATCCTCTCTAATTGCATCTACATTTTTTACATGTCATTTCATGTGCTGAAACATCATCTTAAAATACTCGAAAAATACTAGGAAGCATCTCTGTTATCTTTAGATAAGTTCGATCAAGTTTGACATCCTCTAAAGAAAATCATCATCATATCTCATTTTATCGGACTAAGATTGGAATCAAGTTTTAAATGTCGAATTAAAATCGCAAATTTGTTTAGTCTCTGTGGATTCGAACCTCTACTTGCCATATGCATTTTGTATTACCTCCATTGTGCTTGTAGTTGTAATTTATTTGATTGACTTGATTGTTCGTGGTAACACAACGACTTGATAAAAACACCATTTTAAACCGCGAACAATCGAGCCAACATTTTGGCGCCGTTGTCGGGGACTAGGCAACATTTGCAATTTTTCTTCACTTCCAACTTGTTTTCAAGTATCTAATCCGTGCAATTTTTTTGTTTTGCAGGTACTTAGGCTTCAAAAAGAAAAAAAACTTGTCTTTTCATGCATTTTATTTTAGCAACCTTGTAATTTGAAAAAAACAAAATTTTTCTCTCCCCTCCTTCTCGGAAAAGCTCGCCATCAAGAGGACAAAATATTACGGATTAGCGCAAGAAGTGCAGGCACTGTGAGTTTTTCTTTCTCTTAGGCATATTAGGTTTTACTTCTCTTGCATTTGTTTGCGCATCAAATTAAACCGAAAAAGATTAAAAAAGAGTTCTTCTTTGCATCATCTCTGTGGTCTTCTCCCTCTGCTCACCTTAAAAGATCACCAAAACGTGTTGTATCACGCTAAAAAGATAAGCTTGAAAGGCCACCGCAGTGGCCCGAGCAGAAAGCGGGAAAATTCTGATTGCTTGATTGGATGCACGTGTATGACACAAAAATCATGAGCACATAGAACCCTTGGATAGTGACAAAAATCCCTGCTGCGACGTGGGATTGCAGAGAGAAATCGTAATTCCTCGACGCGTTGGGCACAGGTTCTTGTGGGAAAAGCAGATCTAACGATCTGAGTACCAACCCTGGATCCCCCAGCCGGATTAGGACATCGATTTCTCACAATCTTCCACACCCACCTCATCCTTAAGGACTCTAATTTCTCTGAAAACTTTTGTTGAATCACTAAATTAAAATAAAAAAGATAACCGCTTCCGCGGCAATTTTTGTGTGAGTTGGTGAATCAACAAATTGTCTGGTGTATTATGCTGTGTATGTTAGGTTGTATATCTTTGAAAAATCAATTGCAACAATTGCTAGATTACAACCCGATCTATAAAAGAAAATCCCACCCATTCTTGTCTATACTTGAGAATCTTTATTCATGGAAAAAATTCAAGTTATGCTCAATGACATGCACGAGAAAACAAAACTGAATCGGGCTATTGCATTGAATTATTTGGAGGATAGGAAACGATCTTCTCGACCCATAGATCTACCTATTTTATTACCGATTGAGCATGAGATTGATGAAATGATGCATCTAATGCAAAAATATCAAGAAGATCAGGAACACAAAAAGAACGAGTCATCCGATCAAACGTCAAAACCACCCCATGATGACCCAATATTAGAAGAATTTCTTGCATTACCTTCTCCCGCATGCCCTTCCTTTGTCTCTTCCAAGTCACTTTCACACGCAGAACACTCATCCATTTCTGATACTGGACTAATCTATGATTCTTTAAGAAAACACTCATTGTCCTTACCCCTATCACCGACCCATGAAAGTGACTCTCAACATACTCTTCATGAATTAGTTATCCAAATCCAACAAAACCAGGGAGCACTTATGGATGAGTATAATAGGATGCATGAGAATGTCAGTAAACAACTTTTGGAAATTCGTGCTCACTTGATGAATAGGCCAAATAGTTCGATGGGTGAATGCAATATATCTCAACAATATTTTGAGAAACATCAAGAAAAGAAAATTGAGGATTTCAGACACTCAAGGGAAGAAGAAAAATGGGTCCCAATATCAGTAAACCAAACAATGATACTTCCTTTTGAAGAACTAGATGTGAGATGTATAGAAGAAGAATTTATTGATGAAATAGTGTCATCTCCATGTCTCCTC
The DNA here is from genome assembly GCA_037367405.1 of Ottelia alismoides. NCBI lineage: Eukaryota > Viridiplantae > Streptophyta > Magnoliopsida > Alismatales > Hydrocharitaceae > Ottelia > Ottelia alismoides. Next base: position 945,106 of record JAZKJV010001323.1, read on the forward strand.
AAACCCAGATTGACGACATTTTATGATATCCCCATCTTCACTCCTCCTGTGTCAGACCATGTATTAATTGAAATACCCAATGATTTAATAGATGAATGCTGTCTCTTGGAAAGACTCGAACACTTTGAACATGAAACTTCATTTTGTGATCTTGAGGGGCGTCTTATGGAATATGACTCTATGAATGAGGAGGAATGTGATATAATTTCGGCTTTCATGAATCATGTTGATCAGAATGATTTTGGAGAGTATAATAAGGACATTTTTGAAATTGAGATCACGCCCATAATACAACTCGATCACGACCCACTCTTGATGGATACATGTATTAATGATGGCATCGATCTTTCCTTAGACTATTCTGAAGGTTATGAACATCAGTCTACTAATGATATCGATTGGTCTGAGATAATAGTTGAATTTGAGGATAGTATTGGTATTGAGTCCATCGAAGAAATCGAGGAAGATCTGATGTTTGATATTAATTCTGGATGTGATTTTACGATTAATGAAAAAAGTCCAAACTTAGAGTTTGATTATGAGAACATAGTAGACAATGAATTGACTTCCTCATGCACCAAGACTCTCTTCCAACCAACACATGATTATATGTTGAAGATCTTTTATGATAATCCTTTCAAAGATGAGATTTCCAACTCCATTGCCTTCACCATCGAGAAAGAAGATCCACTCAATTCAGTTGATGACTATAAGAATTTATCTTATATTACTGGGTCAGAATATGATCAGAATGATTTTTTATTCTCCGATCCTTTTTGGAATGAAACCGAGGAACTACTCAAAACATTCGAAGACAATCATCCAATCATTCATGCGACACAACCTTTGCCAAATACGACCTCTATTGTCATACCTCCTAATTCAATAACCAACACTCCCCTGCTCTTGGCCTCTGAATCTCCCAATCATATGTCTTGGAAAGAATCATCTTTGTGGCTCAGGAAGAGAACTGAAATGAAATTCACAATAGATGCCACCGAGGATAGCCATGATGATTATTTGAGGGAAAATGATGATTTATCACAATATACAGAGGACCTCATGGAAGAATCAATTCTTGATCATATAGAGCTCGACTTCAATACATCATATCTGGTCCATGATCCCTTCACCAGTCCACCCATTTCCCTCCCATCACATCAAATCCAAGATCAAATTGATTCATCTCTCATTCTGATTCATCAACCAATTAATGTCTTCACCGTATTAATGAGAGCACGCATTTATCAAATTCCTCAACCGCACATCTGGGTCATGATATCCGTATCATATCAAGAGTTTCATTTGGGTTTTCTGAATACAGCTTCTTCACTCACACGCAACACTGGATACTCTTGATAAGTTGAATCGTCGAGTTGGGACGTTAAACCAACAACATTTTGTGGGTCCACACCCATAGGTATCTTTTCCTTTCTTTTTATCATTCTCTTTACTGCATTGCATTAGATAAGTATGGGGGTCCACCTCCACACTTCACAAAAAAACCAAAAATACTTTTTACATTTCACATCCCTTCTGAGCAACCTATTACACCTTGTCTTCACCATGAGGACATGGTTTCTGATAAGTATGGGGGTGTCTGTATAATTTTCAAAATTGCATACTTTTCAAAACAAAAAAAACTTCAAAACTTTTGCAAAACTTCCCTTAAAAATTTTTTCAAAAAGCAAGAAAACCACCAAAAATACGTCCTTCCTAGTTTTATCCTATCTTTTGAGAAATCATCTCTTCATTGCATAGATCATAGATTGAGGTTGAGTTGACCCTAATCCACTTAACTTCATCAGAATATCACTAGGCATGAGTTTTTAAGCTTTCTTCAGGTCCATATGGACTTTATTCTCTCAGTTCCACTAACTCTACTGGTGAATGAACTTCTGTATCTAACTAGATCACCTGAGAAACTAGTAGCACTCTTAAACTCTTCAGTGGATATTAAGCAACTGCACACTGCACTTAGCTTGATTGAGTTTATTTTACGAGATACAATTACAATCTAGTTGAGGTGAGGAGTTGTCCTCTTAGTTGTGCCAATGCCTGAACCTTATCTATAGCTAATGAAGGAACTTAACTCAGGAGCAACATGATCTCTCTAGTCTAAGTATGTCAGCAAATAAGCCAGTATCGTGCCTCCAAAGACAATATTAGCCGATACTACCTTTTGATGCCAAACCCAAAAACAAAAACACCACAAAAGGGCATATCACAATACAAATGCCAAAAACCACCAATCATGCAAAGATACGCAAAGCAAAAGCAAAGAAGACCACCAAATAACCTTTCTCCACCAAAAAAACCGTGGTAGCAGCCCAATGATGCTACCTAAATTTTTAAAAGAGGCCCAGGGTTATGCTCTGCAAAAAGAAAAAAATGAGAGCAACGGACCAAAGCGGTCTACGGAAAACCCCGAAAGTTAAGTCCCATTTTCCGAAGAAGTATGACCTATTTCTTTATGCTGACATATTTGGGTGAAAAGAGAATATGCCTGAATTTAGGTAAGGACTGAGGCTATATGACTAGGGAATCATTCGGTACCTTGATAAGATTGTGTTGTTAGCTCGTTCTCTTGACTCAGGAAAGCTAAAACATCACTAACACTGTTTATATCCACTCAAGGTCAAAGGGAATACATGTTTCTTAGGGACGAGCTGACTTGATCGACCTTTTGAAACCATGTCTGATTTTGTTGGAACTGAGAGGCTGTTGAAACTACAAAACTCGAGTCAAGTCGACAATTCGAACAAATCATTAATCCATGGGTCAACTCTACTAAAGTTTGTGTATTTGTGTGGTTAGAGACTGAAAACTCAAAAGACTTTGTGGGAGTGTCTGCTGCAAACCCTCACCAAATCCATCTTGGCTATTCACCTTGTCCGTCATTATTACTTATCTTATTTTTGCTCGGGACTAGCAAAACCTAAGTATGGGGGTATGATGATTACAATATATATGGGTATAATAAGATAAAATTATGCAAAGAATGAGCTCAGTATTTGACACATAATCTGCAATCTTGCATAACATTTGATTATTTATTCCATTATTATAGAGGAGAAAAATCGTGATATCCAGATAAAATCATTATTACAAATTATGTATTGATTATATATTGTGATAATGTATTCTCATGAATAAATCATCTACAATTAAAAGAGAAAATGAATGTAATAATATAGCATTCAACATGTTGAATTCTATTGACAATTTTTGGAAAGAAAATGGGAGGGTCAAGAGTGAAAAAAATCCCCACTCTTTAATGTCATACATGCATGTGTGTCCTCTTTATTCTCTCTCTCTCTCTCTCCCCCATAAAAAGTAGTCGAATACATCCTCTCTTGCCATGCATCTTCCCCATGCATCAATTAAATCCCATGCAAAAGACAAAAGCCACCATCCATATACGTGGGTGGCTCTTCAAAAAAAAGGGCAATAACTCTCATTCATTGCAAGTACAGCCATGCCATCCATAAAAGGGGAGCATCCTCTCACGCACATCCTTGCTCCATTCCCATGTACGCATAGACTGGACACTCTCTCACTCGACCTCCATCTCCTGCGCACTCTCCCTCCCATTCACGCACAGCCCATTCACGCATCTCTCTCGCATTCTATCTCTCTCGCCCTCTACTCTCTCTCTCTCTCTCGTTTATTCTTTCTACAGGTACACACCTGCCCAGCGCCAACAACATGCACAGCCGTGCGTGTGGACGTATCAGCCGCAGCAACCGAGATCTTCACGCGCCGGTGCACTAGCAGCTGTGCGACTTCTTGTTCTGCGCAATCTCAGCGCATAACCGCTTCACTATCCTTCTCCTCGCAGCACTCCTTAAACCGTTCTTCTGCCCAGCTCGAAGCCGCAGGCCACAGCCTCCAGCCCACACCACTACGGCACTTGCTTGGGGTGCACCGTCAGCTACCGCAGCAAGTGGCTGCACGCTCAACGACCACCAACGTCCTCCTCGCAGCGTGCTCCATCCCGCAGCAGCCCCTCCTCCTTGCACACACACTGTGCGCGACCTCGTCTTCGCCGGCACGCCCAACAACTCCCCAGCATGCAGCTCCAGCACGCAGCTGTGCGGCTTCGACTCGCTAGGCCCGTGCGCATACTCCTTCTCCTTGTTGCAGCCCGCTGCTGTGCGATTTCGTCTCCAGCACAACACCAAAGTTGCATCCGTGATTGAGCATAAGATTATCTTTCTCTTCCCTTATTTGCTTCACTTTATTTATTTGTCAATTGCACTTATACCCTTGAACGCATCTTCTAAGTTATTTCAAGTATATCTTGTTGTTTCAACAGTGATTAGTTGCAAGCATTAGATCATGTCTTTACTATCCTCTCTAATTGCATCTACATTTTTTACATGTCATTTCATGTGCTGAAACATCATCTTAAAATACTCGAAAAATACTAGGAAGCATCTCTGTTATCTTTAGATAAGTTCGATCAAGTTTGACATCCTCTAAAGAAAATCATCATCATATCTCATTTCATCGGACTAAGATTGGAATCAAGTTTTATATGTCGAATTAAAATCGCAAATTTGTTTAGTCTCTATGGATTCGAACCTCTACTTGCCATATGCATTTTGTATTACCTCCATTGTGCTTGTAGTTGTAATTTATTTGATTGACTTGATTGTTCGTGGTAACACAACGACTTGATAAAAACACCATTTTAAACCGCGAACAATCGAGCCAACATTTTGGCACCGTTGTCGGGGACTAGGCAACATTTGCTATTTTTCTTCACTTCCAACTTGTTTTCAAGTATCTAATCCATGCAATTTTTTTGTTTTGCAGGTACTTAGGCTTCAAAAAGAAAAAAACTTGTCTTTTCATGCATTTTATTTTAGCAACCTTGTAATTTGAAAAAAACAAAATTTTTCTCTCCCCTCCTTCTCGGAAAAGCTCGCCATCAAGAGGACAAAATATTACGGATTAGCGCAAGAAGTGCAGGCACTGTGAGTTTTTCTTTCTCTTAGGCATATTAGGTTTTACTTCTCTTGCATTTGTTTGTGCATCAAATTAAACCGAAAAAGATTAAAAAAGAGTTCTTCTTTGCATCATCTCTGTGGTCTTCTCCCTCTGCTCACCTTAAAAGATCACCAAAACGTGTTGTATCACGCTAAAAAGATAAGCTTGAAAGGCCACCGCAGTGGCCCGAGCAGAAAGCGGGAAAATTCTGATTGCTTGATTGGATGCACGTGTATGACACAAAAATCATGAGCACATAGAACCCTTGGATAGTGACAAAAATCCCTGCTGCGACGTGGGATTGCAGAGAGAAATTGTAATTCCTCGACGCGTAGGGCACAGGTTCTTGTGGGAAAAGCAGATCTAACGATCTGAGTACCAACCCTGGATCCCCTAGCCAGATTAGGACATCGATTTCTCACAATCTTCCATACCCACCTCATCCTTAAGGAATCTAATTTCTCTGAAAACTTTTGTTGAATCACTAAATTAAAATAAAAAAGATAACCACTTCCGCGGCAATTTTTGTGTGAGTTGGTGAATCAACAAATTGTCTGGTGTATTATGCTGTGTATGTTAGGTTGTATATCTTTGAAAAATCAGTTGCAACAATTGCTAGATTACAACCCGATCTATAAAAGAAAATCCCACCCATTCTTGTCTGTACTTGAGAATCTTTATTCATGGAAAAAAATTCAAGTTATGCTCAATGACATGCACGAGAAAACAAAACTGAATCGGGCTATTGCATTGAATTATTTGGAGGATAGGAAACGATCTTCTCGACCCATAGATCCACCTATTTTATTACCGATTGAGCATGAGATTGATGAAATGATGCGTCTAGTGCAAAAATATCAAGAAGACCAGGAACACAAAAAGAACGAGTCATCCGATCAAATGTCAAAACCACCCCATGATGACCCAATATTAGAAGAATTTCTTGCATTACCTTCTCCCGCATGCCCTTCCTTTGTCTCTTCCAAGTTACTTTCACACGCAGAACACTCATCCATTTCTGATACTGGACTAATCTCTGATTCTTTAAGAAAACACTCATTGTCCTTACCCCTATCACCGACCCATGAAAGTGACTCTCAACGTACTCTTCATGAATTAGTTATCCAAATCCAACAAAACCAGGGAGCACTTATGGATGAGTATAATAGGATGCATGAGAATGTCAGTAAACAACTTTTGGAAATTCGTGCTCACTTGATGAATAGGCCAAATAGTTTGATGGGTGAATGCAATATATCTCAACAATATTTTGAGAAACATCAAGAAAAGAAAATTGAGGATTTCAGACACTCAAGGGAAGAAGAAAAATGGGTCCCAATATCAGTAAACCAAACAATGATACTTCCTTTTGATGAACTAGATGTGAGATGTATAGAAGAAGAATTTATTGATGAAATAGTGTCATCTCCATGTCTCCTCAAACCCAGATTGACGACATTTTATGATATCCCCATCTTCACTCCTCCTGTGTCAGACCATATATTAATTGAAATGCCCAATGATTTAATAGATGAATGCTGTCTCTTGAAAAGATTCGAACACTTTGAACATGAAACTTCATTTTGTGATCTGAGGGGCGTCTTATGGAATATGACTCTATGAATGAGGAGGAATGTGATATAATTTCGGCTTTCATGAATCATGTTGATCAGAATGATTTTGGAGAGTATAATAAGGACATTTTTGAAATTGAGATCACGCCCATAATACAACTCGATCACGACCCACTCTTGATGGATACATGTATTAATGATGGCATCGATCTTTCCTTAGACTATTCTGAAGGTTATGAACATCAGTCTACTAATGATATCGATTGGTCTGAGATAATAGTTGAATTTGAGGATAGTATTGGTATTGAGTCCATCGAAGAAATCGAGGAAGATCTGATGTTTGATATTAATTCTGGATGTGATTTTACGATTAATGAAAAAAGTCCAAACTTAGAGCTTGATTATGAGAACATAGTAGACAATGAATTGACTTCCTCATGCACCAAGACTCTCTTCCAACCAACACATGATTATATGTTGAAGATCTTTTATGATAATCCTTTCAAAGATGAGATTTCCAACTCCATTGCCTTCACCATCGAGAAAGAAGATCCACTCAATTCAGTTGATGACTATAAGAATTTATCTTATATTACTGGGTCAGAATCTGATCAGAATGATTTTTTATTCTCCGATCCTTTTTGGAATGAAACCGAGGAACTACTCAAAACATTCGAAGACAATCATCCAATCATTCATGCGACACAACCTTTGCCAAATACGACCTCTATTGTCATACCTCCTAATTCAATAATCAACACTCCCCTGCTCTTGGCCTCTGAATCTCCTAGTCATATGTCTTGGAAAGAATCATCTTTGTGGCTCAGGAAGAGAACTGAAATGAAATTCACAATAGATGCCACCGAGGATAGCCATGATGATTATTTGAGGGAAAATGATGATTTATCACAATATACAGAGGACCTCATGGAAGAATCAATTCTTGATCATGTAGAGCTCGACTTCAATACATCATATCTGGTCCATGATCCCTTCACCAGTCCACCCATTTCCCTCCCATCACATCAAATCCAAGATCAAATTGATTCATCTCTCATTCTGATTCATCAACCAATTAATGTCTTCACCGTATTAATGAGAGCACGCATTTATCAAATTCCTCAACCGCACACCTGGGTCATGATATCCGTATCATATCAAGAGTTTCATTTGGGTTTTCTGAATACAGCTTCTTCACTCACACGCAACACTGGATACTCTTGATAAGTTGAATCGTCGAGTTGGGACGTTAAATCAACAACATTTTGTGGGTCCACACCCATAGGTATCTTTTCCTTTCTTTTTATCATTCTCTTTACTGCATTGCATTAGATAAGTATGGGGGTCCACCTCCACACTTCACAAAAAAACCAAAAATACTTTTTACATTTCACATCCCTTCTGAGCAACCTATTACACCTTGTCTTCACCATGAGGACATGGTTTCTGATAAGTATGGGGGTGTCTGTATAATTTTCAAAATTGCATACTTTTCAAAACAAAAAAAACTTCAAAACTTTTGCAAAATTTTCCCTAAAAAATTTTTCAAAAAGCAAGAAAACCACCAAAAATACGTCCTTCCTAGTTTTATCCTATCTTTTGAGAAATCATCTCTTCATTGCATAGATCATAGATTGAGGTTGAGTTGACCCTAATCCACTTAACTTCATCAGAATATCACTAGGCATGAGTTTTTAAGCTTTCTTCAGGTCCATATGGACTTTATTCTCTCAGTTCCACTAACTCTACTGGTGAATGAACTTCTGTATCTAACTAGATCACCTGAGAAACTAGTAGCACTCTTAAACTCTTCAGTGGATATTAAGCAACTGCACACTGCACTTAGCTTGATTGAGTTTATTTTACGAGATACAATTACAATCTAGTTGAGGTGAGGAGTTGTCCTCTTAGTTGTGCCAATGCCTGAACCTTATATATAGCTAATGAAGGAACTTAACTCAGGAGCAACATGATCTCTCTAGTCTAAGTATGTCAGCAAATAAGCCAGTATCGTGCCTCCAAAGACAATATTAGCCGATACTACCTTTTGATGCCAAACCCAAAAACAAAAACACCACAAAAGGGCATATCACAATACAAATGCCAAAAACCACCAATCATGCAAAGATACGCAAAGCAAAAGCAAAGAAGACCACCAAATAACCTTTCTCCACCAAAAAAACCGTGGTAGCAGTCCAATGATGCTAACTAAATTTTTAAAAGAGGCCCAGGGTTATGCTCTGCAAAAAGAAAAAAATGAGAGCAACGGACCAAAGCGGTCTACGGAAAACCCCGAAAGTTAAGTCACATTTTCCGAAGAAGTATGACCTATTTCTTTATGCTGACATATTTGGGTGAAAAGAGAATATGCCTGAATTTAGGTAAGGACTGAGGCTATATGACTAGGGAATCATTCGGTACCTTGATAAGATTGTGTTGTTAGCTCGTTCTCTTGACTCAGGAAAGCTAAAACATCACTAACACTGTTTATATCCACTCAAGGTCAAATGGAATACATGTTTCTTAGGGATGAGCTGTCTTGATCTACCTTTTGAAACCATGTCTGATTTTGTTGGAACTGAGAGGCTGTTGAAACTACAAAACTCGAGTCAAGTCGACAATTCGAACAAATCATTAATCCATGGGTCAACTCTACTAAAGTTTGTGTATTTGTGTGGTTAGAGACTGAAAACTCAAAAGACTTTGTGGGAGTGTCTGCTGCAAACCCTTACCAAATCCATCTTGGCTATTCACCTTGTCCGTCATTATTACTTATCTTATTTTTGCTCGGGACTAGCAAAACCTAAGTATGGGGGTATGATGATTACAATATATATGGGTATAATAAGATAAAATTATGCAAAGAATGAGCTCAGTATTTGACACATAATCTGCAATCTTGCATAACTCATATGATTATTTATTCCATTATTATAGAGGAGAAAAATCGTGATATCCAGATAAAATCATTATTACAAATTATGTATTGATTATATATTGTGATAATGTATTCTCATGAATAAATCATCTACAATTAAAAGAGAAAATGAATGTAATAATATAGCATTCAACATGTTGAATTCTATTGACAATTTTTGGAAAGAAAATGGGAGGGTCAAGAGTGAAAAAAATCCCCACTCTTTAATGTCATACATGCATGTGTGTCCTCTTTATTCTCTCTCTCTCTCCCCCATAAAAAGTAGTCCAATACATCCTCTCTTGCCATGCATCTTCCCCGTGCATCAATTAAATCCCATGCAAAAGACAAAAGCCACCATCCATATACGTGGGTGGCTCTTCAAAAAAAAGGGCAATAACTCTCATTCATTGCAAGTACAGCCATGCCATCCATAAAAGGGGAGCATCCTCTCACGCACATCCTTGCTCCATTCCCATGTACGCATAGACTGGACACTCTCTCACTCGACCCCCATCTTCTGCGCACTCTCCCTCCCATTCACGCACAGCCCATTCACGCATCTCTCTCGCATTCTATCTCTCTCGCCCTCTACTCTCTCTCTCTCTCTCTCTCTCTCGTTTATTCTTTCTACAGGTACACACCTGCCCAGCGCCAACAACATGCACAGCCGTGCGTGTGGATGTATCAACCGCAGCAACCGAGACCTTCACGCGTCGGTGCACTAGCAGTTGTGCGACTTCTTGTTCTGCGCAATCTCAGCGCATAACCGCTTCACTATCCTTCTCCTCGCAGCACTCCTTAAACCGTTCTTCTGCCCAGCTCGAAGCCGCATGCCACAGCCTCCAGCCCACACCACTACGGCACTCGCTTGGGGTGCACCGTCAGCTACCGCAGCAAGTGGCTGCATGCTCAACGACCACCAACGTCCTCCTCGCAGCGTGCTCCATCCCGCAGCAGCCCCTCCTCCTTGCACACACACTGTGCGCGACCTCGTCTTCGCCGGCACGCCCAACAACTCCCCAGCGTGCAGCTCTAGCACGCAGCTGTGCGGCTTCGACTCGCTTGGCCCGTGCGCATACTCCTTCTCCTTGTTGCAGCCCGCTGCTGTGCGGTTTCGTCTCCAGCACAACACCAAAGTTGCATCCGTGATTGAGCATAAGATTATCTTTCTCTTCCCTTATTTGCTTCACTTTATTTATTTGTCAATTGCACTTATACCCTTGAACGCATCTTCTAAGTTATTTCAAGTATATCTTGTTGTTTCAACAGTGATTAGTTGCAAGCATTAGATCATGTCTTTACTATCCTCTCTAATTGCATCTACATTTTTTACATGTCATTTCATGTGCTGAAACATCATCTTAAAATACTCGAAAAATACTAGGAAGCATCTCTGTTATCTTTAGATAAGTTCGATCAAGTTTGACATCCTCTAAAGAAAATCATCATCATATCTCATTTCATCGGACTAAGATTGGAATCAAGTTTTAAATGTCGAATTAAAATCGCAAATTTGTTTAGTCTCTGTGGATTCGAACCTCTACTTGCCATATGCATTTTGTATTACCTCCATTGTGCTTGTAGTTGTAATTTATTTGTTTGATAACGGTTTATCGTGGGAAAACAACGACTTGATAAAATCATCATTTTAAACCGCGTAAAATCGTGTCAACAGTAAGCAACAACAACAACATAGTGTGAGACCAACAATGTCTTCTGGACAATCACAAAGATCGTGTTTCCGTTGAGAACCAAGACTTTCAAACTACCTCATCAGGTATTCAGTGTCCGAGATCTAGTACGCCACCATTACCGTACAGGTAGTTGAATATAGTGATGTAGGAGCAAGGATATGCTTCCGGAACAATCATCAGAGATATGGTTTCAGTGCATGGGATTTCTTTACATACATTGTTCAATTTAGGGGCTACACTTTTTTTTTCTCGTACACCCCAAGTCTATATTGAGGGTTCTGTCCACATACTATATTAAGTGACCAGTAGGCCAGTTGTTTACCATATGTCAAGCATTTGAGGATGTGTTGATACTGATAAGCATGAAGATACTTGCATTTCTATTAATGAACCAATTAGAGGATTTTGACATCATTCTAAGCATGGATCAATTGGAGAGGTACCATGCATGCCTACACTATTTTTGGAAGATGGTGGTGTTCCATTTGGTGGATGTACTAGTTTTCCAATTTGACCGACTTACTTCTGATTGTGGGGTTTAGTACATAATACTAGCTTCTCAGCCATGGTTGTGTAGGTCATCTTTCCTATGTGGTTGATTCAACTGGCTAGGATCGGTGATCAATGTTGTAAGGGTGGTACGTGAGTTTCCTTGTATGTTTCTAGATGTTTGCATGGATTACAACCGATGAGAGAGATCAAGTTTGAGATTACATTGTTACCAGACACACAACTGATCTCTATTCCTCCATACAGGATGGCACATACCGAGATTAGAGATCTCAAGGTACGCCTATAAGAGTTATTGAAGAAGAGATTCATCCACCCTAGTACATCACCATAGAGAGTACGAGTCCTCTTTGTGAAGAAGAATGATGGATCCTTGAGATTATGCATTGATTATAGGAAATTGACCAAGAAAATGGTCAAGAACCATTATCCTCTCTCACAGATTGATGATCTTTCCTATCAGTTACATGTTATTTATGATCTAGATACCACCATCTGAAGATCAAGGATTCAGACGTGATGAAATCCGTATTTTGTATGAGATATAGTCTATATGAGCTGGTGGTGATGCCATTTGGAGTCATGAATATACTTGCACCATTCATGGATTTCATGAACAAAGTCTTTCATCTATTCTTTGACGTGTTTATGATGACATCTTAGTATATTATCACGATGAGCATGAATACGAAATACATCTTCGCACTATACTTGGGACATTCGAGGAGCATCAGTTGCATGTGAAGTACAAACAAGTATGAGTTCTAGCTTTTTGAGGTGGCATTTCTTGGCCACGTGATTTCAGGGACATGGGTATCAGTTGTCCCTGCCAAGATAGAAGCAATAGTGTCTTGGAAGTTTCTCACGATGGTCATAGAGGTTCGTAGTTTCATTGACCTTGTCGGATAGGCAATTTGGTAGATGATTTTCTCAGTTGGCATGCATCTCACCCGGTTGACACAGAAGAATGTGACATATGTTTGGAACAATAAATGTAGTTTGAGTTTCCACATGCTCAAGCAGTTGACTATTGCATCCATTCTCACCCTTCCTTCTAGTACTTTAGACTTCACATTTACGTTGATGCCTCCAAGAAAGGGTTGGACGTTGTACATTTGCAGTGAGGGTAGGTTGTGGTTTAAGTGTCACAGCTGCTGAAGAGCCACAAGCACAACTATTCCACTTATGACTTAGGATTGCGGTGGTAGTCTTCACATTGAAGATATGCCTTCAATACTGGTATGGGGTGACATTTGAAAATCATAGGGTACATATGATATGAACATAGTGTTTTTTCCTTGTATGGACGTAAAATGTATTCATATCACTAACCTCACCTATGATATGTCATGCTTCCATCATATGTCCAATCAAGAAACAATGACATGTTGTCCATATATTTTTGAAAGTTAGTAGTGCAAAGTAACATCCACGATTTGTCCATTAGCATGCAACAAGAGAGTAAGTCTCTACTTAAGGGGGTTTTCCCACAAACACATAATAAGTATGGACTCTAGTTGATGTCGTTAGGGTAATCTGCGTCCATCAAATTCATTTCGAAGAAATTTTAGCTTGAGTTCAAGCTCAATCATCTCGAACAAGATTAAGTGATGCTAGCTCATATCCCCACCCCCAGTATCCCTACAACTCATATCTTTCCGGAACGATATTTGCTTTGAGTTCATGATTGATTGCTCGATCAATCTTCATCTGACTCGGTTCACTCAATGTACATACTCCTTTAGTTCAGTCCTCCTCTAAATTAGTATTTTTTTAATATCAGGTCATGTTCTCTATTCCTTCATTCAATATAGATGTTATATGCATTGATCTAACACTGTGTACTCTCTTCAACCATTTTATGATGGAGAACGAGTGTATTCCTTCATATTCTAAACAAATATTAATATCTAATCCATTCATCTAAATGTTGATCTAATTCATCTAAATATATAATAATGCAATTAAAAAATCCTCTCTTTTTTTCAAAATAATGAATATATTATGAGTGTCATGTCCAAAATATTAAACAACTATATTTTACTATTGTTTCACTCCAAACAACCTTCTCTATGGAAAATATCCAACATCTCACATGCACTATTTATACAAACATAAGTTAGACATTCTAATATAACTTTTACTCGCAACCTCCATTTACTCAATAAACATAAATATAACTTCGGCATTCAACAAATACAACATGTAAATGAAGAAAATTGACCTTGATTCGAACCACGCAGTGATACCACATCTCAGCACTTCGCCTCTTCCTTTGAATCCCCGACGTGCTACGACAAGAATTAAGAGCATATCCCAATGCGGACACCCCCTTCTCTCTCATGATCTCATCTCTCTCTCTCTCTCTCTCTCTCTCTCTCTCTCTCTCTTTCCAGTCCCAGATGTGCCATGACAAGGAGTAGGAGCACGTCCTGGCAATCCTGGCTCCCTTGTAATCATGCACTTTAGGTCTCCAACTCCAATGCATATAACAATAATACAACATCTCCGTACTTCGTAGGCATATATATATATATATATATATATAGGAAATATATCCAATAAGGTGCACCTTTCTTGGGTGCAAGGAAAGCCTGCCATCTTAATCATCCACAATCAGTCCGATGGTTATCATTAATAACTCGCTAGTTATATATTTTAAATGTTGAAAAATCCATTATGATCATTTTATCATATTCTATATTTAGAATGAAACAAATATCTCCACAATTATCTCCCTCCTCTCTCTCTCTCTTCCTCTCCCTCTCTCTCTCATGGCCGCATGAGGTTCCTTTCCCTCTTTCTCTCTCTCGAAGGCGGCATGGGGGGAGGAGGTCGCTGCTCGTCGGCAATGACGTGCAAGATGGTGGGATGCAACATGCTTCTCTAAGGTGGCCGGTGATGGCGTTCTCCAAGTATATTTTCTTGTAGGCAATGGAGACGGCATCACGTAGAGGTCGTGGCTGCACGTGGAGGAGGTGGATCATGGAGGAGAAGGTTGAAGGATAGCGTGAATGGAGGTGTGTGGGCGGAGGAGGACGTGTATGGAGGAGGTGGGCCATATAGGAGAAGGGCGGAGGAGGTGCGTGTAAAGTAAGGATGCTGGAGAAGGAGGGCATGCCCAGTTTTTACAATCAGATATCATTTTTTGCAATCTCAGATTTTTTATAATCTCAGATCATTTTTTACAATCTTCTATCATTTTTTACAATTTCAGATTATTTTTTTACATTTATTATTTCTTTTATATAGTTCTAACCATATCCTTTTTTACTAACTTTCTATTTTTTTTGCAGATCTTCATACCTATATTACAAAACAAGCACAAAATTTTACATAGACATTACGTAAATTACAATTACAACAATAAACGTATTACTAACTATGAATTTATTTTACAAGCATGATTTCAAGTTCAAAATGTCAATACACATTTTACAAAGAGACCAGTCATTCTGCATAGCGTGAAAATGCCACCACGGTGGAGAAACATCACCGAATAAACAATAATAAAAATTGCCAAATCAGACAGACTAAAAATAGTAAAAATGAAAGGATTAAACGGAATTAAATTCAAAATAGAATTCAAATTCAAAACGAAAATACATTGACTAAAATACCCTTTTGGGTAAGGAAAAATCAGATTGAGATCAAACGGACGAGATGGTGGGCTTTCCATGCATCCAGGAAAGGTGTACCTCATTGGAAGGGCCCTCTCTATATATATGTATGTATATTTGAGCAGAACATGCATCATTTTAACAATAGGGTAATGCAATAGGAAGCATTTTTTTACCAATACATACTTTAATGTTGTAGTTGTTACATGGGTGTGTTTGAATGGTTTAATTAACCATAATTTTTTGTAGCTACTTTGTGGTATATTTGGATATTTTTTATGAATTGAAAGCATGATTTTCAAATCATGGTTTAAAAAAAAGAAGAGGTTAAGTATCTGACTTCTTATCTCCTATCACTGCTATAAATTTTTATATGCAAAACATCTCTTTTTATGTCTCTATGCACATGTATATTTATATTGATTTATTTTTTTTTGCAAAATTATTTATCTATTATTCATCGGTGTACCCCCTAGCATGTAATCTTAAATCCACCATTACGATATACCATACGCAAGACACAATTGGATCAATATCAATTAGGCTCCTACCCTAATTGACCATTCAATGATAAGGAAGGTAGGGATGCAAAGACAATTATTAGGGATTTGCCTAAAACCAATTTTTTTCCATAAAGAGATCACCGCCATATTGTTATTTTGATATTTACATATAAATAGAGGGATTACATCGAAATAAGAGACAAGCGAGCAACAAGCTGCACCACTAGTGCTTTTTTAATTGCAAACCAATCCTTCTAACCACTACATCCAAAAATCTTGGAACCATCGCTCCAAAAATCTTGGAACCATCGCATTATTACTCATGATTTTTTGGATCCTCTTGAAAAGCTCAACAGCTTCTGGTGCTAAGAAATCAAAAGTATCAAAAGCAAAAGGGTTTAATGCATGATGATTCTTAGTGCATATTTTTTTGTGCTTCATCACTTTTCCTGAAGCAGCTTTAAAGGCAGCATGCCCTGCTGTGAAGGTCCCACTCTTCAACTCCTAAGCGCCCCTCCAAGCAACCTCATGCCTAATAATGGTCTTCCAATACCGTTTGGGAACTACTCTTTGCGAAGCTTCTTGCCATAACATGTAGGCCAAAAGAGTTCTGTTTTATGAAAATTTAAAGAATGCCTAAGTCTGGCCCACACTGCTAGATGATACTCAGAACCTTGGCCACCTCATATGTATCTCCAATAATCGTACCATCATCAAGATACCATGCATGAAGTAGTTTGCAATTGTCCCTGATATAATGTATAAGTGAGTGTAGTACGAGAGAAAAGAGGAGCGACCCTAGAGGATCCTCTTGTTGCACTCCAACGGAATACCATATATGTCTGTCTCCAAGGTACAACCTTGCTGCATGTCCATATAAGAACCCGACCCACAAAGAGATAAATGGGCATCTTGCTCTCACCTGTCATAATAAGGCAGACCTATCCACCATATTGAAGGCATTCGAAAAATCCACTGTAAGCATAGAAAGAGAATCATAATTATGACGAGCGTTCAATACTCTGTTGACACTGCTGTATAGAATAGCCTCAGCTTCGCTAGAGACTCCTACTCCAAACTGAAAGTCATTAAGGTATTTAACCATATCTTTACTAACTCCTACCATAGTAACTTTAGATACTAGCCATCTATAAATAGTACTAACTGCAATAATATATACCTAGAAAGACGGATCAATCACCCTTAAAAAGATTGTTATCAAATTTAAATAATATACCTAGAAAGACGGAAGGGCAACTGACGGAGAATGGAGTGTGAATGAACCAAAGTAGCCGTGACCACCGACGAGGACATATGTTAAGCGTGTCCCCATGTCTCTCTCTCTCTATATATAATATAATATAATAAGAATTGCCCAAGTTTTCAACTCTTGATTCGTGCAAATTTGTTTTCATGCATACGTCCATACTTGAATATTTATTGACATTGTTTGTTTGCCTACAGAGGTCGGCTGTCTTTAGCATCGACAACACATCGAAGAAAACGATATCAAAGATCAAATAATGGTAGGCATAGTCAAATGATGGAAAGGTCCAATATAAAAAAAGCACATATATATCTATACGAAAAAGACAGCAGGACCCCTTCTTTTGGGTGGCAAAGCAATATTTATCTGTTCCATCAGCATACAAAATTCAGCTTTGCATACAGTAAGTACATCTATAGGCAAAAGGTTCATTTAATTTAGATCATAAGGGTTTATTTGGTTGTTGGGTTAGAGTGAGTTGGGTACTTCATGTGAATAGTAGTTGTTTGAGATGGTTATGAGGGTTGGAATAAAGAATGTGATGTGGTGACATTATGATTTGTGATGGAATTATAACCCAAGAATAAAGAGAGGTAAACCGCGTTACCTCGGGATAATCCGGTTACCAAACGGACTCTAAAAATCTAGGCTGGATCATGCATCCTTTTAACACAAGTCATTATTACCCAACGACCCATTTATCTGTCGAGACCTCGAAAGTCACTTTCTCGAGCTGATTCGATTGCCTAATCACATGCACTAAATATGTAAAAAGTTGCTCGATCACAAATTTTATTTCCATTGATAGCATATAAGGGGAGATAAAGTAATACCAATCGAAGTCTTGCATGTGGACACACTTCTCATGATACTCTACTATGATAAGATAGTGAACATGGCGCTTGTTTGTTCGGGCGAGAAAGAGGTAGCGGGCCACCTTTTGCGGTGTCCCCATGAACTAGGTATGATGTCCTTAAAGTGAAAGTGTGTCTAGGTGTGTCGAAAGTGTCTTTCACTGGCCAATAAGAAAGAGGCATGCCTATAGGCAACTAGATCGATTGATAGGGGGCATAGTCGCTGAGGGAAGAGGAAGGAGGGGTTCCAGGCGAAGGTGGAAGGTGAAAGAGGTTTTGTTGCACATCTCCTTAAACAAAGAAAACAAGTGGGATTGTGAAGGTGGCATATTTTGATCATCCCCTCAAACAAAGGGGATCATGCCCTAAACCCTAAGGTGAAGTCGGAGTACCTTTAGGCCTCGTTCGGTAGGCGGTTTGGGGAGTTTACCCCCCTAACCCACTCCCTCTCTCTCTAATGTGGGTCCTACATTACTCTTTTTTTAAAAATTAAATAAATCAATTATCCATCATCAATTCCATCAATATATTACACAATCATATCATATAAAAAATATAAACTACTCCACTTCTGCTCACTTTTTCAAACTTCAATACAATCACATCACAATAACTACTCACTTTTTCAAACTTCAATACAATCATATCACAACAAACCCACTTCTAACACACCCCCAGTTTAACCCTCGATCCAAACACTAAAATACAAAAACATGTTACCCTTTACCAGTTTAACTCGCCTTAACCCGAACACACGCCCTAGCCCCTTTCCAACATATGGGAAACTATCTCGTGTGGTTTGGAAAGGACTCGCATGTCCATTTCCCTTGGTTTCAAGCCTTTCTCACTCTATCTTATTACATATGCTAAACGAAAAGAATGTTTTTTATAGATGTTGAACAATCATAACAAGTCTTCCCTCCTAGCAATGAGCCTTCGGTGGAGTCAAATCAATGAAGTGAACAACTCAAGCCCCCTGATCTTGCTTGTTGACGCTTTGATTGATTTTTCCTTCATTCGTTTTGCTTCCGAGTGAGACCGCACTGATTCCATAGAACTCTTGCTAGGTTATCCCCCGTCGTCGCACCCCTTAGGATCCGAATGCTCGGCAAACTTATTCACGTGTATAGTTCCACATCTGAAATACAAAACACAAGAGAATAAGTATAAGAATGAGAGTGAAAATTACCTTTCCGTTCACATAAATATCCACATACAAGTCAATGCCCATAATACGTGCATACATGTATTGCCAAAAGTCCATACGTATATACAATACATGTTTCTCAAAATTGTAAAAGTAAAAGAATGAAGGTAAACTAAAATGTAAAAGTACAACAAAATGTGTACACAGTCCGACTGTGTTGCTATCTCAAAAGAAACCCCACAAACGAGAGTCGATCACTGCTGCGACTGCTCCTGCACAGATGTCGGATCCATGCAAATAGCACGTTACGAGCAATTGTTCGTACGATGCTAAACAACTAAATAAAGAAGGGGTAAAACAGCAAAGTGCACAAAGGAACAACAAATATGGTAACTCACCCACAGTTGTGAACGATGAAACTAAACTCAATTCGAAAAACTAACTCCATAGATGGGGAAGGACGATACTCGACATTCAAGGAGAACAAGTGTGTCATCAAGATAGTCCAAGTCCACTGCCCCATTGGAAGAGTCCCCAATAGCATAAGGCACGAGTCATGGCACCATATCACCAAGATCATCAATCGAAGTAGGAAAATCCACCGACTACCACTGTACCTTCTTGTACATAGGAGAACTAATACATTACATCCTCATTCGCTAACCAAATATCTAGGAAACTACGCTCTTAATGCTACCACAAGGAGTACTAATTTGTGTACCCTACACTAATTAGCCCTTAAGTATTAGGATACCTTGAGTATTAACCCTAAGTCTAAAAGGGAAACATAAACTACCAATCGCAGGTACTTTGCTAGCTTAAAGAGTAATGGAGCGTGCACTGTTAGACAAGCACCTTGTGCGCTAAGCAATATGTCACCCAACCAACATAACTATTGGGTTCGTAATTGTCTAAGTTTGTATATGAGGTCCTAAGGATGCATGCTCCTCTCTTGGTGGCGTTTACTTTATCTACCCTCCTACCACTTAAGATAATCACTGGGGCATGAAAAAGATATCATCGCAAGAAAGCATAACTACTGAAAAAAGTGTTGTTATCAGGATCAACCATGCATATATTAAACAGTAATCATACGGATTCCAATGGATTGACAGAACAACATTATAGATTATCAATATTAATAACGTGCAATTCCGATCCATTATTCGATTACAAAAAGCAAACAGGAACCGATTAATCACACGGAAACAAACAACCGGATGAGATCCAGAAAAAGGTAAGCAATAAACAAATTGCGGCAAACAATATATAAGAAAGATTAGATCAGAGATCATCGAAGCATCCATGAAATGAACTGTCCTTAGAGAGGATTTCGCCCCCACAATACATGTGCGAAGGGTACTGGCGATCCGCTCCCAGGATACGACGGTTCACGATCCTCGTCCGCGCACACCGACAAGACCATCCTCGAAAGCACCTCCGAGAACTTGCAGCCGAAAAGAACAGGGTCGCTGATGTGAGAAGAAAGAACAATAGCGACGGCGAGTGGAGTTTCTTGCGAGTGATGAAAAACAACGTCAGGTGAGGGGTATAAAAAGAGGGGCTCACGTGCCCTAGCGCACGATGACCTTTGATTTCCGAAAACGCTCCTCAACGAGTGTGTTCCTTCGGATTCCAAAATCGCGGCTAAATCGAGCCGTTTGGATCGAGTCAGATTCCCAATGTGATCGAAATCAAATTAATCCGTCTCATTAATTCGATTGATAAGCCAGATGAAACTCGCAGCAAAAGTATCGAGATCCGAATTGACTCTCCCAAGCCCGAGCCCAAGCCGGAGTCGGAGCCGGAGACGGAGCGAAGCACGTGCGTGTGATCCTCCATTCCTCCTCTCTACTATTGCTACAAGTGCTTGGGGTGTGAACTCATATATAAGTCCATCAAAAGTTTAGAGCTCCAAGGTATAGTACTAAACTTCAACCCAAACTTATCCATGTTTCAAATTTGGGAATTCCCAACTTTCCCTCCAAATCGTTTGGTTAAACCAAATTAACTCCAATTGTAACTACATAGATTTTCTAATTAAAATCTAAATACAATTTTTAATACAACAATCTCCCACGAATTCATCAATTTGAAAAAGAAATTCAAAAGGAGTTAAGAGACTTCTTTCGGCTGCCACACTTTGCTTTCAGTAAAGGTACCTTCTGGTTTGAACCTCTACCTGAGTTTACTACTTTCACTTTAACAAGAACGAAGTGAACTACTTCTTGAACTTCAGACCTTGATGTTAAAGTATACGGTAGAAACAACCAAGCGTTGTTCTTGGTACAATCTTCAGGGTTGGTGCTCTTAAAGGCCATGCACCCTTATCCTGTTTCATGAGTGTGTTCAGAAAAGACCCTCTTCCTTTAACTGCGGCCCACAGTAACACTCACATAGGTAGCGTTCTCCAAGGATGCACTGCTAACATCCTGTCCAAAGGTTTGAACCCATTCAGAGCCTACGCTCTTCCTAAACTTGCAGCTTAAACGACACTCAGGCTTCCAGGGATAAGGCACTCATGCTTACGCAATAATATTAGAGTGCCAATCAGTTCTCCAAACAGCTTGTTATTACCACATTGAACCTACTTAGTGGCATCTCCACTCAGTTATGTTGAGTTGCTACTGTAGAGGAACTCTCAACGGGTCTCAGTCCCATCCCAAGCCTAGACTTTAGGACTAAAGATCTATCAAGTCCCTTAGTCAACAGATCTGTCGTGTTGTCTTTGGATCCAACAAAATCCACAGCCAACACTCCTCGAGACACCAAATCCCTTAACGTCTTAAGTCTGATTTGTATATGTCTCATTGTTTTCTGATTGAACTTTGAACTCTTGACTTGGCAATTGTGGTCATATTATCACAATGTACCGAGATCGCAGGAACATGCTGACCTACCATGGAAATTTCAGACAGAAGTTTCCTTAGCCATTCAACCTCAACTTTAGTGGTGTCCAAAGCACACAACTCGACCTCAAAAGTGGATCGTGCTAGAATGGTCTGCTTCACAGACCTCCAGGAGACTGCACCGCCTCCAAAGGTAATTACATACCATGTAACACCATTACTCTCAGACTCCTCTATTTTCCCTATCCAGCTTGCATCACTGTATCCTTCTAGTACAGATGGATGTCTACCATAATGCAAACTAAGGGAAATAGTTCCTTTGAAGTACTTCAGTACTTGATCCAGAGCCTCCCAGTGAGTACGGTCAGGACAACTAGTTTATCTACTCAGCTTTGCAACCGAGAATGAAATATCAGGTCTCGTGCAATTTGCAAGATACATTAAACTTCCTATCACTTGCGAATACCTTAGCTGAGCTACAGGTACTCCACTTTTATTCTTAAACAGCATTTTGGATGAATTAAAGGGAGTTCTTACAGCTTTGCAATCGTGATATCCAAATTTGTCAAGTACCTTCTCAACATAGTGAGATTGAGAAACTACAATCCCATCAACTGACCTTGTTAGTTTAAGACCCAAGATCACATCAGCAACACCCATGTCCTTCATCTCAAACTTGCTACTTAAGAATGCCTTAGTATCATTAATAATCCTTATGTGTGATCTAAACAATAATATGTCATTAACATATAGGCATAAGCCAATACACTCATCACCATTCACCTTGAAATAGACACACTTATCGGATTCATGAACCTTAAAGCCACATGACAAAATAGTTTTGTCAAATTTATCATGCCACTGCTTTGGTGCTTGTTTCAATCCTTAAAGGGATTTGACAAGCTTGCAAACCTTTCCCTCATTCTCAGGAGTCACAAGCCCATCAGGTTGATCCATATATCTCTTCCTCAAGATCGCTATGCAAGAAGGCGGTCGTCACATCCATCTGGTGGATAGAGAGATCATATACATATGCCAATGCTATGAGCATCCGGATTATGGTCATCTTAGTCACAGGGGAATAGGTATCAAAATAATCGATACCTTCCTTTTGCCTAAAGCTCTTGGCAACTAATCTGGCTTTATACTTTTCAATTGATCTGTCAGGTCTAAGCTTTCTTCTAAACATCCACTTGTAATGGTAGAGCATCCTTTGGGTAAATCGACCAACTCCCAAGTTCCATTAGCCATAATAGAATCCATCTCAGATTTGATGGTTTCCTTCCATTATTTCACTTCGGATGAAGCCATGGCTTCCTTGTAACTTGGTGGATCACCCTCGATCTGGTAGACAACAAAGTCGCTACCCATATCCTTGGCTATCTGAGGTCTTTTACTCCTCCTTGGCTCAATCTATTCAGAAATATCATTGGGTTCATGTTGAGTCTCAACCCCCACATTCGTTATCCTTTCCACTTGATCTGGAATAGATCCTGATGTAGAGGCGCCCTCAATGGTTAGATTCTGAGGAATCCCAGTCTTCAACGGGAAGATATCCTCAAAGAAGGTAGCACCACGGAGTTCAACAATGGTGTTGACTTCTATGCCTGGTATCTCGGACCGAATTATCAAGAACATATATGCATAACTATTTTCCAGGTAACCTAAGAAGACCGCATCAACAGTTTTAGGACCAAGTTTCTTTCTCTTATGTTCTGCGATTAAAACTTTAGCGAGAGAACCCCACACTTTGAGATATTTTAAACTCGATTTTCTATTTCTCCAAAGTTCAAAAGGACACTTTTCCATATGTCTTGGAGGAACCCTATTCAGAATATAACAAGTCGTATTCAAGGCTTCTCCCCACATATAGATTGGAAGTCCAGAACTCTGTAGGGGAGCATTGATCATTTCCGTTAAGGTTCTATTTTTCCTTTCTGCTATCCTATTTGATTGCGGTGAATATTGGGCCGTAACTTCATTAACTATGCCAAATGATTTGCAGTGTTCATCAAATAAGTTAGAGGTATATTCATCTCCTCTATCTGACCTAAGGCGTATAAGTACTTTTCCTGTTTGTGTCTCAGTCTCATTCTTAAATATAAGAAATTTCTCTAAGTCTTCATCCTTTGTTTTCATTAGAAATACATAGCAGTATCTACTGCCATCATCTATAAAGGTGATAAAGTATTTCTTATTATCTCGGGTCAACACACTATTAAATTCACAGATATCCGTGTGCACTAGATCCAAGATTTCACTATCTCTAGAAACAGACTGAAAAGACTTCCTATGTATCTTAACTTGTAAACAGATTTTACATTTTTGAGTTTTATCAATAGTGTGTTTAGGGATCAACTCTAAATTCATCATTCTTTTAATTGAATTTAAGTTTAAATGTCTCAATCTACCATGCCACATATCACAAGATTCTAGAT
Organism: Ottelia alismoides; assembly: GCA_037367405.1. Lineage (NCBI taxonomy): Eukaryota > Viridiplantae > Streptophyta > Magnoliopsida > Alismatales > Hydrocharitaceae > Ottelia > Ottelia alismoides. The sequence goes on from JAZKJV010001323.1 coordinate 969,477, forward strand.
TATTCACAACATGAGATACAGAATTAGAACATTCAGAATTCAAAACATTCATTTCATTAATGTTTACTGAATCACATCTAATTCTAAATAACAAATCAAAGTCTACCAAATAACCTTTTCCATAAAAAATGTCATTTCTCAGAATAACAACTTTATTGCATTTAAAGTTCAATTCAAAATCATTTCTAACTAAGATAGAGCCAGATAAAATATTTTTCTTGATGTCAGGAACATACAACACCATGTGCAACGTCCAGACACGTCCAGAGGAGAACTTCAAGTTGACTCGTCCCGACCCTAGCACCTTGGTTGCAGAATCGTCCCCATCTTCACAGTCCCACCACTACAGGTCTGATAAGAAGAAAACAAAGTTCTGTCAGAACAGATATTTACATTGGCTCCCGTATCCACAAGCCACTCATTTGGATCATGGATATAGTATAGTTCAGGTTTTACAGAGACATACCCCTCGCTAGCCCCGAGTCTCATAGTGATTATATTTACTTGTGGACTCCCGTCTGCAGCCTTAGGTTGAGCCTTCAAGGACGGACAATTCTCCTTCCAATGGCCAACATGATTATAGTGCCAACAGGGTTTATTCTTTGCCTTTTTCTGGATCTTGCCCTTTGGTTTCATTTTATTATTATTAGAACCCTTTCCCTTCTTATCTTTGCCCTTCGAGGTCATGAGATTGACCTTAGCCTGAATATCAACATGAAACACATGTTTTTGTTTCATGTGTTCCTCCTCTATGGCAATTGCCACCATCTAGTCATCCATAGAAATTTTCCCCTTTCTATTTTTGAGGGCCATACCGAAGTCTTCCCACGACTTGGGGAATTTTTCTATGATGCACATGATCTGAAACTTCTCTGGAAGTTTCATTTCGGCATCCTCTAAACATGAAGTAGGAGTAAAAGCTCGTGTGCCTGTTCAGAAACTAACTTCCCTTCGGCTATGGAAAACTTCAGAAACTTGGCCACGGAGTATTTCTCAATACCGAGGTCTTCGATATTATACTTCCGATCCAAGTCTTCCCATAGCCCCTTAGTAGTCTGCATGAACGAACAGTATATGTCAAAAAACGTGTTGGACAGAGCTAACAAGATGCAACCATGACATATACGGTCGCGTTCCTTCCACACAGATTGCGCCTTCTGGCTTTCGGGTGAGGGATTTTCCATTTCCACCGTAGGACAGTCGGTTTCAAGCATCGAGATTAATCCTATGGTGGTTAACCATATCTTCATGCGTTGTTGCCAACACTTAAAATTCTCTCCACCGAACTTTTCAGGCATACACGTCATGTCAACCCTCGATTTAAACATGATTTCCGACATTGTTTTATAATTGGTTCTCGAAATCCTCTCTAAGATTGTTGTTATCAGGATCAACCATGCATATATTAAACAATAATCATATGTATTCCAATGGATTGACAGAACAACATTACAGATTATCAAGATTAATAACGTGCAATTCCAATCCATTATCCGAGTACAAAAAGCAAACAGGAACCGATTAATCACATGGAAACAAACAACCGGGCGAGATCCAGAAAAGGGTAAGTAATAAACAAATTGCGGCAAACAATATATAAGAAAGATTAGGTTAGAGATCACCGAAGCGTCCATGAAATGAACTGTCCTTAGAGAGGATTCCCCCCCACAATACCGGTGCGAAGGGTACTGACGATCCGCTCCCAGGATACAACGGTTCACGGTCCTCGTCCGCGCACACCAACGAGACCGTCCTTGAAAGCACTTCCGAGAACTTGCAGCCGAGAAGAACAGGGTCACTGACTTGAGAAGAAAGAACAATAGCGACGACGAGTGGAGTTTCTTGCGAGTGAAGAAAAACAGCGTCGGGTGAGGGGTATAAAAAGAGGGGCTCGCGTGCCCTAGCGCGGTGACCTTTGGTTTTCAAAAACGCCCCTCAACGAGCGTGTCCTTTCGGATTCCAAAACCGCAGCTAAATCGAGCCGTTTGGATCGAGTTAGATTCCCAATGTGATCGAAATCAAATTAATCCGTCTGATTAATTTAATCGATCAGCCAGATGAAACTCGCAGCAAAAGTATCGAGATCCAAGATGACTCTTCGGAGCCGGAGACGGAGCGGAGCGCGCGCTGATAACCGCCCGAACGACTAAGGTAAAGGTAAAGAAATGGTCGTCGCGACCTCAATCACTCGGGCTAAGTATATCAAGAAAAATCAACCACTCAGAACATGTAAAACTAATCGAGCACGAAAGAGAGCGGTCATGCTATGAGATTAACCTGGTATAGCACCCAGGGTCGAACACAAGGAGCACAGATTGGCCTTGCGACCTACGATGTAGTCAGAAATCCGAGAGAGTATTTTTTTAGTGTTTTTAAGGGTTTTTATATTTTTTTTAGGATTTTTGGAATATAAAGAAAACAGGAAAAGCACACAAATAATTAACTTGAACAATTTATTTAATGCATTAAAAAGCAAGCAAAAATTCAGACAAAAATATTTTTATGTGTTTTATATTTTTTTATGTTTTTGGTGAATTTTTGAGATTTTTCTGATGTTTATTTTATTTCCTAAAAATCAAACAGTGCGAAAAGCAAGGGGTACTGTCCAGCCAGGCCCAAAATCCCTAGATAAAATATCTAAAGACCTTAGAAGGGCCTGGAGGTATTTTTCTTGTAAACTAGATAAAGCAAGGAAAATTTGAGTACCAAAATTATTGTTTTTGGGTTTTTGGTGTATTTACTAGAATTTTTATGAGTTTTTAAGTGTTTTTAGATTTTTAGGTTTTTTACTCAATGAAAACTAACCAAAATTGGTTAGAAAATCAAGGAACACAAAATAAACAGTAACTAATTTTTATGGAATTTTTAAAAGGGTTTTGATATTTTTTTGGGGTTTTTGACTCTAAACAGTAGCAACAATCAGGGTTTTTGAATTTTTAAAAATAGCAAATGAAATCAAAAATGTCCTCAAAAATTCACAAAAATTCTACACCATGGCAGGAGCCATGTGTCAAATTTTCATCGAATTTGGAGGTGATTTGATATTTTATTCAAAAATAAAGGAGGGGCACTGTGCACATGGACCAAAGTGCAAATACCCAAAGTTCTGGGGGGTCTGGTGCAAAATACCCAGCAAAACACGTGCCAAGCACGTGCCTGGGGCACTCAGGGACCCAAATGTAAGAAAAATAAGTTCCGAGGGCTTATAGGTAACAAGTACCAAAAGTCCAGGGGCTTATCTGCAAAATACCCAAAATTAAACGCACATGTGGAAATAAATCACGCACAGGGGTATAAATGCAAATAAGTAAAAGATTTCATTCACTAAAGAACATCCAGAACTACAGGGGTCTCTATTGCAAATAAACCAAAATATCACGTGTCGATGCACGTGTCCACAACTGGCAGGGGTATAAATGCAAATACGAGAAAGTACGAGGTTTAATATGCAAATATCCCAACGTAAATAAAATTCCTAAAATATTTACAGGACTGAAAGCAAACACATAAACTACGAGGGGGCCTAAGGTAATTTACCTTTTTATTAAGTCGAACCGATGGATGAACGCCACGTGGATAAATGGACGGCTGAGAAGGGGGTGGCGCCCAGGGCTCCGGTCCTAGACTGTGATCCGACGGTCCAGGTGCTGCCACGTTGCAGATCGAACGGTGGACGGACGACGAGGCTGAGCTGCGCTGGATCGACGGTGGAGATCGACCCTCGAATGGATCTGACGGTTGACGCTGCTCCTCAAATGGACGAACGTGATTGGATCTGGAGCTCGGGGGTCAATCGGACGGCGGAGGTGGATGGTGGACGAACAGGGCTCCGGCGAACTTCGCCGGACTCGTGGCGGCACTGGTCTCCTCGTGGACGCTCGCTGAAGGTTGGAGAAGGAAGCTGCGAGCCCTCCGCGTCTAATGGAGCCCTCCGATGGCCCAACCGATCCTCTGGGAGGTCCGGCGAGGTCGGCGGAGGTGGAGCAGCTGGACCAAGTGGTCCAAGCCCTCAGATGGGCTTGGATAGACCTGCAAAGTATCCCAGCAAACTCGCGGGTCGAGGGCAAAGTGCCTCGACCCTGTTAGGCGTGGTGAAGGTGATCGGGGAGGCGAAATGGGCAAGCTCCGGCGAGGCGATGGACGGAGGAGCTCGAATCCCAGCTCCTGTGCGAGCTGGGTTGGGCGAAGGGGTGAAGAAGATGCGGAGAGGTCTGGCGAAGACGATGGTCGGGTCGGAATGACAAATGGGGTATCGGAGGTGGCTGGCGACGGCGGCGGAGCTACGCTAACAGTAAACTAAAAATCGAGATTTACGCTAAACTATGGCCTAAAGGATCTACCTGGGTGGTGCGGAAGACTGTGCTGGAGCTTAGCTAGCTCCCGGTCGTAGCCTCGAAGGGCGTCAAGGCCTGAGGCTCAAGCTCCTGCAAGCGGCGGAGCACGGCGGCGCGAAGCTGCCGGATCGATGGTCGGGGCACCCTCTCCTCACTGCAACAGGGGCAAACGCGAGCTGTCACCTCGGTGATTGCTCTGGAGGTCACGGGAATGAAAGTGGCGAGCCAAAGATGAGGCGCGAAGGCGGCGGAGGTCGGGATATATATGGAGACAGGGCCGATTAGGGTTGAGTGGAGGCAGCTATGGAAGGCATGGATCCCACGGCGAAGGATCTGGCGAGGATGTCGGATGAACGGTGAAGAATCCGGGCGTGGGGTTCGCGGGGGCGACAGGCTGGAGACGCGTGGAGAAATCGACGAAGTCGGGTCGGGCGCGAGTCGACGCAAAAGGAAAGAGTCCGCGGGGGAGTTGACCGGGGTCAACAATCCCCCGTGGACCAATCAGGAGCTGCCACGTTTTTATTTTTTTGTTTATTTAATTTAAGGTAGAAAAAGGCCGAATTAAGAAAAACTCAAAACATGAAATATTTTTCTTTTATTTTTTCTATTTTTTGGTGATTTTTAATTAATTTTTTTGGAAATAAAAATAGGGTAGCTATATATATAGGTATATGTACACTATATAGATTTTAATTTTTGATTTTTTATTTGTTATTTTTATGTATTTTTATGCCCATTTTATATTTTATTTATTTACATCATAAAATAAAGAACAAAATGGTATTTTTATTTTATTTTAATTATTTATACACAAGGGTGAAATAAATAGTTGTATACATTTATATACATGGTATCTATACAATGTATTTTTGTATTTTTAATTTTGTAATTTTTATTTGATTTTTGTTTTGTTTCTTGTTATTTTATGTATTTACAATATGTAACATAGAATATTTACAAAAAGTTTAGAAAATAATTTTATTTATTTATAGGGTTAAATAAATAAAGGATGATGGTCTATGTACATGGTGAAAGGGCATTTTTGGAATTTTGATTTTTAAATTTTTATTTTGTTTTTAATAGTTTCTAAATATATACAAAATGTATACAAGCATATTTTTGGGTGAGGAAAATATAATTTTATTTATTTACAAAAGTATGTACACATGAGCTCCTATCTCCCTCTACTTTGGCTTTTATGCGGTCAGGCCCATGCTGAGCCCTCCCTTGGGTTAGGTTGCTCAATATTTATTCTAAATATTTCCCTCTTTTTCTTTTTACTCTTTATTCTTTTATTTTTGCACAAAAACATGCTAATTATATCTTTTTACACAATGCATGCTTTTGGTAATTATTTGTATTTACACATATTTACATGTATTTGCAAAGGTTTTTGTAGCTAAAATAGAAGAATAAAGAGTGATGAATGGGTATTCATCACCCCCCTATGCTTAACTTTGCTAGTCCCTTAGCAAACACTTATTTGAAAAAGAAGTGAAAAAGAAAGAAAAAGAAAAAGAAAAAGAGGATGTACATGGATCAAGGTTGAATTATTAAACTTTCCTTTATTAACTTGAAATATGGAGCTCGATCAGATCTTTGGATTATTAATGTGTCGGAACCTTATTTGGACTTAAGCTTAAAACTCAACAGTCTCCAAGTTCCACCAATCTATGGGCAAGACTCCTTAATAAACCAGATCAGAACAAGTCTACATACACAAACTCTAATGACCATGAATCTTTCCATGCGGTGTAAGTGATATGTGGCTCCCCACCTCAGAAGTAACAAAGAAACAACCTCCCTCAACCTGGTAACTCTAATGCCTCAGTCTAGCAACTCTTTCCTCGAGAAGCGGGGTATTCCCTTCTAAGTTCAAGTGCAACCAGCTCAAGAAGAGGGGGTAGAAGTATAGAGTTTTGGAAGCTTAGCCAGTGTAGCTAAGTCTTCCGCTGCAAGCTTCATGAGATGTAACATTGATACCATAAGCTTTTGCTTTATTTGATTATGTACACTCCGGTGGGGTTATTAAATTTTCAATCCGACCCACCACTTTTTTGGAGTTCTTTTTGTATTTTTGCATTTTTTTTCAAGTGCTTCTGTACAACATATCTACATGGTGCAGCATAGATAAGAAATTTTCCTCTTGAGCCAGTAGACTATCCCTCTTTTGAAGCTTTATTGCAACCCACAGCTTCTGTCTTTAGCCTTCATCACCACTAGACCAAGTTGAGGTGCACTTCCTTCACTATAAGAAGAAGAGAGGTTCCGCCTAGAAGTACTACCCTCATATGCTACCCCAAGCCAAAGGAAACTGCCTCCTCACCACCTCATCCGTGGAGAGCAATGTGTAAGTGCAGGTGCAAGTCAAGCCATTGTCTCTAAGAGTCATGCGTGTGTTGTTAAGTGCTCTACTTAGGCTCATCAAGATGACATATGCTCATAGCCTAGTGGACTCAAAGAATTAAGTCCTTATGGACCTGAAAAGCCTTAACCCTAAGTCCTATAAGGTTCCTCTTAAAGTTAAGTGGATTAAGATCTTTTTCAAGCTCCATTTCTCAATTTAATTCCAGGCTTAGTTTAAATGTCAACTCTTATCCAGGAAAAACTATATACATATATGTACACAAGATGCTATTTACAAATGTTTTACAATTATGCAAAATTTTTGAAAAATGTTTTGAAATCATGAATAAATGATGCATGAGGTGCAAGTTTTGCAAAGAGATATTTACAAACATTTACACAAGATTTTTGCAAACTTTTGATTTTCAAAACATTTTGGAAAAATTTTGTACTATATACATAATTTTGATACAAAATATTTACACAAGCTTTACACAAAAGATTTTTGAAATCATTTTTACAAAAATACTTTGTACACTAGCTATGTATGTGCAAGATAAAAGAGGTTTATGTACATGAAAAATTTTTAAATTTTTGTGATTTTTAGCCATTTTATTTATTAACACACTCACACAAAGTACGAGTTATGGCTAAAGTATATATGAAATATATACACACCCCCCTATACTTAGCTCGAACGATGTCCTCAGAGTGATCAAGAGCGATGAAGAAGACATAACTCGTGCTTAGTAAAAGGGAAGTGAAAAGGAATGGCTAAGTACAGGAATGAATAAATGAATAGAATGAGAGGAACTCGGTGGTCTCCCCCTATACTTAGGATTAACTAATCCTAAGTATAGCAAGCTGTACATGAAGGGAAAGCCGAGTGAAGAAGATACAGAATCTGCCCCCCCCTATACTTAGGGTAAAATATCCCTAAGTATAGGCAGCAAAAACAGGAGCAGAAAGAATGAAAAGAATACTCGCAGGTCCGACATTCCCCCCTGTACTTAGGGTAAAGTACACCCTAAGTATAGCATAATCACAGGATGAGAAAAGGGATGTGGGACTAAAGAATAGAATGATATGGACAACTGGATCTATACAGACGGAAGAACAGTGAGAATCAGGCGTGAGATGCAAAAGATGTGAGTCAAGAGACCACATCTCACGCAAAGTGAATAGCGGCAATAATAACGTCTCGCGGCTCATGATCTAGAAATGGCTTGAGCCGCTGGCCGTTCACTCGAAAGGTACTCTCAGAAGATAACTCAGATATATCAATGCTACCGTTATCGTGTACCTTTCTGACCAAGTAAGGTCCCTTCCATTTTCTCTGTAGCTTTCCTGGAAATAATCGTAGCCTTGCATCAAACAACCATACTTTCTGTCCAATCTCAAAATGCTTGTGGCTGATATGAGAATCATGCCACTCCTTCACTTTCTCTTTATAATGTAGGCTGTTTGAGAAAGCTGTATCTCTAAGCTCTTCCAGGGCGGCTAACTCTGCCCTCCTCTGGTCTCCTACACCATCTGGATCCATAAGGATATCTGTAACTGCCCAAAGTGACTTGTGCCTCAGCTCAACTGGTAGATGGCATGGCTTGCCATAAACGAGGCGAAAGGGAGATGTACCCAATGGAGTCTTGAAAGATGTCCGATATGCCCACAAGACCGAGTCCAAAAGCTGTGACCAATTCTTTCGGTCAGGGCGGACGACTTTCTGCAAAATATTCTTGATCTCCCTATTCGACACCTCAGCTAGACCATTCGTCTGTGGATGGTAAGGTGTGGCAACACGATGGTCTATGCTGAACTCGCTAGCAAGTGCCTTTACCTGGTCGTTGACGAAATGAGACCCCCCATCAGAAATCAGAACTTGTGGAACCCCGAATCGCATGATGATGTGCTTCCTCAAAAATCTGCAAACTGTCCTCGCATCAGCGGCTCGGGCGGGGATAGCCTCAACCCAACGACTAACATAATCTACGGCCAACAGAATGTACTCAAATCCCTGACTCTTAGGGAATGGACCCATGAAATCGATGCCCCATGCGTCAAAAACCTCACAGAAGTGAATGGGCTGCATCGGCATCATATCACGTTGTCCACAAGTGCCCATCCTCTGACAGTCAGTACACCTCTTCACGAACTCATCAGAGTCCTTGAAGAGGGTAGGCCACCACAAGCCGGATTGGAGCACTTTATGTGCCGTTCTTCTCCCAGAATGATGTCCTCCTGCCTCAAGCTTGTGGCAGTAAGTGAGGACACTATGATGCTCCTCCTGAGGAATACACCGACGCCAGATGCTATCCCCTCCTTCGTGGTAAAGGATGGGATCCTCCCAGTGGTAGGACTTGGCCTTCGCAAGGAAGGTCTCAAGCCTCTGCCTGGGCCAATCTTGTGGGACTTTCCCAGCAACGAGAAAGTTCACAATATCGGCATACCACGGGAGTGAGGCGATAGCAAGGATCGCCTCATCTGGGAAGGTATCTCGAATAGGATCAATCTGCTCAGAATCCTCAGGCTGCTCTAATCGGGAAAGATGATCCGCCACCACATTCTTGACTCCAGGCTTATCCTTGATCTCAATGTCGAACTCCTGGAGTAGAAGGATCCATCTAGTAAGTCTGGCCTTGGCATCCTTCTTTGACATGAGGTACCTGATGGCGGTGTGGTCAGTAAACAAAGTCACTCTAGATCCAATGATATACGATCTGAACTTATCTAGGGCAAACACTACAGCTAGCATCTCTTTCTCTGTGTGACCGTATAATTCCGCTGGGCGGAATCCAATGTGCGGCTAGCATAGTGTATGGCAAATGGAACTCCATCCCTCCTCTGTCCCAGCACTGCCCCCACGGCAAAATCGGAGGCGTCCGTCATGATCTCGAATGGGAGAGACCAATCGGGTGGCTGAAGGACAGGAGCCTCAATAACACACTGCTGGAGAGTCTCAAAGGACGAAAGACACTTGTCATCGACAAGGAACTCGGTGTCTTTCGTCAAGAGATCAGTCAACGGTCGGGCGATCTTGCTGAAATCATGAATGAATCTCCTATAAAAACCAACGTGCCCCAGAAATGACCGTAGCTACTTCAAATTGGACGGCGGTGCGAGTTTTCTAATGACGTCCACCTTGGCCGGATCAACCTCCATGCCCCTGTTGGAGATGATGTGGCCAAGCACCGTCCCTTGAGTCACCATGAAGTGACTCTTCTCCCAAGACAGAACCAAGCGGGTAGCAATACATCGCTGGAGCACTCGGTCTAGGCAGTCAAGACAGGAATCGAATCCGTCGCCGTAAACCGAGAAGTCGTCCATGAAGACCTCCAAACACTCCCCTACCATGTCCGAAAAGATCGACAGCATGCATCTCTGAAAAGTCGCAGGGGCGTTGCATAGCCCAAATGTCATGCGTCGGAAGGCGTATGTACCGAAGGGACAGGTAAAGGTGGTCTTCTCCTGATCCTTAGGAGCAATGGCCACCTGATTGTAGCCCGAGTACCCATCCAGGAAGCAATAATGGCTCTTCCCTGCCAGTCTCTCTATGATCTGATCAATAAAAGGCAGGGGGAAATGGTCCTTCTTGGTGGCCTGGTTGAGTCTCCTGTAGTCAACGCAGACCCGCCAAGAGGTGGGTACTCGTGTAGCAATCTCCTCTCCCGACTCACTGATCACAGTCGTGATGCCCGTCTTCTTGGGCACCACATGCAAGGGGCTAACCCACTTGGAGTCGGAAATGGGATAAATAAAATCTGCACTCCACCATTTTGATATTTCCTTCATGACAACCTCTCGTAGGTTGGGGTTCAGTCGCCGCTGGAACTCACGCGACGGCTTTGCTCCTTCCTCGAGATAGATATGGTGGGAGCACAACGAGGGACTAATCCCATGGAGATCTGCTATGCTCCATCCAATTGCCTTGCGGTTCTTTTCAAGAACCCCCATCAGACGGGATTCTTGTTCTCCAGTCAGATCGGCAGAGATGATGACTGGGTACATCTCAGACTCTCCCGCAAGGAATCGATACTTCAGCGAAGTAGGGAGCGGCTTTAGCTCTGGACAGCTGGGTGCTGGCAAATCTGGCTTCTGAAGAAGATGTGTGTATGCTGACAATTCTGCCAAATCTGCCTGGGAAAATGATAAAGAACTCTCACAAACTTGATCTGGAGAAGGCGGGTCCTCTGCATTGTCTCTGATCTGCTCTGCCTCTACCTCCTCCTCATCTGTAGGCTTAGGTGGATCCAGGTCTGGTATCTGATCATCACAATCTGCCCAATCAGATTCTGAATCCGAGGGATCTGTATCAACTACGGTGGCATCAGTACCACCGTAGAGCAGGGTGGCCTCAGTACCACCATCACTGAAAATCGTGTCGCGATCAAGGTCCGACTCTGCTGACTCAATAGTATCCTGAACCAGGGCTGTGCTCTCCAGACTATCCTCTGCTATCATCTCTGCATCAGCTGTATCTGAATATGAGAGGATGGTCTGTGCTGCAGGATCTGCCCAAGCTGCCTCATCATCTGTGATCACAAAATTACAGTCCTGGTGTATGTCTGGCTCTTTATCTGTCAGCTGTTCTGAATCTGTACTGCCCTCTGAGCGGGATCTATCTCTGGCTCTGTGGTCCTTAACCGTCTCTATTTGTATACTCTCGCCCTGGACGCGAAAGAATACCTTCCCACTGTCATGGTCAGTCACTGCCTTGGCTGTGGCCAAGAACGGGCGACCGAGGATGATGGGGGAATCGGTCAACGAGTCAGGGGTCTCCATGTCCAGCACTACGAAGTCCACGGGGAATTGCAAACCCTGAATCGTGACGACAACGTCTCGCAACAACCCCTTTGGCCTCTTGACAGACCGATCAGCAAACTGAAGGTATGTCCTGCTCTGTCTAAGAGTGCCCAACTCTAAGTGGTTGAGAAGGGTTGCCGGAAGAAGGTTGATCGACGATCCGCTATCTAATAGAGTACGGTCGAACCTCTGCTCACTAATCTGACATCTGACATATGGGGCTCCTAAATCTGGCCTCTTGGTAGGCAGATGGTTCTGGATCGCGTAACACGTGGCTTTTGTCAACACATGAATCTCTGCGGTTTTGTTCCTCTTCTTCCTCCTGACTGTGGTTCTGTCTCTCAAGGATCGTTGAAGAAGAGGGATGTGTTGTAAAGCCTCATGGAGGGTCAGCTGGATGTGAAATCGGTCTATCATGCTCTGGCTGAACTCCTCCTGCTCTCTCTTTTTTGGATCTTTTTCTCTTTTCTTCCCCTTCCCCAACTCAAGGGCTCTAGGAAAGGGGATCACAGGGTCCTTCTCAGATGAAGGACTAGGAATAGGCCTAGACGGTTCGATGACCGGATCCTCACATACATCATTCACCACAGTGGGATCAGAAGAAACTAAACCTTTTCCTTTATTCAAAATAGAGTCCTGAGATACATTCATACGAGGAAAGACAACATCTCTATCAGAATGAATATTGGTGGCCTCAGTACCACCTCTAGTTGGCTCTACAACTAGACGTCTTGCGGCCTCAGTACCGCGGGCTGGCTCGGCTCTGCTGGTGGCGTCAGTACCACCTCCTCGATATGGTGAAGCGGCGGCCTCAGTACCGCCGGTGGAATCAGCATCTCTGGTGGCATCAGTACCACCATCATCATCATGTGCGGCTTCAGTACCGCTCTCCTCTTCCTCATCTGGCGCTCTAGATGGATCCTCACGTTGTCGCTCAGATGAGGTGCCGCCTGCTGGTCTTCTACCGCTCCTAAGTGTGACAAAATCAGCATCAAATAGATCCGACGATATATCATCAAATGAGTCACCAGGAGTGGTAGGCTCAGTGTGAACTACCTGCTCAGACTTCCTCTTCAAGCTATTCGGATTAGGCTCGATCTGTGCAGGGATGGCGGCCTTCCCTCTCATCAGGTCCCGCATCTCCTGGCGGAACTCGTCCATCTCCCGTCTAAATGTAGCCTGCTGCTCTGTGAAGATGCGGGCTAGATCATCCAAGGTGGGGCTCTCATGGGAGCCCGACGGGTTGCCTCTCTGGTAATGAGGCTGCTGGACCTGGTGCTGCTGCGGCTGAGAGGGGTAAGAGGAAGGATGCGGCTGCTGGTGAGCCTGCTGCTCACGTCTCCAAGTCTGTCCCTGCTGCTGGTAGGGACGAGGTACGAAGGACGATGGCTGGTGTGGCTGGTATGCTGGGGGCTGCTGGTGATCTCTCTGCTGGGAGTACTGCCCTCCCTGACCGGCTGGCTGCTGTTGGGACTGGTTACCCCCATTCCCCCACCTGAATCCGGGATGGTCTCTTCGGATTCCAGGTTGAGGACGGTCATACCAAATCCCGTTGACATCCATCAACGGTTCCGCATCGTAAGGGGCTGGTGGGAGTACATCCAGAGGCTGATCCGGCTGATATACCACCATCTGTAAGTCTGGAGATGGTGGTGACTGGTAAGAGGGCTGCTGCTGCTGGTACGGCTCCGCCTGTACAAGGTGAACTTGTCTAGGCTGCTGCAAGGAGCTGGAGCGCTGGGACGAGCTGCGGCTGCCGCCGGAATCGCCTCGCGACAGAAGACGGGGCTGAGAAGCCGTCTGTGCCTCCTGAAGACACAAGATATGGGTCTTCATGTCGCTCAGAGTTTGTGCCATTTGCTCCATCTGAGTTATGCCCTGGCACTGCTTCTTCTCTATTATTTCCATGCGGTCCAACTTCTCACTGATAATCCCCATGTCCGCAGCGGCCGATTCTGCCTGTGCGGCTGCAACTGTGGACGAACTGGATGGACCTGCATCAACCCGTGCTATCCGCTGGTACTGCACGGGTCCTGGCGGCTGCTGAGATCTCTGTGTGTACAACCGAGTCTGAGACATCACCATATAATTTTCGGCCATCTCCTCGTAAATGGCCCAGACTTGGTTGTGGTCCTTGGCAAAGTAGGACCCGCCGCAAGAAGCATTCACCAGACCCTGAAGCTCTGGCGTCATCCCACTAAAGAAGCTCTGAACTAGGTTCGGCTTGGAAATGTCGTGGTGTGGACATCTATCCAGAAGCTCTCTGAACCTCTCCCATGCCTCGTGAAACTGCTCGTTAGGGAGCATGGAGAAGTTGTTGATCAGGGCCCTCGCTGCATTCGTCTGCCCGAGTGGATAGTACTTGTTTAAGTACTCGGTGCGGAGCTGCTCCCAGGTGTAAACAAACTTCCCTAAATGCTTCAGCCAGGCGGCTGCTCTATCTGCCAGTGGAAAAGGGAAGGCCATCATCCGAATCGTATCCTGGTCCACATGACGGTCGTGGACAGTGCTGCAGATCATCAAAAACTCCTGGAGATGGAGGTGGGGCTCCTCGGTGGCAAGTCCGTGAAAATGAGGAAGCATCTGCAGGGTATTCGGAGGGAACTTGAAATCCCCCACGATAGCAGGTACCACCACCCAATGGTGCATTAGTGTAGATCCGGGGTTGTGTAACTCCCGCATCGTTCTCGGTGGTCCTGCTCCGGCGGCGGCAGCCGCTGCGGCAGCCGCTGCTGCGGCTGCTGCCTCTGCATCAGCATCAGGAATGTCCTCAGGCTCGCTCAGCTCGTCTCGCTCTGCTCGGAGTCGCTCCAACTCCCTTCTCATCTCAATCATAAAAGCTCCCTGATCGCGTAGCTGCTGCTGTACTGTCTCTAATGATGCGATCAGGGTGGAGTTGATCGCTCCCTGGTCTAATACAAAATGTTCGGGTTGGCGATCATCTGAACTGCCGGCTCCGGCCATAGTGACGTCTGCAAAATCAGATGAGCCCAACTCAGGTTCTGTCAAATTAATTCGTCTTTCCTCGGGCTCAAGTCTCTCAGTAGCAAAAGAAAGGGGATCGAGGGGGAACAGGGTGGAATCGAACTCGGGCCCGGAGAGCTGGTCTCGACTCTCACGGGCCAACCTAGATGGTGAAATAGACGCGCCTGAAAGCGGTGCAGCCAGAGGCTGCCTAAGAGATCGTCTACCCATCATCTTGATCTGGCGAGTTGGGCGGATGGGATCTGGAGAAAATATGATCGCAAAGCAAACCCCCGGTTCACCAACGCAACACAATCTGAAGACCGTGAAAGCTCGGTCAATTTATCTTGTCAATTTTATTGGGTGAACACACAGAATATCAGAGCGATTACGTGACCTGCTGGGACACCCGATACTCTCTCAACCGACTGTCCCGCACAGAAGAGTCGGTAATCAGTCGAGATGAGCACCGGAGGGCTTTACCTAGTGTTCGGGTCACTCTCTCGCACAATCAAACCAAACAATGAGGGGGTTGCTCTCCCCAAGACAATTTTTTTTAGGTGAAGTGTCTTTTAGGGTCAGTAGTGTTATCCAGTCCCAATTTTTTTTGTTTTTCTTTTTAATTTTTTTTCAAAATAAATACAAGCGGCCTAACGAATTTTCTGATTCTCCTGATGATTAAGCCAAAAACAGAGGGAGAAAACGAAAAAGCCGATGCGCGAAGAAATCAATGATGCATGCAGAGAAAGAAATGCGTACCTTGTCTCCAGCACTCTACATGCAAGTGATCCGCGCAGAATTTAAAGACAGAATAAAACTACCTAAATGGTGCAGCGAGGAAAAACCGAGTCCTAGATGAGCAATTCCTAGCGCAGAACCGTCTAACTCAGTCACTCGCCCTTGATCCAAAGAGTCTGGTCTTGGCCCACCCCTCCTCTTCTCGACAGGTCGAGTTCAGGAGTAGCGCTTCCGGGGCAGGCTCGCGGCACGTAGGCTCTCAGAAAAGCGACCAAGTTATTTTTATTATTTATTATTAGTAGGTCCAATTAACGATCTATAGGAACAGATAAGCAATTAAGTGTGGGGACCCTACTAATTACGGCACAAGCAAGAGAAATTCCTAAATCTAGGGGCTCGAGAAAAACCGCGTAAACACCGGAAAAGGCAGCTAGCTATCAAAACCGCAGGAAAAGCCGTGAAAATCCAAATGGGTCCCCCGAGCACACCGGTACTCGGCGAAACAGACCCGCTAAGTTACAAGTGTCCACAAATGTCCAAGTTCTAAATTATTACAAATAATATTGTTCTCTCTCAAAATAAAATTCTTCTTCCTCCTCTCCCTGCTGTTCTTCTCATGCGGGTCCTCAAAAAAAATAAACTCCAAGTTGTCCACGCAGTACCTCGCACAAAAATCAAAGAGAGAGTGTCAGAGAACAATGATAATATAGAGAGACAATATGGAAAAAATGACTACAAAGCCGTCTGTGCCTCCTGAAGACACAAGATATGGGTCTTCATGTCGCTCAGAGTTTGTGCCATTTGCTCCATCTGAGTTATGCCCTGGCACTGCTTCTTCTCTATTATTTCCATGCGGTCCAACTTCTCACTGATAATCCCCATGTCCGCAGCGGCCGATTCTGCCTGTGCGGCTGCAACTGTGGACGAACTGGATGGACCTGCATCAACCCGTGCTATCCGCTGGTACTGCACGGGTCCTGGCGGCTGCTGAGATCTCTGTGTGTACAACCGAGTCTGAGACATCACCATATAATTTTCGGCCATCTCCTCGTAAATGGCCCAGACTTGGTTGTGGTCCTTGGCAAAGTAGGACCCGCCGCAAGAAGCATTCACCAGACCCTGAAGCTCTGGCGTCATCCCACTAAAGAAGCTCTGAACTAGGTTCGGCTTGGAAATGTCGTGGTGTGGACATCTATCCAGAAGCTCTCTGAACCTCTCCCATGCCTCGTGAAACTGCTCGTTAGGGAGCATGGAGAAGTTGTTGATCAGGGCCCTCGCTGCATTCGTCTGCCCGAGTGGATAGTACTTGTTTAAGTACTCGGTGCGGAGCTGCTCCCAGGTGTAAACAAACTTCCCTAAATGCTTCAGCCAGGCGGCTGCTCTATCTGCCAGTGGAAAAGGGAAGGCCATCATCCGAATCGTATCCTGGTCCACATGACGGTCGTGGACAGTGCTGCAGATCATCAAAAACTCCTGGAGATGGAGGTGGGGCTCCTCGGTGGCAAGTCCGTGAAAATGAGGAAGCATCTGCAGGGTATTCGGAGGGAACTTGAAATCCCCCACGATAGCAGGTACCACCACCCAATGGTGCATTAGTGTAGATCCGGGGTTGTGTAACTCCCGCATCGTTCTCGGTGGTCCTGCTCCGGCGGCGGCAGCCGCTGCGGCAGCCGCTGCTGCGGCTGCTGCCTCTGCATCAGCATCAGGAATGTCCTCAGGCTCGCTCAGCTCGTCTCGCTCTGCTCGGAGTCGCTCCAACTCCCTTCTCATCTCAATCATAAAAGCTCCCTGATCGCGTAGCTGCTGCTGTACTGTCTCTAATGATGCGATCAGGGTGGAGTTGATCGCTCCCTGGTCTAATACAAAATGTTCGGGTTGGCGATCATCTGAACTGCCGGCTCCGGCCATAGTGACGTCTGCAAAATCAGATGAGCCCAACTCAGGTTCTGTCAAATTAATTCGTCTTTCCTCGGGCTCAAGTCTCTCAGTAGCAAAAGAAAGGGGATCGAGGGGGAACAGGGTGGAATCGAACTCGGGCCCGGAGAGCTGGTCTCGACTCTCACGGGCCAACCTAGATGGTGAAATAGACGCGCCTGAAAGCGGTGCAGCCAGAGGCTGCCTAAGAGATCGTCTACCCATCATCTTGATCTGGCGAGTTGGGCGGATGGGATCTGGAGAAAATATGATCGCAAAGCAAACCCCCGGTTCACCAACGCAACACAATCTGAAGACCGTGAAAGCTCGGTCAATTTATCTTGTCAATTTTATTGGGTGAACACACAGAATATCAGAGCGATTACGTGACCTGCTGGGACACCCGATACTCTCTCAACCGACTGTCCCGCACAGAAGAGTCGGTAATCAGTCGAGATGAGCACCGGAGGGCTTTACCTAGTGTTCGGGTCACTCTCTCGCACAATCAAACCAAACAATGAGGGGGTTGCTCTCCCCAAGACAATTTTTTTTAGGTGAAGTGTCTTTTAGGGTCAGTAGTGTTATCCAGTCCCATTTTTTTTGTTTTTCTTTTTAATTTTTTTCAAAATAAATACAAGCGGCCTAACGAATTTTCTGATTCTCCTGATGATTAAGCCAAAAACAGAGGGAGAAACGAAAAAGCCGATGCGCGAAGAAATCAATGATGCATGCAGAGAAAGAAATGCGTACCTTGTCTCCAGCACTCTACATGCAAGTGATCCGCGCAGAATTTAAAGACAGAATAAAACTACCTAAATGGTGCAGCGAGGAAAAACCGAGTCCTAGATGAGCAATTCCTAGCGCAGAACCGTCTAACTCAGTCACTCGCCCTTGATCCAAAGAGTCTGGTCTTGGCCCACCCCTCCTCTTCTCGACAGGTCGAGTTCAGGAGTAGCGCTTCCGGGGCAGGCTCGCGGCACGTAGGCTCTCAGAAAAGCGACCAAGTTATTTTTATTATTTATTATTAGTAGGTCCAATTAACGATCTATAGGAACAGATAAGCAATTAAGTGTGGGGACCCTACTAATTACGGCACAAGCAAGAGAAATTCCTAAATCTAGGGGCTCGAGAAAAACCGCGTAAACACCGGAAAAGGCAGCTAGCTATCAAAACCGCAGGAAAAGCCGTGAAAATCCAAATGGGTCCCCCGAGCACACCGGTACTCGGCGAAACAGACCCGCTAAGTTACAAGTGTCCACAAATGTCCAAGTTCTAAATTATTACAAATAATATTGTTCTCTCTCAAAATAAAATTCTTCTTCCTCCTCTCCCTGCTGTTCTTCTCATGCGGGTCCTCAAAAAAAATAAACTCCAAGTTGTCCACGCAGTACCTCGCACAAAAATCAAAGAGAGAGTGTCAGAGAACAATGATAATATAGAGAGACAATATGGAAAAAATGACTACAAAGCCGTGCTCCCCGGCAACGGCGCCATTCTGATAACCGCCCGAACGACTAAGGTAAAGGTAAAGAAATGGTCGTCGCGACCTCAATCACTCGGGCTAAGTATATCAAGAAAAATCAACCACTCAGAACATGTAAAACTAATCGAGCACGAAAGAGAGCGGTCATGCTATGAGATTAACCTGGTATAGCACCCAGGGTCGAACACAAGGAGCACAGATTGGCCTTGCGGCCTACGATGTAGTCGGAAATCCGAGAGAGTATTTTTTTAGTGTTTTTAAGGGTTTTTATATTTTTTTAGGATTTTTGGAATATAAAGAAAACAGGAAAAACACACAAACAATTAACTTGAACAATTTATTTAATGCATTAAAAAGCAAGCAAAAATTCAGACAAAAATATTTTTATGTGTTTTATATTTTTTTATGTTTTTGGTGAATTTTTGAGATTTTTCTGATGTTTATTTTATTTCCTAAAAATCAAACAGTGCGAAAAGCAAGGGGTACTGTCCAGCCAGGCCCAGAATCCCTAGATAAAATATCTAAAGACCTTAGAAGGGCCTGGAGGTATTTTTCTTGTAAACTAGATAAAGCAAGGAAAATTTGAGTACCAAAATTATTGTTTTTGGGTTTTTGGTGTATTTACTAGAATTTTTATGAGTTTTTGAGTGTTTTTAGATTTTTAGGTTTTTTACTCAATGAAAACTAACCAAAATTGGCTAGAAAATCAAGGAACACAAAATAAACAGTAACTAATTTTTATGGAATTTTTAAAAGGGTTTTGATATTTTTTTGGGGTTTTTGACTCTAAACAGTAGCAAAAATAAGGGTTTTTGAATTTTTAAAAATAGCAAATGAAACCAAAAATGTCCTTAAAAATTCACAAAAATTCTACACCATGGCAGGAGCCATGTGTCAAATTTTCATCGAATTTGGAGGTGATTTGATATTTTATTCAAAAATAAAGGAGGGGCACTGTGCACAGGGACCAAAGTGCAAATACCCAAAGTTCTGGGGGGTCTGGTGCAAAATACCCAGCAAAACACGTGCCAAGCACGTGCCTGGGGCACTCAGGGACCCAAATGTAAGAAAAATAAGTTCCGAGGGCTTATAGGTAACAAGTACCAAAAGTCCAGGGGCTTATCTGCAAAATACCCAAAATAAAACGCACATGTGGAAATAAATCACGCACAGGGGTATAAATGCAAATAAGTAAAAGATTTCATTCACTAAAGAACATCCAGAACTACAGGGGTCTCTATTGCAAATAAACCAAAATATCACGTGTCGATGCACGTGTCCACAACTGGCAGGGGTATAAATGCAAATACGAGAAAGTACGAGGTTTAATATGCAAATATCCCAACGTAAATAAAATTCCTAAAATATTTACAGGACTGAAAGTAAACACATAAACTACGAGGGGGCCTAAGGTAATTTACCCCTTTATTAAGTCGAACCGATGGATGAACGCCACGTGGATAAATAGACGGCTGAGAAGGGGGTGGCGCCCAGGGCTCCGGTCCTAGACTGTGATCCGACGGTCCAGGTGCTGCCACGTTGCAGATCGAACGGTGGACGGACGACGAGGCTGAGCTGCGCTGGATCGACGGTGGAGATCGACCCTCGAATGGATCTGACGGTTGACGCTGCTCCTCAAATGGACGAACGTGATTGGATCTGGAGCTCGGGGGTCAATCAGACGGCGGAGGAGGATGGTGGACGAACAGGGCTCCGGCGAACTTCGCCGGACTCGTGGCGGCGCTGGTCTCCTCGTGGACGCTCGCTGAAGGTTGGAGAAGGAAGCTGCGAGCCCTCCGCGTCTAATGGAGCCCTCCGATGGCCCAACCGATCCTCTGGGAGGTCCGGCGAGGTCGGCGGAGGTGGAGCAGCTGGACCAAGTGGTCCAAGCCCTCAAATGGGCTTGGAGAGACCTGCAAAGTATCCCAGCAAACTCGCGGGTCGAGGGCAAAGTGCCTCGACCCTGTTAGGCGTGGTGAAGGTGATCGGGGAGGCGAAATGGGCAAGCTCCGGCGAGGCGATGGACGGAGGAGCTCGAATCCCAGCTCCTGTGCGAGGTGGGTTGGGCGAAGGGGTGAATAAGATGCGGAGAGGTCTGGCGAAGACGATGGTCGGGTCAGAATGACAAATGGGGTATCGGAGGTGGCTGGCGACGGCGGCGGAGCTACGCTAACAGTAAACTAAAAATCGAGATTTACGCTAAACTATGGCCTAAAGGATCTACCTGGGTGGTGCGGAAGACTGTGCTGGAGCTTAGCTAGCTCCCGGTCGTAGCCTCGAAGGGCGTCAAGGCCTGAGGCTCGAGCTCCTGCAAGCGGCGGAGCACGGCGGCGCGAAGCTGCCGGATCGATGGTCGGGGCACCCTCTCCTCATTGCAACAGGGGCAAACGCGAGCTGTCACCTCGGTGATTGCTCTGGAGGTCACGGGAATGAAAGTGGCGAGCCAAAGATGAGGCGCGGAGGCGGCGGAGGTCGGGATATATATGGAGACAGGGCCGATTAGGGTTGAGTGGAGGCAGCTATGGAAGGCGTGGATCCCACGGCGAAGGATCTGGCGAGGATGTCGGATGAACGGCGAAGAATCCGGGCGCGGGGTTCGCGGGGGCGACAGGCTGGAGACGCGTGGAGAAATCGATGAAGTCGGGTCGGGCGCGAGTCGACGCAAAAGGAAAGAGTCCGCGGGGGAGTTGACCGGGGTCAACAATCCCCCGTGGACCAATCAGGAGCTGCCACGTTTTTATTTTTTTGTTTATTTAATTTAAGGTAGAAAAAGGCCGAATTAAGAAAAACTCAAAACATGAAATATTTTTCTTTTATTTTTTTCTATTTTTTGGTGATTTTTAATTAATTTTTTGGAAATAAAAATAGGGTAGCTATATATATATAGGTATACGTACACTATATAGATTTTAATTTTTGATTTTTTATTTGTTATTTTTATGTATTTTTATGCCCATTTTATATTTTATTTATTTACATCATAAAATAAAGAACAAAATGGTATTTTTATTTTATTTTAATTATTTATACACAAGGGTGAAATAAATAGTTGTATACATTTATATACATGGTATCTATACAATGTATTTTTGTATTTTTAATTTTGTAATTTTTATTTGATTTTTGTTTTGTTTCTTGTTATTTTATGTATTTACAATATGTAACATAGAATATTTACAAAAAGTTTAGAAAATAATTTTATTTATTTATAGGGTTAAATAAATAAAGGATGATGGTCTATGTACATGGTGAAAGGGCATTTTTGGAATTTTGATTTTTAAATTTTTATTTTGTTTTTAATAGTTTCTAAATATATACAAAATGTATACAAGCATATTTTTGGGTGAGGAAAATATAATTTTATTTATTTACAAAAGTATGTACACATGAGCTCCTATCTCCCTCTACTTTGGCTTTTATGCGGTCAGGCCCATGCTGAGCCCTCCCTTGGGTTAGGTTGCTCAATATTTATTCTAAATATTTCCCTCTTTTTCTTTTTACTCTTTATTCTTTTATTTTTGCACAAAAACATGCTAATTATATCTTTTTACACAATGCATGCTTTTGATAATTATTTGTATTTACACATATTTACATGTATTTGCAAAGGTTTTTGTAGCTAAAATAGAAGAATAAAGAGTGATGAATGGGTATTCATCACGCGCGCGTGTGGTCCTCCATTCCTCCTCTCTACTATTGCTACAAGAGCTTGGGTGTGAACTCATATATAAGTCCACCAAAAGTTTAGAGCTCAAAGGTATGGTACTAAACTTCAACCCAAACTTATCCATGTTTCGAATTTGAGAATTCCCAACTTTCCTTTCAAACCATTTAGTTTTCCAATTGAAAACAAATTAACTAATTACATAGATTTCCCTTGGTTTCAAGCCTTTCTCACTCCATCTTATTACATATGGTAGATTTTGAACAATCATAACAAGTCTTCCCTCCTAGCAATGAGCCTTCGGTGGAGTCAAATCAATAAAGTGAAAAACTCAAGCCCCCTGATCTGGCTTGTTGATGCTTTGATTGATTTTTCCTTCGTTTGTTTTGCTTCCAAGTGAGACTGCACTGATTCCATAGAAATCTGGTTATGTAACCTAGGTTACCTCCCATTGTGGCACCTTTTAGGATTCGAATACTCGACAAACTTATTTCACGTGTATAGTTCCACATCTAAACTACAGAACACAAGATAATTAATAAGTATAAGAATGAGAGTAAAAATTATCTTTCCGTTCACATAAATATCCACATACAAGTCAATGCCCATAATACGTGCATACATTTATTGCCAAAAGTTCATGCGTATATATAATACATGTTTCTCAAAATTGTAAAAGTAAATGAATGAAGGTAAACTAAAATGTAAAAGTACAACAAAATGTGTACGCACTCCGACTGTGTTGCTATCCCAAAAGAAATCCCACAAACGAGTCGATCACTGCTGCGATTGCTCCTACACAAATGTTGGATCCATGCAAATAGTACGTTACGAGCAATTGTTCGTACGATGCTAAACAACTAAATAAAGAAGGGGTAAAACAGTAAAGTGCACAAGGAACAACAAATATGGTAACCGTCCACAGTTGTGAAACCACTAGAACAAGGTAAAACTAAACTCAATCCAAAAAACAACTCCATATATGGGGACGGACGATACTCGACATTCAAGGAGAACAAGTGTGTCATCAAGACAGTCCAAGTCTACTGCCCCATTGGTAAGAGTCCCCAATAGCACAAGGCACGAGTCATGGCACTAGATCACCAAGATCATCAATCATAGTAGAAAACTCCACCGACTACCACTGTACCTTCTTGTATATAGGAGAACTAGTACATTACATCCTCATTCGCTAACCAAATATCTAGGAAACTACGCTCTTAATGCTACCATAAGGAGTACTAATTTGGGTATCCTACACTAATTTGCCCTTAAGTATTAGGATACCTTAAGTATTAACCCTAAGTCTAAAAGGGAAACGTAAACTACTAATCACAGATACTTTGCTAGCTTAAAGAGTAATGGACCACACACTATTAGACAAGCACCTTGCGCGCCAAACAATATGTCCCTCAACCAACATAATTATTGGGTTCGCAACTGTCTAAGTTTATATATGGAGCCCCAAGGATGCATGCTCCTCTCTTGGTGGCATCTACTCCATCTACCCTCCTGCCACTTAAGATAATCACTACAACATGGAAAATATATCATCGCAAGAAAGAACAACTACTGAAAAAAGTACTTATGAAGTTATGATAACAACCAGATATTGAATCCCAATAACCACATGAAAGATACTCAAGATATGCTCACTCTCTATAGGCCCACCACATCATTTTATTTATTTTCATTTTGAGAAGGATTCATTTCTTTTTCTATATTATTTTATAATAATTTTATGTTATTTAACCGGTATGATAATGTTTGAAAAGAATATACACTTTTATAGTCCAAAATATTAATTTGTAAAGTCCAAATGGATCGTCATACTCAAGGACGGAGCCAGAACAACTTTGAGGAGAGAGCACAAGCTAAAAAAGTAGTTATCAATTTCTATATTATCATGATCATAACTTTATAACGATAATACTAAAAAGGGTAGATTGTGTCATATGTATTTTTTCATATAAATATTTTTAATTATTTCAACTTCCCTTTTAGAAATCTGACCAAGGGTTTCTAGTTTTTTTAATGATATTTTGTATCTTTTTTCTTAAATTATTTGTCTTCTATTATTTTTTTATTTTTTTAAAATCTAATCATATGAATCAACTTCTCATAATATAAAATGCATTTATTCCAAGCTGTATTAAATTTAAAATATATTCTACATAATTTAACATATTTTTTATGAATAATTTGAAATATTAATTTAATGTATAAGCATAAAATTGCACGAGTATGATACATCTAGATATATATTTGGCCGATCTAGTTATAAAAATAAAAGTAATGACAAACTCTATAAGAATAAACAACAAATTATTAATTTAATTTTTTTAATAAAACTAGAGATCTAGTTAATATCTCCGTACATGGTAACCTGATTTGACATTACAACATAATGAGTCTAGAGTGACATTTTTCTTAAAATCCCTCACTATATCATCCATTGTTTAATATATAATGATGTTATTATCTATTGTCGAATTATATTTTATAAAATCAATGACGATCGTCATATACGTTGTTATATCATTAGAACAGGTGCTATAACAATACTTATTTGTTGTTATTATTCTTAATTTTAACTAACCATCACTATTTTTTAGTTGAAAAATTAGCAACATTTGGCAAATTTCTGAAAAATAACAATATGTGTGGATCATTGAATGATATAGTAATAAATATGACATTTGTCGCTACTTTCAATAATTAAAAATAATTTTTTTGAAGAATTATATTATCATTGTATATATAACAACATATAATACAATTGCAACTTTTAGAAAAAACATCACATAAATACATTCTATTGTAGTGTGACAAATAGTTGGTTAATTTTGTATAGTTCTTTATACTTATGTAAATAACAATAAGATAATCATCGTATATTATCTATTACATGTTTATTAAGAAATTGTTAATAAAAGTCGATCCAAGATAAAATATACTTGGATTTGGTGATAACTTAATGTTAAAAGATAAGTTATGTGAGTAAATAATTCAAGAGGAGTCACATATGGTAGTTTTTAACTCCAAAATTCCTAGAGTGCTGAGTACATATATACATGGAAGATTATGGGGTTTTTAAAAATCCGAAAATGCACACATAAGATGTTATATTCTCTCAAAAGAAATTAAGGGGGGAGTGTGCCCCCTCCATACCCCCTTGAATACATCCTTGATCATACTTAACTGATCGATAAGCTAAACTACATGACCATTCAAAGCTGATCGATCAGTAAAGTACGATTGATCCGTCAGAATTGTGGTAAACTCCGAAAGTCACACGAAAGTGTCTAGATCTATGATTCAACTACAAACATATGTTCCTCATTCCACCACATCACAAAGAAATGTTTTTCATCAACATGGACGAAAATTACTAGGATCCAACGGTAAGGAAGGATTACAATCATACCTATGGGGTTGCTCCTCCGTATCTTTCCTCCACCTAGAATGACGGTTCAACAATTCTTCACTCAAATCATTTTCCTCCACAACGATCCTCAGGACGAGTTCTTCGAAATGTTGGTCTCGGATCGCTAATTGATCATCGGAAAATCTCTCTAACGACAGAGCTTCGACGAGGTGGAGGAGCTCAAACAAGGTCAAACGGGTTAGTGAATCCAGATTTGGATCCATACCCATTAACATGTCCTCGATCTTAAAATACATGTGATTTCTTCATACGAACTCGGATTTTAATGTTTTTGAAATTCTTAGAAAAGTATCGACGAATACTACATAATAGAGTAATCATTTGCTGATTCGAATACAAAATCAGGTCGGAAAATTAGAATTTGTGTACTCTGATACTTAGAGGTCTTACACCTCCGCACGCGTGCGTGTGTGTATATGATGTAGCTTGTACCCCCTATAACATTTATGGTAAAAGAACAGAGCTACACCCTGCAATGGTATATATAGCAATTTGACAACTACACCCGCACATACAAGATAACTTTCTAACCTACTAGTTTACCCATAGTTTCTGTATTAGACTCAAACTCGATACATATGTGAACCTATACATGTGGTTATGTATGTTCATCCATGTATGCATGTAAACTTAATAGGGTTTTTATAGTTATACTCTTCTTAGATTATGTAATATCAGTTACAACGATGAAAACGGCCAGATACAGATACGAATATAGATATAATCATGTTCTTATTCATTTTAAAATATGAATATGAATGCCGATACGAATATTAATGAATGCGAAAATGTGTTACCATAACGAATACGAATGTAAAACGAATACGAATTGGATATGAATAATAACAAAAATATTTTATAGATTAACGAAAATATACATGTTTAGGATGGTTTAAACATAAAATAGATATACCATATATTGTAATTTTATAATAATTATATGAACAATGGTGTATGCAATCATAGAATATTGTTACATACATTTATAAATAAATCTATTACTGTACTTATGTTCGATAACGAATATACGAATACGAATATTAGCGAATGTCAAAGTGATATCCATATCCGCATCTATTTTAAAATGAATACGAACACGGATGTCAAAACATGTATAAAACGAATACGATAGCGGATTGGATACGAATATATTCACATTCATTTCATCCCTATTAGTTATGGTTCTTTTTTTGCAATATCAGTTGTGCCTTTATATTCTTATAAAATTTTACATTTTTCCTTACTGTTAAGGTAAAGAAGAAGCATAAGTGATATTATAAAAGAGCAAAATTATGAAATTTGTAAGAATATAAAGA
Source organism: Ottelia alismoides (assembly GCA_037367405.1). Classification (NCBI taxonomy): domain Eukaryota; kingdom Viridiplantae; phylum Streptophyta; class Magnoliopsida; order Alismatales; family Hydrocharitaceae; genus Ottelia; species Ottelia alismoides. Next base: position 996,484 of record JAZKJV010001323.1, read on the forward strand.
AATAGCCGATATTGTAAAAAAAGAGAAGATTGCATTAAGAACAACACTCTATTGTCATCACTCATCACCATATGCCCCAAAACTAAGGTGTGAAGTTTAAGACATTATTTACTCTGTCTGTTGGTGAAAATAGTAGACTAAGGTAGAGATTCAAATAGGAAAGTAACTTTACTAAAAGCAAAGTTCCTTGCCGACGTGCTTCTGCGTATACTATGAGCCTTCCACCCCACACATCATAACTACTCGTGTAGTTAACCTAAACTGAAAACTCTCATTTGTGAAAGTGGGGCATAGTGCGGTGCCGAGTGATGAAGCCATATTTCATCATCTTTATTCTATCATTTTGGCATCAAAAACCCTAGCAAATGCGTGTAAGTAGCATTAAATCCATCATCTTAGCATTCATGCATGTGCATCCAAATAGTGTATAAAATACTGTAATTAAAGCCAAAATTATAGAATAAATAAAAGAAAAGAAAAAAATAAAATATTGTAAATATTTTATAACTCAAAACCCTGAGACATTGGCATCTTGATGAATAGGTCGACAAGGAATAAAGTAGGGGGAGATAAGGGTCAAAACACAATAAAAATTTATTCATTCTTTGTTCATTTTGGGACCTATTTTTGGTTCCACTTTTTATACCTCAAATAAAGAAACTTTGTACATGAAAGTTGTAGATAATTAAATAAATAAAAATACAAAATTGATTTCACTCAAAAATAATGTACAGATAAAAAGTTATGGTCTGAATAAGATCCCAAAACTCCAACTTCCCAGACCCGTATCTTGCAAATAAAAACTCGAAATATACAAACTCACTTTTAATTGTATATAGCATAAAATAATCTATCTAATGGAGGTGGTTTTGTATTTTTCGGAGTTACGGTTTGAAAGTTGAGTTTTGGGCCCTACGTGTATACTTGTACAGATTAAAATATTCATTTTATTATTTATTCACTATTTTTACAACTTTATATTTTTATAATTTTGTAAACATTACTTATAATATATATGTGCATTAAAACCAGAATAAAAACCTAAATAAAACTCAAAATAAAATACATGTATATATAATACATAGGTATACTACCTACACTCATACCTATAGAATACATACTCATATTTTATTAAGTGTACAAACAATTCAGAAAAATAAAATAAAAATATAATTAAGTGTATAAAAGTATTTTATAATTTTACAAAATAATAAATAAAATTTATAAAATTAAAATACACAAAATAAAAATAAAAGAATAATATATATATATATTACACCTATAAAGGGCATAATAGGCAACTTGTAAAAATATACCTCATAAAAATAATTAAAAATCACATAAAATACTACATAAAATAAAAAATATTTTTCATTTAATAACCAAAATCTAATTCGTTTATTTTCTATTTTTAAATGAATTTGCAAAATCTTTATCAGGGATTTTTCCCGATTGGTCCACATGGACCAGTCAGGAGACGGCCCCAGTTGACCCTGGTCAACTCGCCGTCCTTCCCCATGTGCCTCTGTCAGACATCGGTTGACCCCCCTTTTTGTCGGTTTTTCCAGCCTCCATCTTGCACTTTTTGGGATCGATTTCTTCTTGACTTTTCATCCTCGATCATCGGTGATACACGTCCAGGTGAAACCTCGGGGGATGGAGCATCGATTCACCCGCTACACCTCGGTCTTCCCCACCTGGCCGTCAACACTACAAAACCAAACTTTGAATTTCGATTTGATTTTGGAACAACATTTCATCCCGATCCTTCCCCCTTTGACTCGCCTGAGCTTCCTGGAGGTGACAGCTCCAGATTAGCCTCTTCAAGGCGGTGGATCGACCACGATCTAGGCGCGTTCCTCCACCTCCGGCGACACCCCGCCATCGAGGTACTTCAACCTCGGGCCTGGGCCTTTGAGGTATCCACCCCCCTATGTTTCTTTGCTCCTTTTATTCCCCATAGTCGTAGCTTCACAAAGCCATCATAATCTCCTATTTGCATCACTCATATCGCACCATCTCTACCCTCGCCGGAGCGCTCCTCCGGCCACAACTTCCATAGTCATTTCCGCCATTCGCAGTCGCTTTCGTGCCACCACGGGGTCGAGGCAGTTTGCCCCCGACACCTTCACCCTTTCCCTGCAGGTCTTGAACCACATCACGCACCTGGCGCTCGTTTTGGGCATTCGCCGGAGGCACCTGGAGCACCCAAGCTCTGCCGTCACCGTGTGAGCATTCCGGCCATCACCGGACCTTTTTGGAGCTGCCATCATCGAGAGGAGGACCGCAGGAGCATTTTGGGCCCCCCACGAGCTTAAGTTCACGCTGGAGCGATGCCTGGGAGCCGATCGAAGTTCGCAAGGGGAGGAGTTCTTCCCTGTTCTTGCAGGGGAGGTTCTAGACGTCCGATCTAAGGGAGCTCCAGATCTCGCAGCGGCCGTCGGATTCCGTTCGTTCTAGCCGTCTGATCTTCGAAGCATCATCTAATCCTGACCGTTGGGACGCGAAGGGGTACGTGACAATGTATCTCCGCCACGTGTTTAAGTGAAGATCTTCTGTTGTTGGATCCACCCCGCGAGGGTATTTTGCGCTCTACCCTCACGAATTTTTTGTATTTAAATATTAGTATTAAAACTTTCATTTGTCATTTAAAAACTGTTGTAACATTTATAACTAGGCCCCGTTACTTTGCATTATATCACTTAGGTCCTTCGCCACGTCACCTCACGTGCCGGTGCGCGTGAGGGGACGTGGCATTTTGTAAAGGGACCCTCGTGGGTTGTGTTATTTCCATTCCGTACGCAAACTTTTATATGCAGTATAAACTTTTTGGCCATTTTGCATTCAAGCCCCAAAGTTTGTATAATTGCTGTTTGATCCTTCCCAGGCGCATACGCGCGTGGGTGGGCTTTTTGCCAAAATACCCCTGCGGGTCTTGTATTTTGTAACAGGTCCAGAAACACTTTTATTCAGTTATAAATATTGTGTAAAAATTGCAACTGTGCCCTTGGATGTTTTGATATTTGCATATATACCCCTGCTAGGCTTAGTTATTTTGTATGCTTATCTTATTCATTTCACGCATCATTTTAACTTTAAAAATTACCAAAAAAATAACATAGGCTCCTGTTACTTGCTCATTCATGCTACATTTTTGCATTGCATTTTTGTTGCATTTCCATATTTATTAAAAATAAAAAACATGCATTTTTCTTACTGTTTGAATTAGAAAATCCAAAAAAATTATAAAAAAAACGTTTTGAAAAATTCCCAAAAATTATATTTTGTGTGTTTTATCATATTTTAGTGGCAGTCCAAAAATCATTAAAAATTGTAAAAGAAAAACCTTAAAAATTAGAAAACCCTAAAAATCTTCATAAAAATCTAAAAATCAAAGAAAAATCAGAAAAATACAAATTCAGGTCCTGTAGGTTCCCTATTTTATTCTCTTTATTTTAAAAATAATTTGGGAAAATTTTGATACTGTTTGATATTTTTCCTTCCCATTTTAATTTCGGGCAGAATCTCCATCCACTGTTTTCCTTTATTTTGCCTTTTAAAAACACCAAAAAGATTTAGAAAAACCTCAAAAAATTACAAAAACAGTATAAAATTAGAAAAAGACCAAAAATATTTTATTCCCTGATTTTTGCCTATTTTTACCTATATTTATAACTACTTTGTCCCCTCTTTCCTTATATTATATATATCCTATTATTGAAAAAGAAAATATAAAAAAATATAAAATATAAAAAAGAAAATACAAAATCAGTAAAAAGAAAACCAAAATACAAAATTAAAAATTAAAAACAAAAAAATATAAAAGTAAAAACCCACAAAAACATTTGCTTTGCATAGTGTAGACATTGATCACAATCACATCACATTTTGCACTTAGCTTGATCTATCCTGTCTTGCTCCCTGTGTTCGACCTCTCTACATACTTACAGCTATACATCTTGTTTGTAGAGTTAAAAATAAATTTGACTCCACATTAGTTTTCATTGCTTGATTTATTATTGTGGGTTCATTGTTGATTAATTAGAGATTATTGAGCGGTCAACACACCGACTGCGGTTTCGCCTTGTGAAACCGTACGACCCTCGATTTCCCTAGTTATCACCGAGCAAGAAGGGTCTTCCTTCGCCATGACTATCGATATATGTTTCTTATTTCACGTTGAGTTTCTTTTCAAACAATGAATTCGTGGGGGACTGGTAAAAATTGAAGGATTTCAACATCAATAAGGGGGAGAAAGTTATCTCAATACTAATTGGTTATAAATTTTTGATGCCCTGTGTACTGAGTTCCATCTTAAGTTCTTGCAGGAAAAATAGAAAGGGGATTTGGAGGGCCATACACATGTACACAATTTGTTATGTATGCTTAGGTTGAGCTCCAAAGAGTCCATTCTGATTTTGGATCTATGTTATTTTCCTCCAAGAGGTGTACCGCTAAATTAACATGTATGATTAGGGTAATTTCGGGGGTCCGGAGCATCTCTCATAGGATTCAAACCCAGATTCTTTAAGATAGAGGCAGACTGCACTATCACCAGACCACTCATTGAGTTCAATTTGAACTGTTCTTTCCAAATCACACTTCTATCATCAGACATGACATATTGTGGGGCATAATATTTTCTCCAGGGAAAAAACTTTATGCGAGATTCAGTGAATTCTAATCTTAATTCATTTATGTTTTATTTGTTGTAATTAGTTAATTCCTTCATTCTTTCGAGACCTTGTTTGTTATTATGTCATAATTTAAATACCTAGCTCTCGTATGGATGCCTGTAATCAGATTTTGATTTATAACAGATTGGTTATTGTTATAATAATATATTCTGCCGTTGCATCGATTCATGTAAAAAAATACTGTTTAATTCTATTGTTAATGATATAGGAAGCACCAATAATTACTGGACATTAGGGGTGTCTATTGAGCTCAATGAGTCTGAGTCGACCCTGACTCGGGCTCCACAAGAAAATCCGGGCTCACGATCAGGCTTGATAAGATTCGAGCCATGGAATGCTGGCTCGAACTCGAACTCATCGAGTTCGAGATGGCTCACGAGCCTCTTAACGAGCTTAGTTCAATGAGTTCAACGAGTCGAGTTGGGTCGAGTTCGATCTAGCCGCTATCTTGCATAACATGTGATCTTGATTTCTCTCATTTTCCGTTGTTGATGCAAATATCTTTGCAATGAAGAAATTCATAGTTGTTTTTTTGTTTTTAAAAGGCTTTTTATGAGAAGATATTAGCCACATTAGACATATTAGTGGACCTTCTCGTCCGCTTGATACAAAGGAAGTCAAAGGACATGCAAATTTATATAATTGTCTTGCTGCCTTCTAACTAGTTAATGTGGCTTTCGTTCCCCTTGTTGACCCATAGCAAGAAGGACCTCTAAGAGTTGGCCTAAATAAACATCAAATTTCAGGAAGATTCTCAAAGCATGTGTTTTGAATTTATATAATAGAAGCCGCTCTAATCTCAATTTCTACGCTTTCTCAAAAGCCAGGAAGTCAGAAAGTCAAGAAACAATGTCTGTTTTTGATTCTAAATAAAGAAGATGATGGAATTAAAAAAGATATTCAGGGTGAATTTAACCCTGCCTCAAGGGGAAGGGGATCGTGGTATTCTTCATACGACATCGACACAGACTTGGAAACATCGTGTGTGGATGTCACCAATGTGAACTTCAATGGATGGTAGTGAAGAGCTGGCGATGATGTTAGGGCGTCGAATGGGGTCCATGATTTGCTTATAGAGATCTTAAGAAGATGAAGGATGACATATGGATGTTAGAGGACATTTGATGAGTGCTAACTTAGCAATTAGAGATAAATATGGATGCTCATGAGTATGAAGAATGGAAGCCACAAGACTTGTTTGATTGGATGGATTAAGAAAATCATGCGCGTGAATATGGATATCTACGGATATGGTTGTCATCAATAACATGCATGATTTATGACTCACCTTTTGGATTTCAAGAAATCACTCCTTTTCTTAATTTGATTCACTGACGATGTCGACCATACTTAAGAACTTGTTGAACCATGGTGCACGCATCTCAATATTATTCTCCACGTCAATGGTGAAAATATTTATCGATCACTGTTTTTTATTTGCAAAATTGCAAATTATGTATCCCACCACGTATAATCTGGGCATATGAATACCACACACCACAATGTTCGGATCCGTGGCTTGTGCGGCCCCATACACGCCTGCATATGCATATTAGATCACATTATACACCGAAGCGCATATACCACATACAACAATATTGCTGGCATAACGTATATGCGATCTACTTATCCTGCGTATGTGACCGCATATAGTATAAAATTATAGGCTGCTCGCTCACTTAAAGATTTGATGATTTTGAGATGGCTTTCCTTATAGTAGTTCCGTTGCTATTGTGCTATTAAAAGAAGAGTACCTTACATAAAAGTCTCTAAACTATATACTTGATTTCAATGTCATATATACCTTTAAACGGTAACGTCCCCAATCTTTTAATTTTATCTTAATATGGTACTTGACTATTGAAATTTAATGGATCGTTTTATCTTTCTGATCTTAAATCACAACAACTTAAAACCATATTCAAATAAATATTGAAGTTCGAATATCACATTGTTATTTTTAAAGTTTAAGACATTGAAATCGTATATATAATTCAGGGACTTTTATGCAATTGGTTAAAAAAAGAAAGGTGAGTTTGCCTCTGCCACAGCTCTGCCTTTCCTCTTTTACTTACCCAACGAAAACCCCACGCCGCTCTCTTCTCCATCGCCGCCAACAACCCATCTACGCTGTCCACGGCCTTCGAACCACAGCGCCGTCTCGTTCGAACCCCACTGCCCCTCCGCCAGCGCCAACCACCAACTCCAATCCCCCTCCAGCCTCCAGCGTCCAAAACCCTAGCGGAATCCACTGCTGTTCCCCTCGCTCCCTCCCGCAGCCCTCAAGTCCGGAGGTTGGCCCAATGTTTATTTTTATTTTTAACCTGTTCACTGGTTAGGGAGGCACGGTTAAAGTCGTTCTTTTATTTTGTGTCAAATTCGGAGTCCTGGTTCGGGTTTTATTCTGCTGCAGCTGCTTATGAACATAATTCGGTATTCCTTATTTTTTTTTAAGATTTTGTGGTATTTTTCTCCAAGGGAACCTATTGTTCATCAATCCCACTTTTGCCATTCATTTATTTTGTAACGTGCTTTATCTTTTTTACAAGGCTGATCCTATTAAATTCATTCATCTGTTTCTCAGTAACAGGGTCAGTACAACATCTTCTGGTGAGATCATACCACATAATAGTAGAGCACTCCTTTCATGATCCATATGTTCCTATCCTGAGCCGTGCATAATCTCCATTGATTCTGGTATAGTGCTCATGAGCATCACAAGAAACTGCTCTAATAGGATAACGAGATACACGATGAAAAGTGCATGATATTATAGCTCATGTAGATGAATGAGAACATCATTATTAATAATCCGATTGATGTGGATGAAGGATCATTCAGTATAGTGGCTGATGGGGTTGTAGATCCAAATGGTTTTTGAATCTGCGTATGCAGCTGCAAGGCAGATACAACTGTACAAGGCTGGGGCTCAGGATGCCTCTGACGGGTAGCAATAGGTTTAATGTCGTGACCAACATATACCAAAGGCAACATTATCATCCAGATCAATATCATCTTCAAAAGAAAGTGGTTGGTGAGCAAGGTTCACAGGTTGCTTTTGGCTTCTGAGATTAACATTTGTCTCCCCCTGACAGCTATTGGGAGGAGCACATTGACCATCTATTGTTCCAATTTTTCTTTGTGAAGGAGGTCTGGACTCTGGATAGATATGAGATTCCACAGTTAGACCTATCTTTATTTGATTCCTTCTGTTCTTGGTGCAGTTTCAGTGAATGTAGATAAGAAGGTGATGGGTATGTGTACATCAGAAGAGATAACCATCGTAGGTCCTTTGGGATGATCTGGGACATCTGGCTACATAGAAATTAGGTGGTGTATGGATCAGATATACCTTTTGATTAGAATGTAATAGAATTTTTTTGAAACAAGAATGCAATAGAAAGTGTGCCTTACTTTTAGAGTACTTGATAGGGGAAATTGTAATTTTGATTGTATAACCTTTTTGAAGAATTTTTTGGATGATTAATGATATACTACACAAAAGACCAGGACTCAAATCCCACTCTTACAGGGGTTGCGTTAGGCAGTCGACGGCCAGCGTAAAGAATAGTCGAATTTTTCAACAAGGATTTGAGCAAGAATCCTTGTAGCCGACCCTACTTATAGTGGGAGAAGGCTTAGTACATACTTATTTAGTGATTATCCTTTGGCTTTTCTAAAAAAAAACCAGAGCAGGAACACAACCTTATCAAAGAAGTTGTGGGGAGTCTCGGAAATTTCATATAACTTATGCGGTAATCGAGAGCGGCACATCTGATTGCCTAGTGAGACAGGTTGTCTGTAAACATCAAACAAGTGAACAAAACATAGTCAAACACCTACGTACATAGTTTTGTCGATAACATCAAACACGTGAACATAACATAGTTGAGTTTACATATGACACATAGAGGTGGAGCAAAAACTCAGAATTAGTTCTTTAAAGAAACTCAGAATTAGGATGCAACATCCTACATGGAATAACAGGCGAATATATCTCCCTGAAGAAACAAATACATATAACTAAATAAGAACACATATAAATTACATCTAATGAAAAACTCTTGATGCTTTTATAAAAATAAGTAAACTTCCTAAACATCTAAAATGTGATGCAATTTTCTCTCGGCAACTGCCCTTCACCGCTATGATGAGGTGTATGCACAAGGCGTTAGGTGAATTGTGGGATTTTAAGCAAAGAAGGATTGGAGTTCTTGTTGTATATACTTTGAAGCATTTTCATAGTGAAAAAAATATACTTCTGAAGGTCATTCACCATTTTTAAGGAAACACATGGGCACAATTGTTGAGTTGTTTAGTTTCACATGGATGAGTAGCGGGGCTTGCTTATGTGGGTTGAGTTATATATAGAGCATCACAACCCCTATACTCATTGAGAAAAATAATAGAAAACACATTCCTTAGTGGTTGTATCCTGTGATTTCATCTCGCATCTTTAGAAGAGCGTTCCACGAAATCAGAGTTTTCACTTTGTTTTTGATTCCGCATTACTATTTTATGTTTCCAAATGGTATTAGAGCAATGTTGGTGATTACATGGAACCCTACTCCGTCGTATGACTAGGATGAAAAATCACGGGAGAAGCTCACTTAGGGTTGTGCTTTCTATTATTTTCCTTAATGACTACATGGAGTATGAGGTTCTATAGCCCTGCCAGTATAAGTGAGTCCCACTACTCATCCATGTGGGATTAAATAACTGTACGCGGAGGGTGGCAACCCTGGCTCGGAGCCGCTTTGTCAGGCGATCCACTCGCTTGGCCTATTCGTCATCGACGCGGCTAGTTGTGCTTTCACATGGGGGAATACGCGCATGAGATCCAGACTGGACCGGTTCTTATTATCCTCTGAGGTTGCGGTGGCATTCCCGCTATCGAGGGCTTGGGCGCTATCGAGGATCCTTTCCGATCACACGCCAATTTTGTGGCACTATGGGGAGGAGTCAAAGAGTAGATTCTTTTTCCGTTTCGAACGAAGCTGGCTCCTAGAGGATAGCTTCAAAGACGAGATAGTGAAGCTATGGAACGAGTGGGTGTCAGAGGGTTCGGCGGTCGTCATGCTGGCGACTAAGCTGCAATTACTACAAAACACCTTATCAAGTTTAGCAAAGAGATCAATCTCAGAAGAAGGGCTAAGACTAAGAGGGAGATCGCACGAGCTGGCGTGGCCCGACTGGATGCGTAGGATGACGAGAGAGGTCTGACGGCTGAAGAGATGCTTGAGAGAGCAGGTCATTCTGCTGACCTGTAGCAGGAAGACAAGAAAGAAGAAATTGAGTGGAGGCAGAAATCTTGACAGAGATGGCTTAAAGAAGGAGACGCTAATACAAAGTTTTTCCATGCAGTGGCCTCGGGGAGGAGAAGAAGGAACTTCCTTCACGAAATCGAGATTGGAGGGGAGTGTGTCACCTGCGGAACCACTTTTTCCAAGCCTCGAGAAGGACCAGTGAAGGATGGGGGTGGACGGGTAGAGGTACACGATCTTTGACCGACAAGCATGCATATTCTCTTATTTCCCCTTTCATTGAGGAGGAGGCTAAAAGGGTGGTCTGGTGGCGCCCCGGGCCCGGACAGATTCCAAGTGTTATTTTATAGGGAATTTTGGGACATGGTTAAGGATGAGGTCCTCCAAAAGGTTAATGAATTTAGAGAAGGCAATAGAGGCTTCGAGAAGATTAACAGGGTCTTGTTGTTCCTCCTCCCTAAAAAGGAGTCACCTCTGTCTGTTGACGACTTCAGGCCGATCGTGCTCTCCAATGCAATTTACCTGATTATGGCAAATATCCTGGCTAAGATACTGAAGTTGGTGATGGATTCTGTGGGGTTACCTATGCAGTCAGCTTTCATTCCGGGAAGGCAGCTAGCTGATGGTTTAGTGATGGCGTCCGAGATATGCTTGGAATGGAAACGGTCGAAGAAGAAGGGTTCACCGTGGAAAATTTACTACGCAAAGGCCTATGACTGCATTGATTGGAGGTTTCTGTGGACGTCCCTTCAGAGGAGGGGCTTTCCTGACCTGTGGGTTGACCGGATGAAACGTTGCGTGACCACCTCTTCTTACTTGGTCCTGATCAACGGGAAGCCATAGCGTGGCTACTTTTAGCCCCAGCGTGGAGCGCGCTAGGGCTGCCCGCTGGCACCTATGTTGTTTGTACTGGTTGCAGATGCTTTGGATGTATTATTGGAGCGGTCAGTTTGATGTAGGCTGCTGCGAAGGCTTTCGGGTGGAAAACATCTCTATTCCGATTCTACAATATGCGGACGCCACACTTCTATTTCTTGGAGGGTCGCCGGGGCAGAACACTAATACGACGCAGATCATGCAGATTTTCAGCAGTATCTCAGGGATTCAGATAAATAGGAGCAAGTCGACAGTTGTGCCCTTCCATTTAGGGGAGGCCGAATGTTTTGAGCTAGAGGAAGTGATCGATTGTCGGTTGGGTGAGTTGTCGATTACCTACATGGGGCTACCTCTGGTGGCGGGGAAATTAAAGAAGTCGGACGGGGATGGAGTGATCCAAAAAATCGAGCAAAGACTGGTCGGGTGGAAGTTGTCTACGCTCTCGGGGGGGGGGGGCTCATTCTTCTTAAGCATGTCCTTGCGGTGATCCCGATCTTCTTCTTCTCAACCGGTCTGATGCCGGTCAGGGTTAGGAAGAAGGTGGAGGCTCTGATGACGAGATTCTTCTGGTTGAGTGGGAATCAACAGATGTCTGGGTTGCACCTTATGAGCTGGGAAGAGATCACCAGGGAGCATGAGGAAGTGGGCCTTGGGGTACGGGATATTGAGTACATGAACAAGGCCTTGCTCGCTAAATGGGTGGTGTGCGCCTGGGGTTCGTCGAATGGCCTTGCAATCTCTCTACTCAGGAAATTGTACGTTGTCAAGGGAGAGCTCGTGGCGGGCATGACGAGATATCAGTCCGCGCTTTGGATGGGAATCCGTGAGGTGTTGTTGTTGTTAGCACAGAAGATGCACCCATGTATGGAGGATGGCAAGGTTTTTAGATTCTGGCTTGATAACTGGTCAGGTGATGACCCCCTGAAGGTTAGATTCCCTCGGCTTTTCGCTCTGGCGTCGGAGAAGGAGTGCTCGCTTGTTCAGGCGGCAGATGCGGGTAATTGGCTGCCGCGATTCAGCAACGATTTGTCTGACTAGCACTCGGAGGATTTCATCAGGATGGTTGGGGAGATTCCATACCCGAATTCCTTTACGCAGGAGCGCGATCATTTCTTGTGGGGTGGATCCGATCTGTCAGTGAAGAAGTTGTATAAGGAGATGCGAACTGACTTGGAGAACCGGGACCTGACGTTGCTACAAGACCTGAAAATTGTGCGGGCGGCTAACATTCCAAGCTGCGTCGAGATTTTTCTTTGGTGTTTCAGAAGAGGACGGCTGATCGATAAGGTAAGGAGGAGCCACCTTCTTCACTTGGATGACATATCCTGTGACAGATGCTCTGGCAACGTGGAGGATTCTGATCACCTGTTCTTCTTGTGCCCTTCTTCGGCGCAAGTTTGGAGCGGGACTGGGTGCGATTGGGTCGTGGTGGGAGGGTCGATGGATTTTTGGACCTCCATCAGGTAGGTGGGAGGCAACTCTCAAGCTGATAGCGCGAGACCATTCGAGGTTTTATGGTGCATTTGGATTGCAAGAAACAAGGTTATCTTTAAAAATCAGACGTTTCGCTACGAGAATGTAGTTTGCCATGTAAACTCCTTGTATCGCCTTTGGCTATCCCGGTAATATACTCCAAACTTTATTGAATGAATCACGAGTGGTGAATCCCGCTTTGGGATTTCACCCTATTTTACATTAAAAAAACTCTACGCGGTTGCCCAATCGACCATCCTCTCAACAATAATCATTGACACAAATGGCAAACATATTAATCCTTGTGGACACAAACTTGATCCCCAAACATCATAATGGACTGAACCGAAATCCTATAAGCTTTGATTTTTGATAGTGTATGAAAGAAGACATGGCAATGCTACCTAAAATGACATGTTTAGTAGTTAAAATCTTTTTTGAGTAGCCAGAGGATAGCCATTAAAACTTAGTGGTCATCTTAGAATTCTGTTGCAAACCCTAGAGAAGTACAGACAACTCTTGTCCTCCCAGCTAGCTGAATAGCAAGATACAAAATGGATCACATTTGCTATATAAGGTGATGTGATTTGAAGATGAAAGTAATGCTTTGAGTCATCATCTTTTTAAATGGGGTTCAGATTCAGACACTGGCCCTTTTTGTTGTAGTTGGTATTGGACAGGGACTACTGCTTCAATTCTCTACATTTTGGCTTCACCATGTTGGTTGGAGCAATGTTCTGTCCCAACTGAGTTTTCTGCTTCGCTTTCCGGAGCATGAGTCCGATGTAGCCACCTTTTTTTTCTCAATTTCATAGATGCAATCCAAAGGGAGTTGGTTGGTCATTTTAAGCGTTGGATTGAATCAAAGGAGATAGAGTGGTTAACAAAAATGGTGTTTGAATGCAAATGGGATTGGTGGTATTAGAGTCGATTGATGGTTTTGATGAGAGCCGTTGATCATTATTAGATGGTTACTACTTACTAAGGAATGTCGCACCATATTATAGGAGAGATGCTACCTCACTTCAAGTTTTTCCTATATGTGTATGTGTATGTGTTGTGATTTTCGACATATTAGCTTCTACTGTGCCCTATTAGTCTAGGTATAGTCTGGTTGCGTGCTTTAGCTGATGCATTCTTACACACTGGAAATTTTTAAAAACTTTGTTGTGGATGTATTCTCAAGTCCTCCATGGGGATATGTCCATGGGATATAATAGTCTGTAAAGTAGGAAATTGGCATACTGTTCTTGCATAGGCCATGATCGAGAAGGATATATTTAAACAAGAATATAGGATACTCTTTACTTCACAATTCTTCTATTATATGTTCTTAAAGTCTCGGAAGTATATGACATTTTCTTCTTGCGAAGCAACAATGCTTCAGCTGGTATTCTGTGCTTGCGAGACGCATTTTGGTACTTTCTTCTTGCATAGGCATCGACATCCTTCAGGATATTTATGCTTTACAAAGGCATGCGATAGTTTTTATATCTAGTGACACTACCCTAATGTCTTCGAAGGGAGACTTCTGTTTTTTATTTTGAAATTTGCCAACAAAAATGATCTGTTTTAGAAGCAAGGATAAATGTACAATAAATTACTTCCCCAATAACTTTCTATCGCCAAACAGATCCATTTCTAATATACACTATTTACCCGTGATCATCCTTATGATCATTTCTATATTATATCTATTAATGCATCTCAAAAAACAAATTTACCACTTAACTGCACAACTGTGAACATAGAAATGCTTCACATGTAACATGTCCTAGTAATAATAATTGAGATGCTACTGGATTTTCTTTTTGAAAAGATGCTGGTGGATTTTTTGTACCTGTTATTAGGAGCGTCGTGCCCCCTAATTTTGGATGCATTCGTTTTTTTTACACCAAAATCCATGTGAAATAGCGTAATAATACGATAGTTCCTATATAAGTAGTATCCACATCCTAATCCCTATAACGTTAATAACATTAAATCTTATATTTTCCCTTGAAAGTGAATCAAATTTACACATGATCGTATGGCTGTGATGTTTAGCGTTTTTTATCTTATATTTGCACTTTAGTAATTCAAATTGGGTAAATTACAAAAAAGGGACTGACCTTTACTTGGATTCCCAATTTAGGGACTAATTTTTATTTTGTCACAAATAGGGGACTCATCTTTGATTTAACGGAGCCAACGACGTTAATGAGTGACTCGATTTGTGATGTATATGGACGAATATACCCTTATCCTCAACGGCTTCTTCTCCTCCTTTCCCTCCCGAATCCCTAATTAGAGCGAGGGAGCCGGTGTCGTATGACCGATCGCTAGTCGTCGGAAGCTCGGGTACGAAGCAGAGAGGTGCTCACCTCATCCTCAGCCTTTATGAAGACAACACCAAAAGGAGGTGCGGAAATGTTGGGGATGGAATCGGCCTTGAGCATCCTCTGGCCGTTGACACTTGCCCTGACGATGTCATAGCAGGGGAGCAAGCACAAATTGCACGGGCAGTAGGACCAACGGTAAGAGTTGCCGAAGGCGGAAGCCTTCACGAAGGAGAACATGTTGTCCGAGCCCCCAACAGAAGGGGGGTACTTGGGTTTCCGACCCTCTCGTCGCCACGAACCCACCACTTGCAAGCGTCCAGTACGACGTCTTGACGCAGTCATCCACCTTCAAGAACCGTATGTTCACCTTCTCTACCTGATTTATGGACTTGGCATCGGGTCTGTTCATGGGGTTGATGATCACCGGTACGCCGTAGTCGCGGTCCCAATCTGCCCGCCTCATGTAGGAGGGGCAAGTGGAGGATGCCCCAGGGAACGTGCTTGGCAGCACGCTGCCGCCGCCCGCGCCCCATATCTCGGAAACCATGTAGTACTTGAGGCCGGGCTGGACGGCGTTGCCCTGGACATCGAGGAGGACCTCGGCTTCTGCCATGGTGGCAGCGATGAGGAGGAGGACTAGTACGTAGGTGGTCTTCATGGTTGTTGCTGCTGCTGTGGAGTGGTTGCACTGAGCTCACCCCCCTTCTTATAGCAGCATGGGCCATATAACTTGCCGTTATCACAGGAAAAAAGGAGGCGGAATATGGCGTCGAGAAGCGAGAGAGAGAAAGGGCTACGGAGGAGCAGATCGGAGTAGCCGTGAGAATGCGAATGGCAAGCAGATGGAGGGAAGTGGGAGCCAATTGCGCGCGCGCACGGAGCGAGGGAGGGAGAGGGATTCGGGAGGGAAAGGAGAAGAAGAAGCCGCTGAGGATAAGGGTATATTCGTCCATATACATCACAAATCACGTCACTCATTAACGTCGTTGGGACCTCCTCCGTTAAATCAAAGATGAGTCCCTTATTTGTGACAAAATAAAAATTAGTCCTTAAATTGAGAATCCGTGTAAAAGTCAGCCCCTTTTTTGTAATTTACCCATTCAAATTTACACAAGACCCTTCATCCTCTTCCCCTCTCTCCAAGCACCCGCAACAGATCCACAAACCACAACCACCCCCCCTTTTGTGAGCTCTGCCTCTTCTCATCCTTTTGCCATCTCCTTGACAGTTCCTCCACCCATCCATGACGAGATCATCGCTATCAACATGTGACCTCCTCTGCTGCCACTCGTCCGCATAGCTCCCTGTTCATGTCCCCTGAATTCTCACAATGCACGGTCGGTGTCCCAAGCTCCTAGCCCCCATCTCACGTCAGCTTAATTCCACGTGAGCCCCTTTGTCCACTCACGAACTATCGGATGAACGTCACCTTCTGCCGCAACCTCCATCTCTTGGTGACAGCTCTTGTGAATTTTTGGGTGTTAAAGTTGGGGGAGGGTAGTGAGAGAACTCTACCATTATGTTGTTAGAGTGGTTAAGTTAGTGGACTAAACTAATGACATGGATATGCCCGGTAAGATGGAGTAACTTTGCTGAGCAGGATGTAAATATGAAAGATGCATGGATTAAAGTGTACATATCTGTTTTGTGAGGGATATTTATATTGTTTTGCATGGGTATATGTTTACAGATCTCTTTTATTCAAATGTGTGATTTCTCTTTTTGCTGAATATGGCATATATTGATGATTTTTTATTTATCATAACAGGGCATGCAATTTCTGTAGGTGCTTGGTGTTAAATTCCATCTACCGGTAGCCTAACACGATAATGTATTTTTTCTGAGGGCCCCATGGATTAAGATAATTCTACCTTGAGTCATCTGTCCTTGATACAGTTTTCTTCGTGTTGGATACCAAGAACTTGTTTTTTGATGCCATCATTGAGTGACCGAACACTCTGAAACTCCTGCTGAAAATCGAACTCCCAAGAAATCTTGCCCATGCCTCTTCAAGCACTCCACGTTCTTTCTTTCAGTGGAAAGAAGTTTTGCGGGCATTCGACCTCTCCTCTGCTTTTCAGGCTTAAACCCCCGCCATTCTTCAAGTGCAATGTCGACACCGGGAATCTTCTTTCTGACATCTTTCGGGCTTCATCCATGGAATGTACCACCATTAGTTCTCCTAAAAGTAGACTTGGAAGAACTCTTGTGAAGTGTCAGTCTTTCAGAAGCAAGAAGCATCAACCGGAAGTGCCAGAGTGGGAGGAAGTGGCTGAACTCCCCATTTTACCGCTACCGCTGGTGCTTTTCCCAGGAGCTGTCATTCCTTTGCAGATTTTTGAATTCCGATATCGGATCATGGTGCATACCCTTCTTCAGTCTGATCTCCGATTTGGTATCATCTATTCGGACAATGGTATGAATGGAGCTGCTGATGTAGGATGTGTGGCAGAGGTGGTCAAACACGAAAGGCTCACAGATGACCGATTCTTTCTCATATGCAAAGGGCAGGAGAGGTTCCGTATCATGGATCTCGTACGGACCAAGCCTTACCTAGTAGCAGAGGTGGAGTGGCTGGAGGATAGGCCTTCTTCTGGTTTAAGTGGTGAGGCTGGCCTAGAGGCACTGGCACTGGAGGTAGAGAGATACATGAGAGATGTGGTAAGGATTTCAAACAGGTTGAGTGGGAAGCCGGAGAAAGATGTCAAGGATCTGCGTGGGGATCTATTCCCAACTCCGTTCTCCTTTCTTGTGGGAAGCACTTTTGAGGGTGCTCCAAGAGAGCAACAGGTGCTGCTGGAGTTGGAAGACACAGCTATGCGGTTGCAGAGGGAGAGAGAGACCTTGAGGAATACGCTCAGCTACTTGGCAGCTGCTTCTGCAGTTAATGATGTGTTTCAGCCAAAATTGGATTAGCGGGCCAGCGGTGTGTGAGGAGGCTCTGCATTGCAGCAGGTATTGTCATGGGCAGGAAATGTAATTAGAATTTTTGTGTGGGGGTAGCTTGTGATCGTTGCTTTTGATGTGCTTCTGAACTTGTGAGTTTGCATAAAACGAAATAGACGAGTTGGGGTTTGTTAATAAAGTGAACACGAGCTGGTGAGAAGCGTTTGCAAATGATGTGTATCATGCTCTTTATGGATTGCGGGTGACTCTGGGAACTTCAGCTGTTGGCTATCATGCACCATCTACTCGCACATGCTTTTAACCAATTCAAGAATCATATATGAAATCAAAACCCATTGTTAAGAGGTAATTTATTTCGAAAATAACAGTAGTTTTACTTGTGCAGGATCTGAGGACTTCATCCAAAAGCACATCCATTAACTGTGCTAGAATACTTCTAAAAGAAGGGCAAAAATCATCCTGTCATTGATGGTCCATGCGAATGTTTTTGCTTGATATTGTCCCATCATGTCAATATGCTAGGATCGGGCATTTTACACTGCCTCAAGGCTAAACAAAATTGTGAAGGCCCTGGTTTTGTT
The DNA here is from genome assembly GCA_037367405.1 of Ottelia alismoides. Classification (NCBI taxonomy): domain Eukaryota; kingdom Viridiplantae; phylum Streptophyta; class Magnoliopsida; order Alismatales; family Hydrocharitaceae; genus Ottelia; species Ottelia alismoides. The sequence goes on from JAZKJV010001323.1 coordinate 1,014,603, forward strand.
CCCAGTTTGGAAGAGATGCTTGGATTTGCCATCTCTTCCCTCTGACTAAGAATGCGATGACCACGAGTTGGCCTGGGTCTCTCTAATGGAGTATCCTCTGAGTCCTCTATCCCATAGTTAGAAGGGAAGAAAGGTTGATAGGAAGCATTCAACTTATATATTTGAAAGCTTTAAAGACCTATGTCGACTACTTTCGTCTACTTTTTTCATTGTTCAGTTGTGACCTCATTTACATTGTGTGAGAAGAGATTTACTTAGTTATCATGCTGCTGTGCTATTTCCTCTTTACCTTCTAATATATGGGGTTCCTCACTGCAAGATCTTTTTCGCAGAGATTCTATAGGAAGTGTAGCAAGGTTTCAAATCTCGCGAATATAATGACTATCTGCAAGATCTTGGTTGCAGGAAGGTGGTGAACTTTTACTGCATGGCGTAAGACCATATCAAGCTGCTATATGATGCTTAATGATATATCAACTACTGAAGCATGTAAATCGCTAACAAAATATAGGCAACACAGCCAGCATATGGCACAAGAAACACATGTATTAAAATTAGAATGGCTTAGCATGTATTCCTACATGATCATCATCGTGAGCCACAATGATCCCTCTTGGTACTCTAAAGTACAATTCCAAACTCGATTTTTCTTTAATATTTATTAAAGGATTTGCATTCTTTAAGTAGCCTCTGATGAACTTGCAATAATAGTTCACTAAACCAAGGAAAGATGCAACTTTTTAGTCTTCTCCTATGTGATCCAATTCTTAATCTCTCGGTCCTATATGATGTTTCCCTGAAATACAATTCTCTCATTTGAGGTATGGTTTATTTTCCCTCAATTTATGGAGCACCTTTCGTAAAATCTCGACATGTTCCGCTAACTGCCTACTATATGCAATGATGTCACTGAATACACTATTACAAAAATTTCAAGTACTCCCAAAACACATTGTTCGACAAGGTAAAAATTCAGCAAGTATGTCGGTTACACTAGAGGACATGACAAGGAACGGAATGATCGGTTTGGTAACTTAGATTTTGACAATTTTAAAGATATAGTTTACATATTTGTTTTTGCAGTGTCGCTATACTTTCGGGTAAATAAGAGACTCGATAATGGATGTATGGAACACGAAAAAATGAAGTAAAGATGATCAAAGAAGCACTGCACTTGAAAAATGCAAAGAAGCCCTGTAAGTAAAAATGTTATCATATCAAACCTCAAAGACTCGTATAATGAAAAGATGAAGTCAATGAAGCTAAATAGCATTTGGAGAAGATACATGATCTCTTTTGCAAAAAAATGTGAAGTTGGGCAATTTACATAATTCTTACTTTTATCAGAAAACTATCTTATAAATTTCATATATCCATGATCTATAACAAAAAATAAGTCAAAATCAAATCAATCGACAAATCATTTGTTTTTGACCCGATTGATAACTTTGTCATGACCAGATCAAGCTATTTTGTTCTCCGATTGATCACTTTCATAGTGGTTATTTATGATCGCCCATCTAATGTGATCTAATTGATTCCTTTGAATCCGTCAATGCTAGTTTCAGATCCATCAACTATTCTTTATTGATCAACCAACCGATAACTTGATCGATTACTTTTTTTGATCGGATCGATCAGCTAATTTTCAAAATCTCTTTTGTTCTTTATTGATCACTTTTTTTATACTGGCTATCTATGATAACTCATCCGCATTGATCTAACCATTTACTTTTCATACGAGCCCTTCAACGATTACTTTTCAATCGACTAACTGTACTTGAATAATAGTTCAATTAATAATCTGATTGGTCACTTTTTTATTTTGTTGGTCACTTTTTAAATACGAGCTATCAACTGAATTTTTAGGATTTTTTAAAGTTGATCTTATTTCTGACTTGGATTCCAACATTTCTATGAAGCCCAATCTATAATCACTCTATATAAGCCACTTAAGATCACTTTCTATCATATAGACCAGAGTGCTCATTAGTGTGTTTCACTCAAGTTCTAATTATGCCTGAAGCTCGTACAAACATTTTCTATGATGCCTCGAAGGATCCATATACTTAACATCCACTACCTATACGGCCAAGTCTGCTTTGGCGCCACTTTTGACTCTACCATTATTACAAGGGTATGGGGTTCATGGCTGCTCCTCAACACCTGTTGGATCCATGTAAATGGATACCTTATTAGACATTGCTCACTATGATGCAAAACAACTGTAGAAAGTAAGGGTAAAATGTCAAGTGTACAAAAGAACTACAGATAGTACACCCATCCACAAGGGCACAACCGTAGCCACACCTTTTGATGATACACCCTCGACTCACAGTGAGTCGAACACAGCTGAAATCGTTAAAATCCACTGTCTATTAGTAAGGGCTCGTTTGGTAACCGGGTTATCTTGAGGTAATCCGGTTTACCCCTCTCTATTTGTGGGTTGGAATTTCATCTCAAATCATAGTGACTTCACATCACATTCTTTATTCCAACCCTCTCCAACCCTCATAACCATCCCAAATAACTACTATTCAAATCAGGTTAACCCAACCCACTCCAACCCAGCAACCAAACAGACCCTAAGAGTCCACAACAACATAGGACGCGATTTGAAGCACAAAATCACTAAGATGATATACATGTAATTGAAATGAGCCTACGACTACCACTGCACTTCCTTGTACACAGGAAAACTAGTATAACATTACACATTTGCTAACCCCATATTTTAGAACTTCACTCGCAGAGTTGAGGCTTGGATACCTGAAGATGCAACCAACATCCACATATATCTAAACATTAAACCTGTGTGGTTAAGTAAAATTTAGACTATCAACACAACTACTTGGCTGCTACAAAGTACACCGCAAAAAAGTACCTCCAACGACACCACAAGAATCAACACGACATGCGGCACACACACGTATACACGACGCACGCATGCACGCACGCAGCCAACTAGCAACACTTGTCTATTTTTTTTACTGACTTTTTGTATTTTTGAAATGAAACTTAGAGAGATTTAAACCACCGTATATCGCCATGGTCTCATAACAAATTCAATCGAATTCGACACTTTATCATCTCCGTCAAGACTATCACATTTTTGTGGTCTCAAAATTCTGAATTGATACTATCTAGATGTACATGTTAGGAATGTTTGTTGTCATGAAATTTAAACATATATTACACAAAATAAACTAAGTAAATCCTCATAGGTTTCTTTCAAAAGAATAAAAAATCAATAATAAAAATAACCGAGTGTAGCTAGCTGGTTGCACCCCCGGTGTAGCTTCCCTTTTCCATATATATATTGTCACGACCCGTCCCGCTAACCAGGACATGCCGCGACAGAGATCTTTCTTCTTCTTTTTCCTCAAGTAAACATGTGGCAATCTCCAAAACATAACATCTTTGTATTTCAAATTCACAACACCAAGAAGTGTATTATACAAGTTCTATCTATTACAACTTCTTACAAAAAAAAACACAGATAGTACAAAAACTACGAAAAGCAAAAGACACCTCCTCCAAGTGTATCAGTGGTCCTTTCCCCTGCTATTCGTGATTCTGTTGATCTGTACATAATTATAATATAAAGGGATGAGTCTAAACCCTTTTATGAGCTTAGACCCAGTGAAAGGATCTCAAGCTTTTTACATATAGCTAAAATCTGAAATATGAGTATCATGACAAGAATTTATGCTGAATACTGTGAGATAGCTTGAAAGAGACTTTATGAAAGAAATTACATATAACAACATGTTAGTTTTGGAATTTAACGCTGAAATCACTTCAAAAGCAGATAAACTGAAACATAATCATCACTATCAAGCTGTTTGTACTAATCACCACTGTGGCTAATTTATTGACTCATGAACGCTGAAACAAAGCTAAGTCATACGCGCAGACGGTCCCAAAGACCAAAAACACCCATACGGCCCAAAGCCTATATGTATACAGAATGCGGACCCAAAGTCCTCTTGATACCATATCTAATGGTTTGCCATATCTAATGGCGGTTTCAGGGTCATATATAATGACATCACCATATCTAATGGCTAGTTCATGATTTGTATAAAAGAGCTACTGTGGTGCTTATCTTCGGATTCTGATTCATTCCTTGCCACTAATAAACTGTACTTTTGCTAATTCAAGCTCATAACAGCAAAATCATGAACATAAAACACTCTTGACATACCATACATATTCTGACAATTAGAACTTATTAAGAACTTGAAAACCGATCCATAGTGCATAGTAACCTTGCAAAACATAATTCTTCACATAAAAACTCATATCTATGTAGTGAAACTTATGTCTCGTGTTCTATCAAGAACAGAATGCTTAAAAACGTGTTATCATGATAAAACTCGTGAAACGACGTCTGAAATACATTCTAAAGCCTTGATTTCATCTCAACCGTATGATACTTGAAATTCCTTCGTAAAAGCTCTAGAAATCACGATTTCATACTTTTTATCATAAACATGCATAAAAGCGAAAGACTAGTGTTTTAAAATAGCGCTTGAGAATCCCTCACCTGATTGCTGTCTAACTTGGGTCGAAAACGTTTCTTTAGTGAAAACCTCCTCTATAGCCGTCTTAGATTGAATACTACAGCTTGGTGCGGACAAAACTTCGTTACGGCTTCAAAAACGCTCTCGATCACCGACAGGGCTTCGCCGTGGTTCCTCTCGTGCTCCTCCCGCAACCTCGGCGACCTTGCGGTTCTAAGGTGGAGAGATGGGCGTGGGATGAAGTGAGGAGGAGTATGGGGGGTCATGGGTATTTATAGGCCTCCACCCCCTTTACATGTGTGACATGTGTCAACATGTCAGGGAGCCTCTAAGCCACATGTTGCCTCTCTTCCATGTATGACGACACATGGCATGCCACATGTCTTATTCATGAGAAAACTTGTTGCCCAAGTAATAGGTTTGGTTTATCCGTGAGATAACTTGTTGCCCAAGCAAGGTTTGGCTTATCCACGAGATAACTTGCTGCCCAAGCAAGTGGTTTGGCTTCTACACGAGATAACTTGTTGCCCAAGAAAGCGGCTTCACCATAACACGTGTTAGACTTAGGATGCTGACACATGGCGCTATTGAGTTTTTGACACTTGTCCTGACTATATAACGACACGTGTCCCATGATTTCCCCTCCATGTATCCTACTTTTGCTAATGATACTTAATTATCACTAATGACGGTTAATTAGCACTAATCATGCTTAATTAGTCTTAATGATGTGATTATGGCTAATGGGCATAAATCTATAACATTATGGGCCTTATGCTAGTAGTGGCTTCTACTACTTATAAGTTACTACCAAAATTCCAGATTACTAGATGTGGTACCATGTTTTGATGTGCTACACAATCCAGAGAATCTTTTGAAGTTCAAAGTTTATACAAGATGGTCTCTGATATCACAACAAGTTTGAATGAAATCATTGCATCAAGGCGAATCTATTGACTGTGTCAAACACTATCAATTCAATATTTCCTTGAAATAACACTTGATAACATTCAAAAGCACAGTGTACAAAACACGTATTACAATTCTCCCCTACTTGCAATAAATTTCATCCTCGAAATTTAAGTACCTTTGCTAGGTTGAAAATAAGTGGGAATATTGAGATCTCATTTCTTCCTCTCGTTCCCATGTGGCTTCTTCTATTGCGTGACTCCTCTATGAAACTTTGACTAAAGGAATCTTCTTTGTACGAAGCTCTTGTACTTTATAATCTAGAATTTCCACAGGAACCTCCTCATATGACAGATCTTCCTTCAATTGAATATCTTGGGTTTGTATCGTATGGGTTGGATCTGGAATAAACTTCCGAAGTGTGGAGACATGAAAGACATCATGTATCCTTGCTAGTTCAGATGGAAGTCGAAGACGATAGGCCACACTTCCAACTCTCTCAATAATCTCGTAAGGGCCAATGTATCTTGGACTTAGTTTCCCTTTCTTCCCGAATCTGATTAGGCCTTTCCATGGAGAAACTTTTAGAAACACACGGTCTCCCACTTGAAATTCTAAGTCTCTCCTTCGCTTATCTGCATAATTTTTCTGTCTGCTTTGCGCTGCCTTTAAGCATCTCTTGATTTCCTCAACTTTTTCTATCGTGCTTTGTATTAGCTCAGGTTGAACCAATTTCCTTTCTCCAACTTCACTCCAACAGATAGGTGTTCTACAGGGTCTACCATACAAGGCTTCATATGGTGCCATCCCAATACTAGCATGATAGCTGTTATTATATGCAAACTCTATAAGTGAGAGATGTTCATCCCAGCTTTCTTTGAAGCTCAGTGCACATGCTCTAAGCATGTCTTCTAGAGTCTGGATAGTCCGTTCTGATTGGCCATCTGTCTGAGGATGAAAGGCTGTACTAAATGCTAACTTCGTTCCCATAGCTTTATGTAAGCTTGGCCATAGCTTAGAAGTAAATCGTGGATCTCTATCAGATACAATTGACACAGGAGCCCCATGACAGCTAACTATCTCATTAACAAAGATCTTTCCCAAGCGGTCTAGATTGTATGTCATGTTAATGGCTAAGAAATGTGCAGACTTAGTTAATCTGTCTACTATGACCCATATTGCATCGTGACCTCGACGGGTCCTTGGAAATCCTGTAACAAAATCCATAGTGATGTGTTCCCATTTCTATTCTGGTATTGGAAGTGGCTGTAATGTCCCCGCAGGTCTCAAACGCTCCGGTTTTGTTTGTTGGCATATAGGACATCTAGAAACATACTCTGCAATCTCTCTCCATGCCAGACCACCAATAGTAGCTTTTAAGTGTTCTATACATCTTAGTACTTCCTGGATGCATAGTATACATGGAGTTATGTGCCTCTTCCAGAATCTCAGTCTTTATATCAGATTTTCTCGGAACACATAATCTTCCTTTAAAAAATAAAACCCCTTGACTATCTATTGTATACCCGGCTTCATCTCCTCCCTTAATCTTCTCAATCATTCTAATGATTTCAGAATCATGGACTTGTGCCTCCTTGATTTTATCATATAATATGGGTCTCACTTGTAAGGATGCTAATAGGGCTCCAGAGCTATCTATGGTTAACTTTGCACGTAACTCTTTCAACTGATAATATTCCCCTTTTAAGTGAGATAGCTGACCCTTAGACTTTCTACTGAGAGCATCAGCTACGACATTGGCTTTCCCCGGGTGATATTCTATGGAACAATCATAATCTTTGATTAGCTCTAACCATCTTCTTTGCCTTAAATTCAACTCTTTCTGAGAGAAAATATATTTCAAACTCTTATGATCCGTAAAGATTCGACAAGTTTCTCCATATAGGTAGTGTCCAGATCTTTAAGGCAAATACTATAGCTGCTAACTCAAGGTCATGAGTTGGATAATTTAACTCATGTCGTTTTAGTTGTCTAGAGGCATAAGCAATCACTTTATCATTCTGCATCAAGACGCATCCTAACCCTTGTCTTGAGGCATCGCTATAGATTACAAAATTACCCTGTCCTGAAGGAAGGCTAAGTATAGGTGCTGAGGTGAGACGATTCTTGAGTTCCTTAAAACTCTTCTCGCATTCTTCGTCCCAACTATACTTCACATTCTTCCTAGTTAACCTTGTCAATGGTGCATCAATTCTAGAGAAGTTTTCTACAAATCTTCGATAATACCCTGCTAATCCAAGGAAACTTCGGATTTCTGATGCATTTAGCGGTCGTTCCCATCTTATAACTGCTTCTATCTTTGATGGATCTACTGTTATTCCTTCTCCAGATATGACATGGCCTAGAAATGCAACCTTCTTCAATCAAAACTCACATTTATCAAACTTTGCATATAATCGGTGTTCCTTCAGAGTTTGAAGCACAATTCTCAAGTGTTCTCTTTGTTCTTCCTCTATTTTAGAATATACTAGAATATCGTCAATAAATACGATCACGAACTTGTCCAGATATGGACGGAAAACCCTATTCATCAAGTCCATAAAAGCAGCTGGGGCATTTGTCAATCCAAAAGGCATTACTAGGAATTCATAATGCCCATATCGGGTTCGAAATGCAGTTTTAGGGACATCTTCTCCTCTAATCTTTAACTGATGATAGCCAGATCTCAAATCAATCTTGGAAAATACAGAGGCCCCTTGTAATTGGTCAAATAAGTCATCTATTCTGGGCAGAGGATAGTTATTGCGGACAATCACTCTGTTTAGTCTCCTGTAATCTATACAAAGTCTCATGGAACCATCTTTCTTCTTGACAAATAGAACAGGAGCACCCCAAGGTGACATACTGGACTGTATAAATCCCTTATCTGTCAACTCCTGTAATTGAGTTTTGAGTTCTTTAAGTTCAGCTGGGGCCATTCTGTAAGGAGCTAAGGCAATTGGATTGGTGCCCGGAATGAGGTCAATAGTGAATTCAATTTCTCTATCAGGAGGAACTCCTGGCAGTTCATAAGGAAATACTTCTGGAAACTCCTTCACCACAGAGATATTTTCTAAATTGATTTCTTCTGCCTTAGTATTAAACACATAAGCAACATAAGAGGAATATCCCTTTCTTATCAACTTATGTGCTAAGAGACAGGAGATGACATGGGTAGGATATATCCTTCTTTCCCCATAAAAGGTGAATTCGACATCACCTGGTTTCCTAAAAGTAACATGCTTCTTATGACAGTCTAGAAGAGCATGATATGTACTTAAGCAATCCATTCCTATGATAGCATCAAATTCCCTTATCTCCATAGGAATAAGGTCTACCTCAATATAATTTTCTCCTATCTTTACCAAACAATTTCGGAAGACATTCATAATAATTTCTGGTTCTCCCTTAGGTAAAGAAATTGCTAAAGCATGCTTGAGAGTACTTGTTACTTTATCAGCATATATGGAGAATCTTTGTGATATAAAAGAATGACTTGCACCAGAATTAATAAGAGTACGAGCACTTTTGCCAAAAATAATAGTGGTACCTGACACAACATTATCCGCAGATATGGCCTCCTCCAAGGACATAGCAAACGCTTTTCCCTCTCTCTGGTTTGATCTCTTCTGGGTATTATTTTTATTTTGTTCCCTTGCAGGTGGAGGACGACGTACAACAATATAACGATTTTCATTTTGTGCTGGTCTTCCCATAACCCGACGGCATTGGACAAGTGCGGGACAATTCTGACGTATGTGGCCTATCTCGCCACATTGATAACACCCAGCAGTCCCCTTGCGGCAACTTCCCGGGTGAAACTTTCCACAGTTTGTACATTGTGGAAAAGAAAGAGTTCTGTTTTCAGAAGTCCCAACTGTATATCTACTTGTTTGATTCCCTTGTACTCTAGAAGCTGACCTATTATCTTGTCTTGAATTCCCAACTATTCTTGGTTCTTTGTTCATAGTTCCTCTCCATAGGGGTCTATCTGCAAGCCTTTTCTTTCCATGATCATTGCACTTTCTTCTTTCTATCACCACTCGTTCAGCCCTACGAGCAGCCTCCACCAATTTTGCATAATCAGTATATCCCGTGGCCGAAACCATTTCCTTTAGGTCAATATGCATACCATCTTCCAGACGTCTACATTTTTCTTCCTCGGTTGCAACCAGAAAAGTAATAAACTTTGAAAGTTCGATGAATTTTTTCTCATATTCATCAAACAAATTGCTCCCCTGAGTAAGGAATAGGAATTCCCTACGTTTCTCCTCCTGATAAACCCTAGGGTAATATTTTTCATTGAACTCTTTCTCAAAGATCTCCCATGTAATGTAAGATGGGTTTGGATATTTCATTTTCACCGATGTCCACCAATCATCATCGCTATCTTTTAGTAAAAATATTGTATACTTCAACTTCTGCTCATCTGTACAGTCCATTAGAGCAAATATTTTCTCCATATTCTTGAACCATTCCCTAGCCTTCTTTGGATCAATGCCTCCTACAAATGGCTCTCCTCCCAGCTTCTTTACATGTTCAAAAGGCAACTGGTGCTCAAATTCGTGTCTTTTAACAGACTGTGCAGCCATGCCTCCTAGAGTTTGAGCTATCAGAGTCAACGTGTCATACATGTTGTTATTGTTGTTATTCTCCTGACTAGGGTCGGTCGCTTGTGGCTGCTCTCCTGCCATTGTTTCCTATAAAAATAAAACCTCAGTTAGATCCTTCATCAACCTAAATCCTCCAATAATTATTCTAGATAACCTCAAGATTATAACATCAAATTTTTTTTCTAAGTTCAAATCTATTTATGATATCTAAATGATCAACTCCTAATATAATTCTTCCTCAAGGTCCTAAAACCTTTGCTCTGATACCACAAGTTGTCATGACCCGTCCCGCTAACCAGGACGTGTCGCGACAGAGATCTTTCTTCTTCTTTTTCCTCAAGTAAACATGTGGCAATCTCAAAAACATAACATCTTTGTATTTCAAATTCACAACACCAAGAAGTGTATTATACAAGTTCTATCTATTACAACTTCTTACAAAAAAAAACACAGATAGTACAAAAACTACGAAAAGCAAAAGACACCTCCTCCAAGTGTATCAGTGGTCCTTTCCCCTGCTATTCGTGATTCTGCTGATCTGTACATAATTATAATATAAAGAGATGAGTCTAAACCCACTTATGAGCTTAGACCCAGTGAAAGGATCTCAAGCTTTTTACATATAGCTAAAATCTGAAATATGAGTATCATGACAAGAATTTATGCTGAATACTGTGAGATAGCTTGAAAGAGACTTTATGAAAGAAATTACATATAACAACATGCTAGTTTTGAAATTTAACGCTGAAATCACTTCAAAAGCAGATAAACTGAAACATAATTGTCACTATCAAGCTGTTTGTATTAATCACCACTGTGGCTAATTTATTGACTCATGAACGCAGAAACAGAGCTAAGTTATACGCGCAGACGGTCACAAAGACCAAAAACACCCTGCATACGGCCCAAAGCCTATATGTATACAGAATGCGGACCCAAAGTCCTCTTGATACCATATCTAATGGTTTGCCATATCTAATGGCGGTTTCAGGGTCATATCTAATGACATCACCATATCTAATGGCTAGTTCATGATTTGTATAAAAGAGCTACTGTGGTACTTATCTTCTGATTCTGATTCATTCCTTGCTACTAATAAACCGTACTTTTGCTAATTCAAGCTCATAACAGCAAAATCATGAACATAAAACACTCTTGACATAACATACATATTCTGACAATTAGAACTTATTAAGAACTTGAAAACCGATCCATAATGCATAGTAACATTGCAAAACATAATTCTTCACATAAAAACTCATATCTAAGTAGTGAAACTTATGTCTCATGTTCTATCAAGAACAGAATGCTTAAAAACGTGTTATCATGATAAAACTCGTGAAAAAACGTCTGAAATACATTCTAAAGTCCTGATTTCATCTCAACCGTATGAAACTTGAAATTCCTTCGTAAAAGCTCTAGAAAACACGATTTCATACTTTTTATCATAAACATGCATAAAAGCGAAAGACTAGTGTTTTAAAATAGCGCTTGAGAATCCCTCACCTGATTGTTGTCTAACTTGGGTCGAAAACGTTTCTTTAGTGAAAACCTCCTCTATAGCCGTCTTAGATTGAATACTACGGCTTGGTGCGGACAGAACTTCGTTACGGCTTCAAAAACGCTCTCGATCACCGACAGGGATTCGCCGTGGTTCCTCTCGTGCTCCTCCCGCAACCTCGACGGCCTTGCGGCTCTAAGGTGGAGAGATGGGCGTGGGATGAAGTGAGGAGGAGTATGGGGGGTCATGGGTATTTATAGGCCTCCACCCCCTTTACATGTGTGACTTGTGTCAACATGTCAGGGAGCCTCTAAGCCACATGTTGCCTCTCTTCCATGTATGACGACACATGGCATGCCACATGCCTTATTCATGAGAAAACTTGTTGCCCAAGTAATAGGTTTGGTTTATCCATGAGATAACTTGTTGCCCAAGAAAGGTTTGGCTTATCCACGAGATAACTGCTGCCCAAGCAAGTGGTTTGGCTTCTACACGAGATAACTTATTGCCCAAGCAAGCGGCTTCACCATGACACGTGTTAGACTTAGGATGCTGACACATGGCGCTATTGAGTTTTTGACACTTGTCCTGACTATATAATGACACGTGTCCCATGATTTCCCCTCCATGTATCCTACTTTTGCTAATGACACTTAATTATCACTAATGACGGTTAATTAGCACTAATCATGCTTAATTAGTCTTAATGATGTGATTATGGCTAATGGGCATAAATCTATAACATTACGGGCCTTACGCTAGTAGTGGCTTCTACTACTTATAAGTTACTACCAAAATTCCAGATTACTAGATGTGGTACCATGTTTTGATGTGCTACACAATCCAGAGAATCTTTTGAAGTTCAAAGTTTATACAAGATGGTCTCTGATATCACAACAAGTTTGAATGAAATCATTGCATCAAGGCGAATCTATTGACTGTGTCAAACACTATCAATTCAATATTTCCTTGAAATAACAATTGATAACATTCAAAAGCATAGTGTACAAAACACGCATTACATATATATATATATATATATATATATATATATATATGATTTTTATCCAATGGACCTCGTGCCCATTAGAGATGAAATGAGCCCGCTTCATTTCCAACAACTCCAGTAATAAAAATACAAGCTCCACTAAGAGCTTACTTCATCTCCAGCAATAAAATACAAACTCTAGTAAGTAATATATATCCAAGCTTCAGTAATTTATATCGAAGCTTCAGTAAATGATATCATAGCTCTAGTAACTTATATAGTTACAAGTAGGTACGAACCAAAGTTACTGATTAAATTACTTCCTTTACTTACATTTGATTCAAAGTTACTGATGACAATATGAAAGTTACTGGTGTATTTAATATTACTGAATTCAGTTACTGATGGCAATGCAACAACTACTGAAGTTACTGATCATCGGATTAAGATCTAACGACTGAGATTAGGGGTTCATCTCATCTCTAAGGGGTACGAGGCCCATTGGATAAGTTCTATATATAGGAGAAACTTTAAATGAGATGGGGTCTCACCATATATATGATGAGCCACCTTCAATTTAGTCATCTTTTTAATATATTTTACAATTTCTTATTTCATATATATAATAATTAACATTAACACTACATGTATAGTGAAAGATATTTATGAAAATATTATTATATTAGATGAAAATGTTAATTTAAATTTGGATGTTATATTTTACAAAAAAATATTTTTTTTAAAATGTGTTGTTTATACTTTTATAAAATTGTTAAAGAATTTTTACTAAATTGATAATGACCTTTACAATTTCAGAAAAAATCCACCTCATTTGAAAGGTCTCCTATATATATATGTGTGTGTGTGCATATATATATATATATATATATATATATATATATATATATATATATATATATATATATATATAGGGTAAAAGGAGGCTACACCTTGGGTGTAGCCAATTGGTTATTCCCACCCCCATTTTCCCCCAGATTTTTTTTAGAAAATGAAAATATGTATATTCATCACTATATCCCCCAAATACGTCATTCCAATTTCATCAGAAACAGAGACTCCTATGTCCTCCATCTAAAGGGAGTCAATTTCAACAATTATGATACCGTTAGAATTTGACAGTCTTGATGGAAGGGATAGAAGTCTCGAATCAAATTAAATTTTTAATGATACCTTAATGACATATTGTGATCTAAATTCTAATAGGTTTCATTTCATATATATATATATATATATATATATATATATAGAGAGAGAGAGAGAGAGAGAGAGAGAGAGAGACGTGGCACTAACCTTCAATCATGGTGGAGGAGATGTACTGAGATAGGTACTTCTTCCCCACGACCCCCTTAATATAAACAATTAATCATTCCAGAAAGATGATACAAGAACAGGTGAAATTTAACCTAAATGACTATCGATATTCCAACCAATCGTTTTTCAACCAATGCTAAAACTCTTTAGGGTTTAGTTTAATTTACAACATCAGTTCCGATTCTATACTTGGCGTCAATTGTCAAGCTTCTCCGTTCGTCAAAAGTAGGGATGCAAACATATATGTATATATCGATATCTTATCTGACACCATATCTATTTTATATAGATTTGACATTCGTATTTTGAGTGCAAATGGATATAGATATGTTTGTATCTCATCTATCATTGTATTTATTTTATACAGATTTTGACATTCGTACTCGTATCCGTTTTAAAATTGTAACGTATGAGCTTAGGCCCCCGATTTGTTTTCAAGGAAAACTGACCATGACAATTTGTTGGATTCTGGCCCAAATAGATCCATTGACAACCACCCAAAATACGTAAGCCTAAGTTGTCAAGGTGTAATCCCTACCACTTAAAGTTTTAGATGTGGGACTATTTTTGAGGCTATGAGTGTTACAACCTCCTCCACTTATATTCACAACGTCTCATTGTTACATGGTCCATCACTTATTTCCAGTGGCAGTGACGGCTGCAGTTCCGGCTTAGGTCCCTTCGGATAGCCCATTCCACTATTAGAGGGGAGCCGCTTTGATACCATTTGTAACATCCCGGACTTTGGTCTCCGATCCGTTATCGAGGAAAATTGGCTCTGACAACTTGTTGGGTTCGAGCCGAATTGGACCCGTTGACAACCACCTAAAATGCTTCAGCCTAAGTTGTCAAGTAGTAATCATTATCACTTATAACTTCACACTTTATGAGTTTTAGATGTGGGACTATGTTTGGGGGTATGAGTGTTACAAAAATAGATATGGATATGCATATCACTTTAATATCCACAAACACCTATATCGGTATCCTTATTCATATATCCATTTTCATACATATATATAGAAGTATAGTTGTAAATTTATTTTTAAACATATTTAACATAATTTTATACAGTCTTTCACCATTTTGGTATAATTATTATGATATAAGCACATTTAGCATATTAATATCATGTAATATATATAGAGTTTAATGGGGCAGACAATGGCTGCCCCCGCAATGTTTTCAGCATTTTTTTTATTTTTTTTAAAAATATCACCATGTATATTCATCCCTATATCCCTCCTATATGCCATTCGAATTTCGTCAGAAACAGAGACTCCTACGACCTCCATCGAGATGGTGTCGATTTAAAAAATCCTACTACCGTTAAAAAATAATTGTCTGAATGGTGGTTGTAGGAGTCTCTGTTTCTGACGAAATTCGAATGTCATATAGGAGGGATACAGAGATGAATATACATGGTGATATTTTTCAAAAAAAATAAAAAAACCGAAAATGATGCGAGGGCAGCCATGTTAGCTGCCTCAAGGGGGCAACCCCATTAAACTTATATATATATATATATATATAGAGAGAGAGAGAGAGAGGGCAGGGAGCCTGCACCCAGTGGTGTAGGAAACTCCCTGCACCCACCCAATTTTCGTATTATTTTTTTTTTACTTTTTTTAAATTAAAAATTAGGGGGATTTACTTAATATGTTGAGGGGAATAAGTGTTTCAAATTTCATGTAAAATAAACATTCCTAACATAGTCATCTAAAAGGGGTCGATTTCAGCAATCCTGAGATCGTTAAAATTTGGTAGTCTTGATGGAGATGATAGAAGTGTCGAATTAATTGAATTTAGAATGACAACATGGTGATCTAAATTCCCAAGGTTTCTTTTCAAAAAATTAAAAACAATGAAAAATTAGGCTGGGTGTAGGGAATTTCCAGCACCCGCCGGTGTAGGGTCCTTTTTCCCACATATATATATAGAGAGAGAGAGAGAGAGGAGTGATCCTATGAGTGCAAAAAATTGTGAGAGCATGAGAGGAATGATTCTGGACCACATGATTCTGTTTTCTCTCTCATGGTAATCTCTCTCCTAGGTGACTCATGTGGTCCAGAACCATCCCTCCCTTGCTCTCACAACTTTTTGCTCTCATAGGATAACTCATATATATATATATACACTAATATATATGGTAGTTCTAATTTTACTCGTTTGTCATCAGTTATCCTTTTTTACATCCTTCTCCATTTCTTAAGGGTATGATAATATAACTTTAATATCCATCAAAATCCGTATCTACATTCGTGTTCATATTTAAAAATAGATACATATATGGTAACACATAATGCACTTACCCATTTACAACTCTATACATAGCCGTATTGCACCGTATCCGTATATCCATCTTTGTACATAAATATAATGGGGAAAATGGGGTTGCTTCTTGAGAGGAGCCAACGAGCCGCTCCCGTCCCATTTTCTCCTCCATTTTTTTATTTTTTGTGAAATTAAAAAAAAATATTTTTTCACTCTATCATCTTAATATGCCATTCAAATTTCGTTAGAAAGAGAGAATCCTATGTCCTCTATCCATAACATGTCGATTACAACAATTTTAAGACCGTTAAAATTACATGTTCTAGATGAAGGGTACATGAGTCTTTATTTCTGACGAAATTTGAATGACATAGTAAGGGGGTATAATGATATATATATATATATATTATTTTCCCAAAAATAAAAATAAGGGAAATGTGGCTCGAGTAGCCTCATTTTTTCCAAATATAATTGTAGAATTATATTTTAGCACATATAACATAATTTTATACCTTCCTTTATCATGTTTGATATAATTACGATGATATATGCATATTTAGTTTATTTTCGATATACATACACGCGCGCGCATATATATATATATATATATATTTAAGAGGATAGGAAGTATGCACCCAGGTGTATGTAATTTTACATGTATCGGTCGGGGCCTATAACTTCCACCCTTTTTCATTTTTTTCAAAAATAATACCATGTATATTCATCCATATATCCCTCTTATATGTCATTCCAATTTAGTTAGAAACAGAGACTCTTATGCTCTCCATCTAAAACAAGTCAATTACAACAATTCTAAGACAGTTAAAATTACCTCTTATAGATGCAGGACGTATGAGTCTCTGTCTGACAAAATTGAAATGACATATATAAGGGGTATATAGATGAATATACATGGTACTGTTTTGAAAAAAAATAAAAAAGTGAAAACTATAAGCTCCGATACATATAAAATTACATTGCATGCTCTCTCTCCTCTATATTTAAAGTAATACACAGTATTTTTAATATATCATCAACTTACATCCGCATCTATTTTTAGTTTGCGATTAGCATTAGTTTATATCTATTTTTCAGAAATATGATAACATGAGTTTCAATATTCGTCGCATGCATTCATATTTAGAAATTGAAACTCTGCTGCAATGACATGTGCATCAGACTTTGCAGTAGGCCAGCTTTTGAGCCGTTCGATCTTGATCGAGCGGTTCACATGATTTTATACTGTACATGCCCACAAAAAGTACAAAATCGTGTGAACATGCCACAACAATGTATATAGTACATGCCACTCTCTGAAATGGACACCTCCATTATCGCTAGGGGTGTAAACGAGCCGATCCTGAGCGAACCAACCCAGGTTCGGCTCGTTTCGCATACTTTCATGCTCGGGTTCAGTTCGACTGGATAAAATGAAAATTGTAATCAGGTTTGGCTCAGCTCGGGTAAGGTTCGTAAAGGTTCGGTTCGGCTCGTTAAAGGTTCGTTTAAGAATAAATGTTGTGTACGCGTTTCTGATCAAAGGGAAAAACAACAGTTGCAGGGGAGGGTTTTGTGGGGTTTCGGGATAGGGAATAGGGACTTAGGGAGTGGATGACTTGGTGGGTTTGGAAAAATAAGTGAATGCCTTTATGTTAATATAGAATCTATTTTTCCTTTTATATATTCAATATGTATGTATATGTGTATAATCGAACTTTTAACAAACCGAACTTGAGCGAACCTATGTTTTTGAGGTTCAGTTCGTTTACTTAATCGAGTCCATAGTCGTGTTCAGGTTTGGTTCGTTTATTTTCGAATGGAATCTGAATCGAACTTTTAACGAGCCGAATATGAGCGAATGTTGAACCTGAGAAATTTCTGACCACCTAATTATCGCACAAGGCATATAGGGATTTTTACCTGGCAGACCCTATAATCTTTGCCAATGACCTCTACAACCTTTGAAACATTGATATTCCTCCCTCGACCCCGTAAACTTCTCCATCTTACCCCACAGACCCTGCCGTTAATTTTAACATTATTTGATGTCTTGAGTTAATCTAACCAATGGAAATCCAATGGTAAATATTCCACCCCCATGTTCTTTCCAAAGGTACACAGAGGTGCTCTGGAACCTGGAGAGGGAAGTGCGCAGTCGTTATTCCGTCAGCATAAACCTGACCAGGAGGAGCTCCTGGAGGTGCTCGTCCTAGCCGGTTGCTTCATCCTCGAATTTCTGGTCAAACGCGTCGTGGGAAGCATGGGCTCCTGATGAATCCTCATTCATCACTCTTTATTCTTTTATTTTAGCTAAATATCTTGGCAAAACATCATGTAAATAGTTGTAAATACAATAAATTAACAATAAGCATGCATTTGTTAATATCTAATAATTAGCATGTATTTGTGCAAAAATAAAAGAATAACGAATAAAAGAAAAATAAGGAAATATTTAGAATAAATATTGAGTGACCTGAACCCAAGAGAGGGCCAATAAAATAAGTAGAGAGAGATATGGTCACTCCACCTTGTACATATACACCCTTTTTGTATATAATTTATTTTTACAAAATAAAACTAAATTGGTGTTTTCATCTTTCTTGTATATATTTCTAAAAATAAAACAAAAACTAGAAAAATAAAATAAAATAAAAATAAAATAAATCTCTCTCTCACTTTGTACATAACACAAGTATATATGTATCTTTCCCTATTTAATCTATACTCGTAAATAAATAATAAAAATAAAATAAAATTTATTTTACACTCCAAAAAATATGTTGTAAATAAATAAAATACAAAATTAGAGTATTTATGTAAAAATAAGAAAATAAAAATAAAAGTACAAAATCTAACGAAAATTTATACCTGTTTATAATACAACACATTGTATATACCATAAATTATTTTTCATAAAAATAAATAAAAATCATAGAAAAATCCCTTGAAAAATAAGGAACATTTTTCATTTTATTTTTTAAATTTAAAATCAGTTATTATTTTTATCAATTTATTTTCACATTTTTCTGCTATTTTGTCGTCTAGCCTATTTTGTCTTTTCTCCCGCCGCACCTAATTGGGTCACGTCGAAATCGTTGACCTCGGTCAACTTGCCCCCTTGGACATCATTTTCGCGCGGACTCGGTTTCACTCGATTTTGCCTAATTTTTATGGCCCGATCCGACCGCCATTCCCTTCAACTCGCTGCTCCGATTATTGAGGGACGATCCATGATCCACGCCCGATGAATCCTCTAGGGATCCATCCCTCGGTTCGCGCGCCCACACTCCACACTTCTGGGACCCCGCAACGTATAAAACCTCTTGGAGCCTCCTCTTCTTCCGCATCTTTGGCCGCCCCTCGTCTCTGATGATCTCCATCTCTTCCCACGAGTGACAACGTGCGATAGAGCCTTTGATAGAGAGGTTTCGAGCCATGTAGCCTTAGATCCGGCGAACACTCCACCGTACCCCGCCGCGAGGTGAGTCCAGCCTCTAGACCCATCGAGGCGAAGACCCCCGAAGGTCCCTGACCTTCAGCCCAGACGACTATAGTCACTAGGTAACTTAGATTTCCTCTTGCTCGTTTTTGATTCGAGATTTTCGAGTTCGGGTCAGCCTGAGTTGCTTGGACCCGTTCACCATGATCGAATCCTCCATTCGTTGTCTCGACGATCGTGACACCTTCGCCAACCTTCTCCCCACCTTCTACGCCCATCCATTCACCTCATTCGCCCCCAGACCCTCCTCCATCGTCGCTTCGCCGGAGGGCCACGCCTCAACTCATCTGCCACCCATCCTGCATATTGACGGGTCGAGGCACTTTGCCCTCGACCCAGTAGCTCA
This sequence comes from Ottelia alismoides, assembly GCA_037367405.1. Taxonomy (NCBI): domain Eukaryota; kingdom Viridiplantae; phylum Streptophyta; class Magnoliopsida; order Alismatales; family Hydrocharitaceae; genus Ottelia; species Ottelia alismoides. The sequence goes on from JAZKJV010001323.1 coordinate 1,034,591, forward strand.
TTTGTGCAGGTTTAACGCTCAAGGGACCTCATCTGGAGGTCCGTGTATACGAGCACAGCCGCTCCAGGTCTTCCACCGTCGTCGGGCCGTTCTCATCAGTCTTGGCCTCATCGGAGCATCATCATAGCTGCGGATCGTCGCTAGGAATCTTTTCCCCATCATAGCAGCTCCGGAGGACGTCCCTGCCGCACGTATCAGCCGATCGAAGCTCGTCAGAGGTGAGTTCTTCGTCGTTCTTCCATAAGTCGTCCCTGCCGTCGGATTGAGGCTCCCTCCAGTTCTAATCTCGCTCGTTCAGCTTTGGGGAGACCTCGATCATCCGATCCATCTGAGTATCGGCTCTCAGTCATCCATCGTCGAAGGGTTATTCGAGGAGCTCAGTCGTCCGATCATAAGTGAGATACTCTCGGTCGTTGGATCGCTAATAAAGAAGGGCATTTGCACTTAAGACATGTTATCTTTTTGCATTTCCTTGTTAATCCTGTAAATATTTTTTGTAGTTGTTTTTATCTTGGACATTTTGCATCTTGAACCTTTTGCTTTTAGTATTTGCATTCCAGTCTTTCCGTTCGTGTAGCATGTAGTTTCCCCACGTGACTTTTGGGTTATTTGCATGTTTCATACTGGATTTCATGGTTGTTAATGAATGAATCTTTACGAATAGAATTTGCATTTATACCCTTGAGTGCCTGGTTCACGTGCTGTGCGCGTGCGGGTTTGGATTTTTTGCAAACTAAGCCCTAGAATGTTTACAAGTGTTATCGTTTGGCTGGAAACTTTTCAATAATTGCATTTTGGTCCCTGTGTGATGTGTCATTTGTTTTTTATTAAATAAATAGCAAAAGTTGTCCAAAATTCACGAAATTTTGAAAGATGACTCCTGCCATGGTGTAGGAATTTTGATGAATTTTTGGTTCTGTTTTCATTGTATTTATTATTTTTAAAAATTCAAAAACCCTAAAAATTGTCACTGTCTGTTTTAGAAAATCAACTAAAAATATTACAAATCCTTGAAAAATTCTGAAAAAATCTTAATTGCTTTTTTTTGTGCTTCTTGAGTTCCTATCCAATTTTGCTTCATTCTCATTTATAAAACCTCAAAAAATTGAAAAGGACCAAAAACCTTAGAAAAATCAGTAAAAATTCATAAAAATTTAAAAAATGTGTTTCCTTCTTTTATAGTTAGGTTTTTGCTTGTAGTTTCAGATAAAATTGTTGTTTGAAATTTATAGGTATTTTAAATAATTTTAATTTGCCTTTAAATCCCAGTTGTACATTGGTTGTTAATGTTAACCTTGTTTGATTTTTAGAAAATTAATTAAAAATCAAAAAAATCTAAGAAAAGTCACAAAAACATCTAAATATTTAAAAAGTCAAAAAAACTTTTTATTCTGAATTTTTGAGTATTTTTGGGCTATTAAATAATTGTGTGAGTGTTGATTTTTGTCTTTTTCCTATATTAAAAATCATAAATTATTTTGAAAAATTAAAAACCACCATTCATTTGCTTTTCTTGGATTCTTGACTATTTCGTAGCGTTTGCATTATGTGATCCTTATGTTCGACCCTGATAGCTATCCTATGTAAAAATAAATAGCAAAATCGCTTGCCACATTTTGATTGCTTGATTTCCTTGTTTGGTGGTCTCTCATTTTTCTTGTTGAGTCTAGTTCGAGTGATTGAGGTCGCAACGACCATTGATATCACTTAACCTTACTTGTACGAGCCACTCATCAACTCCCCGTGGAAGGACGTCAAGTGGAACCTGCTGCTGCTGAGGAACGATCTGCTTCTGCTCAAGAACCAGATCCCTTTCTTCGTCCTGGAGATCCTCTACGACAACTCGCGCATCCCTTTCCCGGACGATATGGACATCAATCTGTTGGATCTAGTGCTCCATTACATCGGCAAGGACAAGGTGAAGGATTGGCCGAGCTTCGAAATTCTGAGCCCGTACACCATTTCCTCCACTTGAATCATTAGTGTGGAGGGGAGGCAGAGGGGATGAGGCATGGGCGGGGGAGGCGGAGGGGAGGAGGCTTGGGCGAGGGAGGTGGAGGGGAAGAGGCCTGGGCGGGGCAGAGGCAGAGGGGATGAGGGACAGAGGGGCGCAGGGGCGAGGGCCAGAGGGCGGGAGAGCGAGGGGCGGAGTGCAGGGAGGACCAGGGGCGGAGGGTGGGGGGGCGGAGGGCGGAGGACGGACGACGAGGAGGGATGGGGGGTGGGAAACAGAGATGAGGAGGAGGGAGGGGGAATGGCATTGAATGTAAATTTGATAAATAAAATGGGTATAATGTAAAAGAATATAACGGAATCCGTTTAGTTTTAACGGGTAAACAGATGGGGGTTAACCACAAGATCTGTAAGATAAGGGTTAGCAAGTTTAAAGGATTAAATGTGTAATATCGATGTTTCAAAATCATTGGCAAAGATTATAGGCTTTGTCGAGCAAAAATCCCATGCATATAGCATCCCTAGCCATTTTTTAAACTTTTACAGCAGTAGCTTAAGCCACAACAACGATCTGGTCCCGTGAACTGTGAAGTTCTCGCCGGGGGTTGGAGGTGAAGGTGGACCTCAGTTCATGGCTCGCTCCATTTTCTTCCGCCTTTTGCGATCTTCCAACCGGAAACCGCCGAACCATCTCGGAGGACCATCCTTCTTCTTCCGTCACCACCATCTCTCCACCGCCACAGATGGAGCCCGCACCGGCCCCCCGCCGATCCGCGTCTCCCCCACCCCATCCGCAGGGCGCGGCGTCTTCGCCACCCGCCGCATCGCCGCCGGCGACCTCGTCCACACCGCCAAGCCCCTCCTCGCCCACCCCTCCCCCTCCCTCCTCCATCAGGTTGCCGCTAATTTGAGCATAGCAAATATTTCTAGAACACTCTTTTAAAAATACACAACTACAGAACGCTCCATCATGAAGTGTGCGGTTAATCTGAATGCTAAAAATAAACTGACTGTTATCAAGTAGTCTCAGAATCCAATTTTTATGCCAGTGCTTGTGATCTCAATTGAGGATGGTTGCAGGTGTGCTACTACTGCATGAGGAGGTTGAAATCTGGGGACGGCGACAATGTGGTGTCGATGAGCGCCTTGACAGGCGAGGTTTACAGATTCTGTAGCGCTCGTTGCCTCGAGAGCTCTAAGGTGCGTCATGTTGTGATTGCTGCTAAATTACCAATGCGTGTTAAGTATCTGTAATTAGGATTGAATGCAATCCTTTACATCACTATTGCGGTTGACTTAGTCAGATTGAAGGAAAACCAGTACGGTGAATCTGTGATTACTATCATCGATTGCAATACCGATCTGTTCACATTGAAAAGAATTTCGTTGAATCACATTACATATCAGCTATTCAAACAAGGGCTGTAGTTATCTCTCTATTTGAGCACAAACAGCGGTGTTGTGGGCATCTATGGTGCATTTTTTGTATGGATGGGGTGCAGGTGGGAGATGAATATATACAGAGCTACTCTGAGATCTGGAGAGGTTTATTCTTGGATGAAATAATATTGGACGCAAGCTGCACTGGAGCTTATTAAGCTGCTTTAGGACTTGATTCGATTGACATATTTTTGAATTAGAATTCAAGTAGCTTTTAAAAAAGGATGTCTCAGATTGCTCTAAAAATTGCTCATTTTATATCTTCTAGTGTATTTGAGCACTTTGATATTCAATATAAATTTCCATATGTGATTTCAATCCATGTATTTGTCCTGTAGGATTTCCTTGATGTTGAAAAGCTAGCAAGTTGGCTGCAATATGATAATTATTGCAAGTAAGATCTGATATTACACCTAATTTTTCACAGTGCTTTTAAGTTGATATATTGAGCTTGATTTTCATCTAAGCTTATTGCAGCAAGATCATTTTGTTCTTTTTGGGCATGAGTGTGCCAATGAGAATGTTATTTACAAATTACTGTAGTATGCCATGTTTCTCATAGAAAGATGGAGATCTTTATGGAGATTTTATTTTTTCATTGTGGAGAGATCGAAAAATGAAATATCCGCTTCTAGTAAAGCGTTTGGCTTGCATGGTTATTTCTGGGGCTATGCCTGCAGAGGGAATTGACATACTTCAGCCTGCAGCACTACCATCTGATCTTGTTTTGCAGGTAACCAACTGTCTATACAATTAGATTTCATGGTTGAAAAACTGGAAATAACTGGAAATCTTAATCCATAGTTTATGGAAGTTTTATTTGGATGTATTAAATCTAGAATTCGTTGTTGGTTTTTCAACTTGATTCTTAATTATCCCGCTGTTTGTGCATGGATTTTCGATGTATTCAGATGGAAGAAGAATTTCAACTGCTAAGATCCACTTTCTCAAACACGCAGTTTGAAGATAAATCCATTAGGTGTATCCTTTAGTTAAAAACTTGAAGCACATCGTTCGTTTCAATCATTTTTTAATTCCGTCAGTGTTATTTTGATGCATATTTCCATGACTAAATTAGTTCTCACGAGGGACTGGTATGTGGGAGTATTAGCTCGAATTCGCATTAATGCATTTCGCATAGAATTAGTTGGAGGACCATATGAGGATCTGCTTGCAAGTGCTGTGGCTTGTGTTGGATCTGATGCCAGTGTTGGCAATGCTGTTTATATGCTTCCGTCGTTCTATAATCATGATTGTGGTATGCACTCATTTTATAATTACTATTTACTTCTCGTTGAAGATAATATGCATAATATAGGCTACATTCTTGCAATTTTGGATTTACATATTTTGCATCTTCAGGTGAACGTATGTCCGTTATTAATTTGTAGCTAATCATAACACAAGAAATGTATCACATAGGAGATTGCCTATGTCGAGATGTATCTTGTAGCTTTATGTAATTGAGTTTGCTCAATGAAATCAAATTTAATGAATACCAGGAGGACTATGATTTACAAGTGACATGAGCCGACTGGTGGGCCGATTGGTCGGCCATTTTTTGCATTTGGACTGTGTTTTTTCTTCCTCCTGTTTTTTAGAAAGAAAACTTAATATAAGATACCTAATGTTCGATTTGGAGTACAATTGTTTCTTTTATTTCATTGTGATAGTATACAAAATGTACCAATTTATTTAAATATATAGAAATATATGTATAAAAAATGATTAATATATTTAAAATAATTTTTAAAAAATACAAAACAACTAATGTCCGACTAAAATCTGTTTAGCTGCTAGACTGCTAATTAATCCTTAGTGTGATCCAGGCGACCAAGTACTGATTACTGACTTTTGCAACATTGCAACCACCATATATATTTTTGAGTATATTTTTTTACACTACCTTATGTAGAATATCCTCAAGCTTTGATACCACTTGTAGATTATCTCGAAGCTATGATACCACTTGTAGATTATCCCCAAACTCTGATAATACTTGTAGAATACTTGACTCGAATAAAGATAGTTTTTTTTATATAGTAGATATTAGAGAGAATTCCATATTCTATATGGGGGAAAAGATCATCGTGAAGGATTCAATCCAGCCACAGGTTCCCCTACGGCTACCTTGTTACGACTTCACCCCAGTCTATTGTATATTGCTAGTTGAAAAAAACAATACAAATACATACATACAACAACCACTCAACTCACTAAGAAGTCTGTCACTCACTCACTTGACACAACAACAAAACACTCAACCTTCTCTCTTGCTCACTTGCTTGGTCACTCTCCTTAATGCTTGGTGTTTCTACTTTGATTTAATTCCTCTCCTTGATGCCTTCACACAATGGCTCCTGAGGCATATTTATACTAGTGCTCCAATATCCTTGAAGATGTACGAAATTCTCTAGAATATTGGAGTTGAATGCATTCAGGAATATTCTAGAGAGTTGAAGTTAACTCACCTTAAGAAACCTCTAGATAATTGGAGCTAAATTAACTTAAGAAAACTCTAGAGAATAAGAGACCTATCTTCTAAATAAAAATCTAAAAACTTAGAGTAAATGCTTACTCAAGAAATTTCTAGAACCAAGAGAAGTCGGGCTGCATTTTTATTTCAACACCTTCTATGATGATGAAAATATATTTGCAAAACAAAATTAGTAGAGGGCTCTGAAATCAGGCTTTCAATGGATTGCGTTCCCCTCCTACTTGGAATATATGTTATATATGCTGGGAAAAAATGTCTTATCCTTAATGTGAGATGTACCCATGGTTTTAAAAAGCGGTGCCTCGAGGCAATGGTGTATGCCTCGAGGCGAGATGCACCAAAAGCACCCTGAGGCGCATGCCTCGAGTCTGGTTGGTGGGACGTACGCCTCAGCTTCATCTGAGGTGCTTGAGGCGTGAGGCGCTCGAGGCGAGGCGGAGGTGTAAGCCTCGAGTGCGACTTTTTTTAACCTTTTTGGTTATGCGTTTTGCACATGAAGCATTATATTTTTTTATATTTGTGTTCTTGTTTCCATGTTAAACATTGTATATATATTTCTATTTATAGTTCCATGCAAAGAGAAGAGATCCCGTGAAACAAGTGAAGCTCCGTGATATTGCTTACATCATATTCAAATTATCATAATCTACACATACTAGTTCTATTGCACACAGATTGTTGTTTGAATTGTAATAAATGTTTTATATTAGTTGCAAGTTTGCGACTTGATGTTATTTGGTTATATAAGTTGTGAATCTTAGAATAGGTATCACATATATAAAGAAGCAAAGTTGAAAAATGAACACGTGAAGTAAAATAATTATTACGATTTATTGTGAATATCTGAATAATAATAATATTTTAGTAAAAAATTGCCAGAGGCGCTGCCCCCACACCCCCGTAGGGGGGAGCACACCTGCTCCCCCTAGACCCCCCTCACAGGCTCGTTGACTGGGCAACGAGACCCCCGTCTTGTTGGGGTATGATATGTGAGGAGGGGATGCATATGACGGCTCTCCAACTACGTACAACAAGACAAATGATTGAGATTCAAGTAGGGATGCGAACAGACGGACACAGATATGGATATAACTATTACCGTATCCTTATCCATTTTTGAATACGAATACAGATGCGGATTCAGATATTGACAGATATTAAAATTATCTTACCTTGTCCTTAAAAAACGGATACAGATGTAAAGTGGATACTGATCGCATACGAGTAATGTTAGGAATGCTCTATAGAATCGACTTAAATATATACGAATTAGATGGAAAACCTATGATATAAATTTACTAAAGATGTTTGTATCATAAAAATTATACAAATATGGTAAAAGAAGGTATAGAATTATGTTATATAGGATAAAAAATAACTCTATGACTATATTTATATACGAAAATGGAAATACGGATACGGATACAAATGTTTGTGGATATCAAAACGATATCTATATCCGTATCCATTTTAAAACGGATACGAATACGGATGTTAAAATCTGTATAATCGGATATGGTGATGAATCGGATACGAATATATTTGTAATCCTTTGCAATCCTAGATTCAAAGCATGTTGATATTTTTTTTACTTCGAATAATAAAAATTATATCTATTGTACTTTAGTATTAAGTATAGATTTTAGTTTAATATTCATATAGAATCATTGAAGTTGGAGTTGGAACTTGATATTCCGTACATTAATGGCGTAGTATTAGTTTTTTTGAATTTCAATGCTTTCACCGCTTATGTATTGTATCTTTTACTAGTTTTAAATTATTCTTGAATGTGTTTTTGGCAAAGCTAAATATTATTATATACTTTTTTCAATATATCTTGCTTTAATTTTATTTTTTTCCAAAAAATTGAGGCTTGCGCGGCTCGACCGTCTCGAGGCTTACGCCTCGCCTCAATTTCACAAAAATGCCTCGGACTGCCTCACGCTTTTTCAAAACTTGGTTGTACTCTGCCTTATATAGGAGGGGTAGTGGAAAAAATATAAAAGGATCCAAAAAATAAAATAGATAACAAGAGGGTACTTGCGTTGTTCGATATGGTAGATGAAGGGGAAGAGCGAGCAAGTGGCCAATGGACTCTAGTGGTACTCGATTATTGGACAAGGCTTTGTGTGCTCTGTGACCACCTCCGCAGCATGTTCGCTCTTGCGGTTGATTGGAATTTGGGGCGAGTTTGTTGGAATTTGAGGTGAGTTTGTTGGTAAGACTTGAGATGGTGATGGGTGGTGTTCAAGTTTCATTTGGTTCTTTTGGATCTGAGGATGTCAAAGTTCTTGAGTTTGCTTGATGTTTGTCAGAGGGGGTAAACCAAGATTACTGGTCTTGGGCAGATTTTTGATCCGGGTATTGTTTCAGTTGGGTTCAAGAGCATTTCAAGGTGGAGGGTTCCTGTAACGTCCCCTTAGATCCCCGGTCCGTTATTGATGAAAACCGACTTTGACAACTTGTTGGGTTTGGGCCCGAAATGGACCCGTTGACAACTACCCAAAATGCTTAAGTCCAAGTTGTCAAGTAGTAATCCCACCCACTTATAACCCACTCTCACACTTTGTGAGTTTTAGATGTGGGACTATATTTGGTGATACAAGTGTTACAACCTCCCCGACTTATATTCGCAACGTCCTCATTGCGACATGGCCCATCACTTATTCCTAGTGACAGTGGCTACTGCACGATTTGGGTATCCATTTCCTCCTATCTCTTTGTAGTGGTGGCTCCATCTCTCGGGTAACTCTTTCCACTATCAGAGAGAAACTGACTTTGATACCATTTGTAATATCCCAGACTTAGATCCCCTGACCATTATTGAGAAAAACTGATCCTAATAACTTGTTGGTTTTGGGCTCGAAATGGACCCATTGACAACCACCCAAAATACTCAAGTCGAAGTTGTCAAGTAGTAATCCCCACCACTTATAACCCACTCTCACACTTTGTGAATTTTAGATGTGAGACTATATTTGAGGGTACGGGTCTTACAGTTCCTATGGGTGTAAGGTGTTCTTGTGGCTGTTGAGGCGCAACCGGGTGCTTACGGGGGCATGATGTTCCAGATTTTTTTTCCAGGGGGTTGATGGGTTACGTCAGCGGTGCCGGAAGGTGCTTGAGGATTCAAATTGCTTATTCTTTTTTTTTATGAATGCACAGACCCAAATACACACATCATATGGATAGACAATGCAGATGCAAAGATGAAGGCTCTTCGTGACATTGGAGCAGGTCTGTATCTGCGATCCTTGATCTCTCGCTACTTATTTTTGTGGGAAAGGCTTTACATTTTCTTTTTGCTCATCATGAAAAATTGACTATATAATTGATCATTGTTTAATGCCAGATGAAGAACTCCGTATTTGTTATATTGATGCAAGTATGGATAGAAGTGCACGCCAGGAGCTGCTCTTAGGGGGCTTTGGTTTTCATTGTTGCTGTGCCAGGTGCACATCTGATTATTGATGTATGTCATCTCAATTGAGTTGCACTCTGATGTTTATAAGCATCCATTGACTCGTATGCCTTACAATCAAAATTTTCTGGTTATATAATTAAGCAGGCTTGTTAAACACATTGAAGATGGCTTAACTTTCTCCAATTGGATAATAGGTCATTAAGGGCTGTCTAACGTGATGAGGAGAAAAGGAGATCACACCAATTACCATGCACAAACTGATCTTGTTTGCAGTTTAGCGATGAAGATCAAATTTAACCAGTCAGCGTCAATAATCTCTCCGAGCATCGATGCTTGGTATTCGAATCTATGCCAATGATTTGAGGGGAGAGAATTTGGTTGTGTATATTTACCTGAAGATGCCCTGACTTGTTCAGTTTGTGCAACTTTTGTTGGAATACTAGTTATGACCTCAATGGTCATCGCGAGGTTTGAAGTTTTGTAACTGTGGATTTAGAGAGATTGTCACTTTGAAAACTAAGTGTTCACCATATTCCTGAGAGCCTCTCTTTTTCATGATTTCTTGATGTTCTGGGTACACAATAGAATCTGAACATTAATGCTTCTAAGCTAATATTAACAATTCGAGCACTTAAAACTCCGCATCTGCAGCTAAAATTTTCTTTTAATGGTCTTAGAATGTTCTTTTTTAGTAATTAAACGAAGAAAAATTTCTCAAGTTTCTTGTATTCCATATTAAAGTTGGGATCCTCTGGTGTGCATTTGAGGAATGGTAGGGTGCAATGTTTTTCATAATAGTTGGATTTATATCTTTTATATTTTTTATTGGATGCCAATGTTTCAAAGAAGTAGCGCTTCGTTTTTTGGGGGGATGGTATCGTGAATCTTGGATTTTAGTGATATTTGAGACTCGGATTCTAATACGTCTCTTCTCATCCGTTTGTTTTTCTTGAAAAAAAGAGATTAAAATCCTAAAATATCTGAAGGAAGTGTGCGTGCAATGCTGAAAAGCCGATCTGTTTTTCTGTCAGAATTTGGTACCTGATTTACAAGTGCTTGTCTGGTGCCATTTTCCTCTCGAGGTTTCGTGATGTCAAGAAGGTTTAGAAGCTGATAGATGTGTATTCATGCAAGGGCAATGCAGGCATATAGATGTTGTAACCGAGGAAACCGTCCGACGGTGATCGGACGATCTTCACAGAGGGCCGGGGATGGTCGGCCCTTATAAGGGTTGCCCGATCCCCATCAGATGATTCCCTCAGTTACAACACCTGTTGTATTACAATAGACAATCCACTTTGTATGCATTAAGGCCTAAAAAATGAACACGTAAACCTGATTTCAGTAATGGAATCGATCAGAAATATTATTCTTGTTTATTGCTTCTCCATATAAAAGCAGCAGTTCGAGAATCATCAAATATGGTATTGTAGAGGTAGATTCAATTGCCACAAAAGGAGATTTGATTGAGTACCGAGAAACACAAGAATTCAAATCGAAATACCAAATAAAAGTAGATTGGTTTTCATTCCAAATTTCATTCCGACTTGTGATCGGCATCAACCAGTGCATCTCGTGGTAACAAAAACATATTGTTTTGAGTTATATCAAGATTGAGTCTTCGATTGGTATTTTGTCGACAAATCCTTCTCGATTCGTATCTTTATTTTTTCTTTTTAATTCCTTGCACAAGGGTTTAGTGCCCGAGTCATCACCTGCATAAGCAAATTGTTGATAAAACTTCAAATTGATACTTTACTTTGACCAAATTTTTTTCTCCTTATCATTTGAAAAAGACAAGAAAAATTGCTCTTTGTGGGACTTTTAATTTAATCCCTAAGATGGGATTTCACATGTTTAACCATTTTTTTTCATTTTAAGAGTCCTTAGCTGCGGATGGAGACTCTGCTTCCTCATGTGAAAGCTTGGACTTCAGTGTAGATGATAGGATTAAATGGAATGCTTATGGGTTTGGGCTCGACCATGTTTGCCATCAGCATTGGCTATGCTTGCCATCAGAAATGGCACGATGATAGTCTTCTCTCTTAGGGCCTGTTTGGTAACACCTCGTTAAACGGAGTGGATCAGGTATCGCAGCTGTCTTCGCTCCTCTACTGGATGTTGATCAACCCTGCCGATTAAGTTAGAGTATCCTCCCGTAAATAGTAGTTGTTTGGATGGTTGGGGGGGTAAAAGAGGGTTGAAATGATAAATGTGATGTAATGTCACATTGATTATGCGTTATATTAACTTTTCTTATGATTATAATATATTTTTTGTATTAATTTTTTCATTTGAGCGCGATAAAAAAATATAACAAAAAAATGTGGGGTCCATATAACTAAGCCAATCCAGATATGTAAGAGTAGAGCTAGAGGTATGTCAGGTTACCTCGGGTAACATGTCAATCAAACGAGTCTTAATAAATTAAGTCCATTCTAGTGGATTTGTCCTCCAACTTATTTTTGATTTAGGATTATTGTGTCCGTTTCTTCTGATATATGTGTGTGTGTATTAACAATTAGGAAACTACTACATAATACATTTAGACAAAACAAAAATTTGTCCAAGGTGATAAGGGGAAAACCACAACAACTAATGATGTGCATATTTTGGCCAAAGGGGAAGCTTAACTTGCCCTGTAAGTGTTAGGGATGTATGATGTAGAGTTAGAGACTTGGAAGGGTAAGTTTTTTATAGCCAATGACTCCTCAATCCATCCTGAAATATCAGCAGGCACAAGAAAAAGGGGATTGAATTGTACAATAGTAAAAAATAGTAATTAATAACTACACTGTAAATGCATGAAATGCATGAATGTTTTAACATGAAGATCCAAGTGAGTGAAAATCATGACTTGAACTTTCGTTCTAAGATTCACTCTCTCTGCTCATCCATCGGAGCTTCTATACGCTATGTTTCACTATTTCCAGCGGGGATGGTGAAATCCCACTTAGAATTTACCACTTTCTTGGAAAATAAAATCCTCAAAAAAGGTATTTCACCTTTCACTGACAGTAGGAACCCACACCTCAAATACCAAATTACGATAAACTAGAAGAACCTTGATCAGTATATAATCAAACTGAACAGTTTTTATTTTACCCAACTGATCAACTTGATCACTCAGTTGAACAGGTTTTTTGTAGAGAATTTTTTATTTTAGTCAAAATTTTATTATAACTGTTTACCCAACTGATCTACTTGATCACTCAACTGAGGTTCCTGTTATTCCCATGACCATCAATAATTACCCAAAATTTCTTTCGTCTAAGTATCCTGTAATTTTCACATATAGTTTTCAAGCAATGTTTTAAAAACCGAACCGGACATTGAACCTGTTTGTCTTCGGTTTGGTTTAACTGGGTTGGATCGTCGGTCCAAACCGGTCGGACCGGTGATGATGTCAGCATGACGTCATCATTCCTATCAACTCGGAAAAAATTGGATCAGACTTAATTTAATGGTCAGACTGGTCGAACTGGTTTTTTGAATCGATAAAACCAGATACATATATATAAGTATGTAATTATATATCAATGAAATAATCGTTTAAAATGTCCAATCTTTCAATAGAATAACACGATCATCTATTTTGAGTAAAACTCTATAAAAGTTAGTCACAATTTCTAGAATTATATATGAATATAATATTGTAATCATTTATTTATAGTTGCTTCTAGAAAATTACTTTAAAAAAGTATTGGCAAAAGAGATATTCCAAAAAAGAGAGGGACATAACTTATATCGTAGAAGTTAAGAAGGGCACAAGTGATAAAATCCCATTATCTTACTATTTAACCTTTTTTTTGGAAATTTACCAAACCATCAAAATTGGGTCAATCCGGGTCAACCTGGTCCGACCATCCAGGTCGATCCAGTCTGACCACCGGTCCAACCCGATTTTTTATTTTTTATTTTTTGAAAGTAATTACACAAAACCGGTCGAATCAATTGTGTCAGAGCTGGTTCCCGATCCATCCGGTCCGACCGGCCGGTCCGATTTGATTTTTTAAACCCTGTTTTCAAATCATTCTCATTCTCTATCCTTGAAAAAGTAAAACTTGTCTAATATCTTTCATATATTGTCATTTCACTTGCCAATCACCAAATGTCACTATACATGAATCCCTTATCTTCAATTTTTAGACTTTGAGTTAATAGTAGGAATACAAATCCCTAATAAACATATTAGTTAAACAATTATGAGGTGAAAGATTAAGCGCTAAAATTAATTTCTTTGAAAAAAAGTAGTATAAGGTATATTTAAGTTGTTAAAATAGGGGACATGACTATCCATTCATATACCTCTCTAACTTGCTCGTAAGTGGTGGTTATTATATGAAAGGTAGTTGACAATTTGTGATGAGAGATAAGTACTCAAAAATGTCCTAGAGATAAATTAAAAATGAGAAAACAATTAATGCATCTCATGTAAGAATAAATAATGAGGCACACTTGAACCAACGTAGGCTTTCTTTTAACACAAACGTTTATATCATATCTTGGTCACAAAGATAAAGAGAAATAAGCCACCGAAATAAGGGGACGTCTGATTCGGGAATAAACATGAATAAGGATGGGGAATAAGGAGAATAAAGGTCTATTTTCTGTTCGGCTGAAAGATATGAATAAAGAGAATAATGTGGAATAAGGATATGTAAGATGGAATAAAGATATGAATAATGGTGGAATAAAGCGAAATAATGATATGCAGATGGGAATAGCAATAATCTTGGGAACCGCGTTGAGCGTGGAATTGATCCCTTATTCCAATGCTTATTCTCCAAATGAACATGACCTAAGAGTTTGTCTTGATATAACTTCGAATCTCGCTACTATCTTTTCGAAAGGCGAGATAACATTCCTCCCTTCTAATTCAAAGAATGACTATTGTTACCCACACTTACTACTTATTTCACAATAATTATCATTTATCTTACACTATACAATAACTCACTTTGTCTCACTCGTATCCTTCAAATACGAATATACGCAATATGAGAGAATATCACTCTTTTACGTCCTAGCTAACATTCATTATCTTAAAGATTAAACGAGCACAATGGATACTATTTCATTCGTATTCATGCTCGATTTAGGAAAGATGTGACTATCGTCTTTTAAGATCGACTAATATGAATAATCAAACTTTACATTAGACATATGCAAATGTGAATGCCATATTATGTTACAAGTATGAGTACGAGTATGCATGTGCATGTATACTGAATTATGAAATTGTTGCAAATCACGGAAGTACTGACAAACCCGATCAATCACGCAAGTACAAAAACATACATATTTAGAAGGTTCGCATGTAATTGGGCTACATCTTTGGATGGTGGCGGTCAGTTTCGTTATGTGGAGAAAGGAGACAATATAAAGGATACTAAGAAAGAAGAAGACAACACAAGGGGAGCTAACTTGGCTCCTCCTACCTTATTTTTTCTTATTTTTATTTTTTATTGAAAAATATTTCCATTGAAATTCATCATTATATCTCTATATTACGCCATTCAAATCTCGTGCAAAATAGAGACTCCTATGACCTCCATCCAAACAGGTCGATTGTAACAATTCTATGACTGTTAAAACTGACTTATTGAATGAAGACAGTAGAAGTCTCTGTTTTGCAAAAAAAAAAATTGAATGATACAATGTAGAGAAATAGTAATGAATTTCTACGGAAGTATTTAAAAAAAAATGAAAAAATGAGACAGAATAACCAAGTTAGCCCCATTTTATCATGGAAAAAACGGGGCTGCCCCGCTCCATTTTTCGTCAAATTTTTTATTTTTTTGAAAAATATCACAATGTATATTCGTCTCTATATCTCTCCTATATGTTATTCGAATTTTGTCAGAAACAGAGACTCATACGGCCTCCATCAAGATGGTGTCGATTTAAAAAAATCCTATTACCATTAAAAAATGATCGTCTAGATTGAGGCCGTAGAAGTCTCTGTTTTTCACAAAATTTGAATGACATATATGATGGATATAAGGATGAAATATACATGATGATATTTAAAAAATAAAAAAAATTGCGAAAATAAGACGAGGCCTAGAGGGCAGCCACATATAACCCTTGTATCATTGATATATTTTCTTTTACGTGATAACTTTATTATGTATTTACTGTTTACCCCTTCGTCTCCGCCTTCTTCCGCAATGGCACAAGACCTCTACAGCTGAAAGGATTTGAAAATCGAGGACCAAAATGGAACGAAGTTCGCAAAATCCGGGGCTTCTTTCGGACATATTTCCACCTCCTCTGCTATTCCTAGGGGTGTAAACGAGCCGAACCTGAGCGAACCTACCCAGGCTCGGTTCGGTTCGTTTAGTATACTGTAAGGCTCGGGTTCGGTTCGGCTCGATAAAATAAAAATCGTATTGAGGTTCGGCTCGGCTCGGGTAAGGTTCGTAAAGGCTCGGTTCGGCTCGTTAAAGGCTCGTTTTAGAGTAAACATTGATAATGCTAAATATATATGTGTTTTTGCATTAGTTAATGTCTTTTGATAAAAAAAACCTTCAATAATGTATGTTATATAACTTATATACAATTTTCCTTATATTTATATGGATGGATATACAAGCCAACTTAAAAATATATCTCATTTCAAGCTCTAAAACACATATAAACCAATGACATCAAACTTGACCATACGTTTAAAACCATTCCAAACTGAAAATTTAAGGCTAAAAAGGAACATTCTAAAAATTTATATGCACATTTAAACGCTAAAGAAGCAACAAAACAAGATGGGTTAGCATAAGTTTGTAACTGTTGTCATGTGTTAAAGTAGAATGATCTAAATAACAAACATACATGATACAAGTAGAGATTGAAGGATATAAAAATATATTAATTTGTCAGAGAAAAATATCAGTTACTGACCTTGAGCGCTCTTGATATTCTTGAACATGCTTACGATTAGAAAGGCAAGGGCAATTTGCAGGCTTATGAAAGCAAAGTAGAAAAACAAATTCTTGGACTGTGAAGTACTTTCATCCTGCATTCATAAGATTGGAAATTAAGCTTTGAGTTACAAAAAGTATTCATATAATTAAGTGAGTAATGAATCCTCACCTATGAGAGAACAAATACAATCATTATCATGACATAAGCTATGGACGACTTGAGAATATCATCTTTGGAGATGCTACAATACACGATACTCCTAATCGTGAAGATTGTATTTGTTCATCGTGATATGAAATTATAGAGAAAGTATCGTACATAAGGCATGTTAACAGATCCTGCATGAAAGGATGAGTTCATCATTAATATAATCATGAGAAACAAGTTCCTAATTTAAGAAAGAATGATATATATATCAAAGAACTGCGTACCACATTCACGAATAGACAACACCAACACGGATGAATGAGGAAGGAGCGTCCCCGAATACATATGCTGTCATTCTTGTAGGTCAAAATGTATTACACGCTTTCATTGTAATTTATCAATAAAAAATAATTCAACCACATCTAAATCTTATGAACAATCAACAAAAAAATATATAAGTTGATATGAGCCATACTGCCATGTCAAGAAAAAAGATCACTCCTAACCCAAAATTACTATCCTTGCATGTTGCAAATTAAAACAGTTCACAAAAAGTTAAATTATAAAGTTCCCACAAATTAGATGTTTAACATAAAAGAAAGTTACAAAAAATCAGCCACACTCCAAAGAGATTGCGTCACTTTCTTGCATCTCAAAAACCTGGAAAAAATAAAAATGAAAGGAGTCATCTACATAAATAAAATCAACACACAACAGAGAATACTTTGATCATACCTTGTGAAGATATGTAATAGATCATCTCCACACACAACAGTTTCACTTACTTCAACCTGATCATCTCCTAATTCAACCACTTCATTATTAGTATCACCATCATCCATCTCATTTCTCTCTAACATTAATTGATCAATGGACTGTTGGGAGGATGGTGTAGAAGCCATTTTCTAAAAAAATAATATAAATAACAGATTATTATAGTGCTAAACAATATTCAATATACACAACATGGAAAAATAATTACTTAATGTGAAACCTAATATTTGTTCCATTCTATCAAACTTATCAACATCCATATAATAAAAGTAGCGCATCTTAGATTTACTTACTAAGACCTTCTTTAGCATTTATTCAAAGTCATGATAATATACAATAAAAAACACATCTTTGATTTAAGATTATACCTGTGTGTTGCGGTGCGCGTGCTGGGACTGCGAGAGGGAAGGAGGATGCTCGGCACTCGCAGGCGGCGTCGCGGCAGTGTGAGGCCAAGGGAGAGGGGCGAGTCGGACGACACACAGTTGAGGTTGCAAGGGGCGGCAACGTGAGGGCGCGAGGGTCAGCGTCGCAGCGTGAGGGCCCTACGGCAGCGCTGGCCTCGCAGTCGCAGCCTTGCAGGTTCGCGGCGCGGCACGGCGCGAGAGGACCTCGCAGTAGCAGCCTCGCGGGTTCACGACGCGGCGCGAGAGGGCCTTGCCGCCTCGCAGTCGCAGGTCAAACCGCAACTCGTGGCAGGCTGGCAGCGCGGCGCGGCGCGAGGGGGCCTCGCAGTCGCAGCAGCGGCAGCGTGAGGGGCCGGCCGAGGTTGAAGTCGCAGGAGATGGGTTGGGGTTGGGGGTGGGCGGCGTTAGCGTGCGTGGAGGGAGGAGGGTTCTTTTCCAGGAACCAAAATTAGGTTACGAAGGAGTTAGTGGATTTGGATAATTTAATAAAGAGCCCCTTCATTTTGAGATATTTTTTTATATAATATATATATATATATATGTATAGAAATTTTAAGAGAAAGCCCTCACATTTTGAGAGAATATATTTCTCTTTATATGTACAATATATATGTATATAATTTTATATATATGTATGTATGTATCAGTGTATATAATCGAGCTTTTAACGAACCGAACCTGAGCGAACCTATGTTTTTGAGGTTCGGTTCGTTTATTTAATCGAGCCCAAACTCGTGTTCAGGTTCGGTTCGTTTATTTTCGAATCGAATCTAAAACGAACTTTTACCGAGCCGAATCTGAGCGAATGTCGAACCTGAGAATTTTTTGACAGCCCTAGCTATTCCCCCCGGAACTAAACCCCCTCGGCGGCGGCGCTGTTCCCTCTACTTCACACACCTCACTTCACTCCCCTGCGATGAATCCCTCCTACGACGCCCCTCCGCCTCCCGATCTCGCCACTCCGCCGCCCGAGCAGCTCCTCGCGGTGCCGCCGATGGCTCCCTCTCTCTCGCCTCCGGTGTCGGCGCCGGAGGACAACCCGGAGAAAGCGGGGCACGAGGTTGAAGAGCTCGAGGAAGGAGACGCGGAGGAGGGCGAGGAGGAGGCGGAGATAGCGGATGAGACGGCAGCAGAAACACAGGGCGAGGGTGTAGGCGAGGGCGAACGCCAGAAGCTCGCCGAAGGGTTCTTCGAGATCGAGGACATAAGGAAGAAAAGGACCCGCAAGGGTCAGCTCCAGTACCTCATCAAATGGTTTGCTATTCGCTCCTCAGTGAAAACCCTAGTTTTTCGCCCCATTCTCACTTTGTTTCCTTTTTACCTTTATTTTTACGTTTTCCTCTCTTTCTTTCATTATCTTTTCTAGTATTATTTACTCTATTTAAGTGGATAAAATTTCTAGATTTTAACATGGATAGTTTGATCTGGAGGGAAATAGAGGGGGACTGCAGCAGCCTATGTGTGTTTTGATGGAGGAAATAAGAGGATGGATTTGATATAGTGTGTTTTGATGGAGGAAATAAGAGGATGGATTTGATATATATATATATATATATATATATATATATATATAGGGAAATTATCCAATGCGCACAGGGCCCATTTGAGTTTCGGTGCGCACCATTTCTTGGCCATACACGTGTATTCCCATTTGAGTGGTTACCTATTTCGAAGGATGTTGTTTTTGGAAGGAGATTAATATGCAAAGCGATTTAACAGTAGGTGTTATTCCAATTATATCTCGTCCTATAAAATAGGAAGATCGTTTTGGAAAGAAAACAATCGAATAGATGATTTCTTACAGAAAATCGAGATCCAAATGCTCATGTCAGTAATATATATAGAATGGACAAGCAATATATATAGCAAGATCCGTAACATCCAAAACAACGGTCAGTAATTTATATTCATTGTATATGTTGCAGAATTCAGTAATATATATACAATGGACAAGTAAGTGCTTGTTGTGATGTCAGTAAAACCATAACCAATGGTCAGTAATTTCTATATGTATTACTACTTTGAATAGAACTCAGTAATTTCGACACAATACTCACGTAAATGGTTGTTGTGAGATCAGTAATATCCAAACAACGGTCAGTAATTTACATAACCAATGGTCAGTAATAGCTATTATGAGATCAGTAATAACAAAGTTATGGTCAGTAAGTCATGGGCATTGCTCAAGTAAGTCATGGGCATATCCAATGGTCAGTAATAGCTACTATGAGATCAGTAATAACAAAGTTATCGTCAGTAAGTCATGGGCATTGCTCAAGTAAGTGCTTGTTGTGATGTCAGTAAAACCATAACTAATGGTCAGTAATAGCTACTATGAGATCAGTAATAACAAAGTTTATGGTCAGTAAGTCATGGTCAGTAAGTTATGATCAGTAATAGCGTTTGGATCCTTAATCATCCGCGTGGATTCATTTATTTGAATTGATTCTTTCCAAAACCGTCTTCCAATTTTTAAGGACGTTGTATAATAGGAAATATTGGATTTTTTTAAACACGTCGTAGCCTATAATTAGAAATATAGTTATTGTTAATACACGTGTAAGGCCTAAAATGAGGGCTCATTGAAACGCTAATGAGCCCTGTGCGCTGTGGATAAGCCCTCTATATATATATATATATGGGTAAAATGGGGCTGCCCTCAGGGAGTAGCCAACTGGGCTACTCCCACCCCTCTTTTTCCCTCATTTTTTTATTTTTTTGGAAAATAATAATTTGTATATTCATTATTATATAACTCTCACATTCTATTAAAATTTCGTCAGAAACAGAGACTTCTAAGCCCTCCATCAAGATGCCATTTTTTTAACGGTCGCAGGATTTTTTAAATCGACCATGTTTGGATGGAGGCCGTAGGAGTCTCTATTTCTCACGGAATTTTAATAGAATGTGCGAGGGATATAATGATGAATATACAAATTTTTATTTTCCAAAAAATAAAAAAATGAGGGAAAAATAAGGGTGGGAGTAGCCAAGTTGGCTACTCCTTGGGGGCAGCCTCATTTACCTATATATATATATAGGGAAAGAGGAACATGCTCCTTCGGAGTAGCCAACGGGGGAGTAGCCAACGGGGCTGCTTCCACCTCTATTTTTCCCTTATTTTTTTTTGGAAAATAAAAATTTGTATATTCATCACCGTATCCCTCTAACATTGTATTAAAATTTCGTCAGAAACAGAGACTCCTAAGCCCTCCATCCAGACATCATTTTTTTAACGGTCCTAGGATTTTTTAAATCGATCATGTTTGGATGGAGGCCATATGAGTCTTTGTTTCTGACGAAATTTTAAAAGAATGTTAGAGGGATATAATGATGAATATACAAATTTTTATTTTCCAAAAAAATAAAAAATTTTGGAGGAAAATGGTAGTGGGAGCAGCCCGCTGGCTCCTCCCAGGGATCAACCCCATTTACCTCATATATATATATATATATAGAGAGAGAGAGAGGGGGGGGGGGGGAGGGGGCGGGATAGAGAAGGCTTATCTAGAGAGCCCTGTGCCATTTGAGTTTAAATATAGGCTCTTATATAGGCTCTCCACGCGTACTTCTATTTTAAAGGTTGCCTATTTCGAAGGAACACAGTTTTGGAAGGATATTAATACGTTTGAGCCTCTTATATTTCCAATTATATTGAGTCCTTAAAAAAAGAAAGACGGTTTTGGAAAGATATATTTAAATCATTAATTTCGTATCGAAGAAATAGTCATTACATTTGATCCGTAATGTAAATAATGTACTCAAGTAATTATGTGTTGCGAGATCAGTAATACTGAAACAATTGTCAGTATTTTATATCTGTAATATTACATTGTAAAGAGATCAGTAATCCATTCATGTTACTCAAGTAACACGTATTCAGTTCTCAAGTAATTATTGTTGTGAGATCAATAATTAAGTATGTAAATTACTAATGTCCATATAATAAGTACCGATTACAATTGTACATTTTACTGAAGTCATTTTGATTGTTACTAATGTTATTGTTACTTAATACTTTGAGTCTTACTGAAGCACCTCTTATTTACTTATATAACATTTTTAATTACTTATAATGTATCGAGTATTACTGATAGCAATAAATAAGTTACTGGTCACGTGTTTTTTATACTTATTCCAACTTACTTATTCCATTACCTTCTTTTACCTACAATTTATTACATGTTACTGATGCTTCTATATATCTTACTTGTTTTATTCTTTGTTTTGAATTACTATCGAATCACACCTTCTTTACTTATGTAGCATATTTAATTACTTTTAATACGTCAAGTGTTACTGAAAATCACACATAACTTATTTAATTATTGTTGTATAGTGAACATCCAAATTTCAACTGTTGTCTTCTAGTCCATTTAGATGATGTTGTTTTGCTCTCGCTCCTCGGCATAACAACAGCTTCTTCAAGACACTAAATTGTTGCATTGTTCTGCAAGAAATAATAAGTTAATTGACTATTTTAAAAAATAAAATATCAAGAAATTGGAAAAGAATATATATTACTCACACATTTCAAGTAACGTTTTAGGAAGATACTTGTTTCAGTACTATTTTATATCCGTGAATAGTAAGAAATGTAGAGAAAAGTAACTCAGCAATATACTCGCGTCAGTAAAAATCATTCAATGACAAGTAACTTGTAATGAATTGTTGGTAACGTTTGGTATATGACAAGTAACTTGTAATGAATTGTTAGTAACTCAACCATGGAAGGCTGTATCGACGATATATCGGCGATATATCGCCGATATATCGGTATCGAGAGGTTGGGGATATCGAAATCGGAGTGTATATCCTTTTACAGGGATATCAGCGATATATCGCCGATATATCGACGATATATCGCCATATCGGCCCATATCGGTCAAAAATGAATGGATTCAGTACAAAAAATACAAGATATCGATCGATATCGTCGATATTTCGTCGATATCCCTATATATGAATGTTATTATTCATGCAAGCTTGATTACACTACCTATCTAGCTACACCTAGTATTAAAACAATCTATGATTTATATACTTTTTTCCGGGTCCCCCGTACTGGTACGGTATGGTGTTGCAGGAGGGTGCATACAATGGTTCTTCAACTTGGTGTATATTTATAAGTTATTATATGTTGTAAAACTTGAATGAAATCCATTTCCAATATCTATAAAAGTCAATTCTTCACAAAAATCTATAAGTCACGAATCAACATTAATATCGATATGTTCGAAATGATCGATATATGCAATATAAGCTTTATAGATGATCGATATGTGTGATCTAAGAGTATATTTGTAAGTTATTTAGTGATCTAAGAACTTGGATAAACTCCATTTTCAATATATATATATATATATATATATATATATATATATGTCAACAACTAACAGTACAACCGTATCGATATACGCGATATAAGATTCGTAGATGTTTTAGATATGTGTTATCTAAGAGAGTAAGAGTACATTTGTAAATTATTTAGTGATCAAAGTACTTGGATGAACTCCATTTTCAATATATATATAGTATGCCAACAACTAACAATATCATCTATATGTTCGATATGACCGATATGTGCACTATAAGGATCATAGTCCTCATAAATGATCTATATATATTTTCTAGGTGTATATTTGTAGTATTTCGTGTTATAAGAACTTGAATGAGATCTATTTCCAATATTTATAAGTCAAGATTCAATATTAATATCGATATGTTCGATATGTCCGATATGTGTGATACCGATATGTGCGATATAAGTGTATTTGTACGTTATTTCTTGTTTTAATATCTTGGATGAACTTAATTTTTGTAAAAATGCCAAAAAATTGGTTTTTTTGCGCCATTTTCGACATTTTTACCGATGTCGTCGACATATCGTAGATATATCCTGATATATCCATTTCCGGACGGACCGAAACGATATCGATATCGATACGGCCTTCCATGAACTCAACAATATACTCAGTATATCTTCAAAGTAACACATTAAAAGTAAGAATTCTGTTAGTAATGGTAACATAAAATATCAAATATGTAACTCAGTATATCTTCATAAGTTATATAAAATATTAGTAACTCAGTATATCTTCAAAGTAACACATAAAAGTAACAATTGTGTTAGCATTAGTAACATAAAATATCTCATAAGTAAATTACTTAAATACATCAGTAACTCAATATAGTTTTCAAAGTAAGACATGAAAAATAACAATTGTATTTACTGTAACTTTTTATTGTACGAAATCAAAATACATTTAATAAAAAATCAATTAGGACTACAAATCGTGTATCAAAATGAATAAAAACGATATTATGAATACTACTTTCTCATATTTCAATCATACTTCTCGAATAAATATTGCTTACGATAAAAAATATGCAATATTCGTAATTGCTTCTGAAATATGCCGATCACAATCCATTCGTGAATAATCCATGAACGAAACCTAATGAAAAATATTAGCAAAGGAAAAACAACAATTAAAACGTAGGATCAATGAAAATATAAAATCAACAATTGAAATACAATACCTTTGACGAGCAAAAATTGTCTGCAACTACAAGATGCTCGGATCGTCTCACGAGATCGATAAGCACGCGTTGCAAATGTCCATATCAATCACCCAACCAACCAATCAAAATGTTACCATAAACACATACTATTTTTGGAAAGCTTTAAAATTCCTTTTTAATTTTTCAACCATTATTGTTACGGGTTCCTAAAATCAGGGGATTAAAACTGCAAATCCTATGGCTGAGATGATGGGCTCATATCATCTCTAATGGGCACAGGGTTCTCTAGATAAAAATCCTATATATATATATATGGATTTCGTGACTTATTTTAAATAAGTTATTTTTCGTGCCTATTTTGTCCCGTTTCATAGGAATTTTTACCCTGCAACCGCCATTTTATTCACCAACCACCTCTGTAATTTTACTCTTTCACTGAGATTGTTATCGTTAATTAAACTCTTCTTGAGTTAACCTAACCACATCAAACCACACATATATTCAACTGTGGATCTCTTTCCTCTATTTTACATCCCCATCTCGCATATGATTCGAGCAGCAAGGTGGTGGCGCATTGCCACAAGTGGTGACAATCATGGTTTTAAAAAACGCGCCTCGAGGCAGTTTTCCAAGAAAACCGCCTCGAGGCTATAGCCTCAGTCTGGATATCTGAGGCGTAAGCCTCAGAGACCCGAGGCGATGAGGCGGTCTCGAGGCGCCGCCTCAATCTGTTGTGCATTTTCTTAGGTTAATAAATTAAAAAACTATATAAAGTTGTACTTTTATAATAATATTAAAGTTATAAAGCATATTTTTGTTACAAACATACAAGTCACAATCGCAATATTGTGTTATAGTATCATCATATGTTATTCCCAAAACATAACATTTCATAAATATACAATTATACATTTATATTACAATCACTATTGTATCAAAGAAATCATGCAAGTGTACAATGATTGTTTCGAATTAGTATGAACAAATTTTATGCCAACAATTGATATTCGATTGCTTATATCGCTACAATGAGTATAATATATGTTTAAGAAACTGTATATTTTTGTAAGAATATTAGAAATTCACATATTTACAATATTAATATTACTTAATCACAAATTAAAACTAGCATATATGGTTAATACGGTATTCTTTGTACATCTATTAGATTTAAATTATTCATATTTAGGATTTATGATCATATATTTTGTCAGTATTTGATGTTTACGGTTTTATGATTATATAATTATGCTTAATAATAATTTTGACATGTATTTTCTCTATAAATCGAGGCTTACGCCTCGACCGCCTCGAGGCTTACGCCTCACCTCAATAACGGAAAACCGCCTCGATCCGCCTCACGTTTTTTAAAACCTTGGTGACAATGAGGGAGGAGATCGTCTTGAGGGTGGTGGCTGTGGTTACCCTCTAGGAAGTGGTGATCGCGATGTGGATTCATGGTCGAAAGCGAAGGTTGTGGACCTCTGGGACACAAAGATATGTAACAAGGAGAGAGGGTAGCAGTGGGAGTGCGATGGGATGTCGTAGCAAGTGAAGCGATGAGCTTTGGAAACTGTACCCCTGTGAATAGTAAACTGTACCCCTGTGAATAGTAAACTGTGAGGAGGATTGAGAGAGTTGGAAGGGGGTTGGAAGGAGGGGTACACCGGTGTACTCCAACCCAACCCAGTCCAACCTAGCAACCAAACAGGCCCCAAGAGTTCCACGGTGGATCTGAATGCCCCCCCTTCCTTGTTGTCTCTCATAACGCATCACAGATGCAATGAACTCGCAGTAGTTCTCCCATGTCATGTACGAGTACATGGCCTTGTAATCCATCACACACTACATGTATTGGTGGTCATCGATGCCTATGAGTATCCCGAGACGAGGATAAGCAGCACTAGATCCGGTATCACGAGTGGTACGATGAGTCTGCGAACTACTGGCCTGAGATCCGCGGGACGATGACGACGGAGTAGGACAAGATCTCTGCGGAGGAGGAACTGGCGTGTACTCAGGGAAGAAACTGTAATTGTCACCCCAAAGAAGCTGCCCTGGCTCTGCTTAGGCTAGCTACCTTGGTAGTTCTCACTGCTGTAGCTACTGTATCCCCCATATCCATTGTAACCATATGAATATGATGGAGGTGCATATGTTTGACGAGGAGGAGGAGGTCCTGGAGGAGGAGAATGAAAGTATTCCAGGAAGATGCTAAATGATCTCTCATCGTGCGACGATCCATATCCGCCTAAAGGACTTGGTGTTCCTCTGCGATATGGGCTGTCAATGTGTATGTAGCTTAAGGAACCTACAGATGATATCAAATCGTCCATGTAGCTGTCGGTTGGACAATGGCCACGACCGTACTCGTAATCCATAGGTCCTGAACTCGGACTTGGAACGAACTGTCCATGTTTGTTCCTCTGTCGCTCCATATATTCACGTCCTGCATGTAGATGACTCCCATGGTGGGCTTCTTATCGCCATCCACGATACCCGAGTCACGTTATCCTAAAAGGAGATATCATTGATCAATATCTCCACCTTCCGTCCTCCTTCAGTCCGAGCTTCAGGTATCTCAAACCCTTCACCTTGGCAACACATGGTTTTCAAACATGTCTTTTGTTGTTTGAGGCTTTGCAACGCTATAAAATTGGTTGCAAAGCGTGTGATGCCAGACCTCACCAGCTCATCGTTGCACATCTACCTCATCAATGCCAGCACTTTGTCGTGGTTATAAATGAATGTGGTGATCGTTCGTGCTTTCTCCACCACCCTTGACACGAGCTTTCTCTTGTTGAAATCCTTTAGGATTAAATCAATGCAATGCACAGCACACGATGTCCAAAAAATTCTGTAGCTGCTGGACTTCATTATTGTTTCACCAATTTTCTTGAAGTTGCTGCCATTATCCATCACAATCTGGACAATGTGATCTTTCCCAACCTCTTTTATGACGTCCATCTTCAACTTCAGTAGGTACTTGTGGTCCTTCACATGCTCAGATGCATCAACATATTTCAAAAAGATTGTCTTCCCATCGCAGTAAACAAGGAAGTTGATGATCTGCTTCCTCGTATAGCTCGTCAACCCATTGCACATCAATGTCACCCCGTACTCTGGCCATCTCTTCCTCAACTCAGCGATGTACTCATTCATCTCCTCCTTCTCCATCCCTAGATATTTGTTCATTATCTTGTAGGATGTATGAGCCTTCACTCCCGTTCTCGTTGCAGCGATCTCATCAATGGCATGTTGCAGAAATGGCCCGCTATCAATGTTGGCAGGAATGCTCTCCCCAAAGAAGAGCTTGTTGATGGCCTTTGTTACCTTTTCTCGTGCATTGGTGAACATTCCCTTCACCGTTTTCTGCCTCGGATCCTTGCTTTCCTTGTATTGCATGGATCCGCTCCTCGTCAAGAAGGGCTCAATTCCCTTCCCCTTGTGTTTTTTGTTGGGTGGTGGTACTGGTGCGCCTCCAGAACCACTCCCACTGCCACATGCACCATAGAAGTCTCCCCATGCACTACCGAGTTCTCTCCTCTCAACTCGCTCCTCATTGATTCTTTTGTAGCCCTTCTGTATACCCTCCTCTCCGTTGTAGTCTGAATGTCAGCGGGGTACACAAAGTCATCGTCGTCTGAATATGAAAGGATGTTGAATTCTTTTTCAAACATGAACTCCTTCATTTGTTCTTCCCTTCTTACCCTCTCTGTATCCCTTTCCTTCTTCCCGTCCAAGCTGGCCTTTACCTTGTCCCTCACATCTTTGGAACAACGCGTGCACTTAGCGACATTCTTGTTATTTCCAATAAGATGTTGCTTCATCCTCGTAATCCCGCCTCGTCCCAACTTCTTTCCACAGAAATTGCATTGTGGTTTCGCTTTATTTCCATCAGGAGCGGAGGCATACCTCCAACCAATGTCCCCACTGAAATCGCCCCTCTGATCCTCAGAACTGTCAGATCTAGATCCAGAACCAGAATGTGATATGATGATGGTCATCGAAATCTGCTAGGAAATTGAAGAACAATCATTAAGGAGGCATACAATGCGATCGGTTATGAATTTGCTAATTAATTTATGTTTTAATTTTCGAAATTATTATATTTTTAATTTTTCTAACACCTAATACACACAAAATCATAAATACTTGATGTTTGAAATTGAAAGAATACTCTTAATATTCTGATTTTAAGAAAAAACACCTTAGATCTATACATTAGGGTCTTAGATGTAGCAATTAGGGGACCATTTTCAAGAAAGACTACCTAAGTGGCACAAAATATTTACAAAAAATCAAAAGATTTAACATATGATTTTTGGATTTACTCAATTTTTAAATTTCATTTACCAAAAAAAATCCGAAACATGATTTGTATTTCCATAACTTAAGATCCGAATTTATAATTGAAGAACTCATCATCGTTGCACATTAAACCTCAAAAGCCCCAATTTCCTCTTCCATAGATCTAACAAAATGTTCTCAAAGACTCAAACTATGTTTTAGTTCATGTTATACACAAGATCCGAGATAATATGTTCATAGCTATCACTATTGTGCAATTAAAACACAAAACCCCTAATTTTCATCTCCAAATTTAAAGTTATATATTGGAAATCTCTAAAAAAAACACCATACCAAGCTATATCAACATCGTAAGAGTGAAACCCCTAAAAATATTTAAGAATTTGATGAAGATTTGGACAAATTTAGCTTACCTTGAAGCAAGAAGGCCTTGGAGGAAGTTGGAGAACTCTCTGCTGGAACTCGGTCGAAAAAGTGAGAGTTTCGACCGAAATTTCGGTCGATATCGGCATCTCGGTGGATTTTTTAATGAAAGATTCCCTCTGTCGGTCGATATCTCGAAATGCTCCGAAATCTCTCCGATATCTCGCGAGATTTCGATCGAAACCCGGGATATCGATATATAGATATATATCAGTTTTGATACCCCCGACCTTTCGAAACTGATATTTCGACGAAATTTCATCGAAATATTGCGAAATTTAGTTCCATACTTGCAACTGTTGATGTTTACTTCCCTAACAGACCAACCATAAAATTCTAACTAACTCTATGGTTTCTTGCCATTGAAATACTTGATCGTCAGGTTCAATTAAACTTACCCTTTTCTTATATCTATATCACTTACGGCTAGTCTACTTTTCAAACTAATAAGAAATTAATGATTTATGAAACCGATTAAGAAGCTATACATCTACTGTATCCACTGCTAACGATGACTGAAAAAAGTTCTTCAATCTCGATGTAACGCATCGTGACCGCCTCGTCTCGAGGCACGCCGACCTCAAGGTCTAAGCCTCAGCATCTCGAGGCTTGTTTTTTTAAATCATTCATATCATCAACAATCACAAAGAGAAGTTGTGCTAGGGAGCATCCCGTAACAATACCCCCCCCCCCCCCCCCCCCGCCCCAAAAAAAATTAAGATTGAAAGTAACCTCCTTGAGGACGACCGTTAACTAACATGACGTATGCCATTATTGTGATGCTTTTAATCCATGCAATCCAAATTTTGAGAAAACCCCTTCTCAGCAACAACACTCACAGGAAACTTCAATTGACGCAATCGTGAGCCTTGGAAAAATCTAACTTACACTCCTCGCCTCTCTTGTATCTCCTTTTCCAGTCTAATACCATTTCTGAAACAAGCACAAGCCCATCCAATAAAAGTCTTCTTTGAAATGAATGTCGTCTGTGCGGGAGAAATGATAGAATCCAAATCTCCACAGAGACAGTTAGTTAGCACCTTGGCAATGATGAGATACACAGCAGGACAAGGTAATGGTCATCAATCCTCAATCCTACTAGTCACCTCTTGGAGTTAGGGCACCATTTGTATTAAAAGCTAAAAGACTGCCTTCCAGATCTCTTTTTGGTCAAAATATGCCACCGACTCCGTTGTTTGCGTCTGTGGTACACCATGAACTCCCCTATCATGTCAACCCCAACCAGTGCGAGATACTCTTCTACTAAAGGAGTGGAATTTGGAAATCACATGGTGGAGAGGAGCCCGTAAATGGCAGTCACTTTTAATTTCAAGTGAATGGGCGACATGGCCATTGGTCATGTACCTGAAATCCCACTACAATGGATTGATGTTGGAGGGTTGGTCATTATATTTTTTATTTTTGATTTGGATGTTACCACTAATTTTTTAATTTTTGGACATTACTTTAAGTGTAATGTACTAATATTTAGTTTTTTCTAATAACTTGTTTGAGCGGTTGTCGTTTTTGAATGCAATAAATTATTTATGATAAATACAATACTTAGTAAGACTTTTTATTTCTTTTTTAAATTTTATACCTTTTTTATTTTTTTTTGTATACATTAGTTTATCACATATATATATGATATACACATATATATAGTTTATTTAATTACTTTTATGTTTGGTATATATTATACACAAAAATGTATATAATATGAATACATACATGTATAGATACATATAATATATGTGGAGGTGAATTGTGTCCCAGATACACATGTATATATTCGAATGTGTGTGTTTCTATTTCTATATGTGTCTATTTCTATTTGTGTGTCTATGTTGATATTTATCCTCATTCTCTTCTATTTCTGGATGTTTAATTATGATTTTGAGAGAGTTTCGAATTTCGGCTGTGATTAGAGAAGATTTATCGTGTGGAGCATCAACTGGAATTTAGAGGGCTAGGTGTCTCCATTTTGTGTTATTTTAATGATCTCGTGACAAGCCTTCATGAAAATTAATGTTGTTGTTAGCCTGCTACCTTGTTTATATGCTTATGGTATTCTGCCGGTCATGCTGAATAATCCTTCGACACAGACTCATCTTTTGAGACCGTTCCCTTTTGTCATCCCTAGTTTCTATATGTTAGTGATTGCTTGTAAAATGCCGATGTTAATGTTGCTTATACTATTTTTCGTTTATGTACGTGGCAGGCGTGGGTGGCCAGAGTCTGCAAACACTTGGGAACCGTTCGAGAACCTTCAATCCTGTGCTGATATTATTGAGGCCTTCGAAGAGAAGTTTGTTTATTATTTTCATTTTTGTTTCTCCATTTCCATTGCTCTATGGAATTCTGATTTTTATATTGTAACTAATTGGGATATAATTAGTGCCTCCAAGAGCCAGAAGAAGCGCAGACGAAAGTCCGGTGCTTTGTTTACAGTCACTAAGAGAAGATCTGTTAGTGGCAGTGCACCAATTCCCAACGTGAGGTCACCAGTGGGCATAGAAGAGGGTGGTTCTGCAGGGAAGAAAGAGATAAATGGGGGTGGAATGGCTGGAATGGCAGATGAAGCAATTGTCATAGATAGTAATCGGTTGAGAAGAATTGATCTCGGAGAAGGTGAGAATGGTGGAAGAGATGAAGTCTTTAATTTCTCAGATGAGGCCAAAGGAAACAAATTCTCTGAAGAAAAATCCGATAGAAACATTTCTGTTCATCTGCGGAGTTCGGAGCAGATGGAAATGTGCTCCCTAATGTCAATAGCTCACATATGCTAGCAGGTTGCAGTCGCTCAATAGGTGCCAGGAGGAGGAAATCTGGAAGTGTCAAAAGGTTTGACCTACAAACCATAGAAGCACAACACACAACTACAGTTAGTGGGGATGGATCTTGTGGTAAAGGTGAAAAGGTGGGGAGCTGAAGATGCTGATTCTCCTGGAGATGAAGTGAGCAAGAACAAGGCAGATGATTTTGCAAATCCTGCATCTGTAATAAAGATTCTCATGCCAGTTCAGTTCTCTACTTCTATGGCCAACAATATGCATGATGTTTCTGTCACTTTCAGAGTTCTCTGGTATGTAAATTTTGATCATGATTATGAAGCATTTATTATTGCATTTTATTTCAGATTGGTTTGCCTTTTCTTGCCTTCATCACCTGCTATGAGTTAAAACGGAAAAAACTAAACGCCAAATATTCTCCTAAGACAGTTATTTTAAAACATAGTTTCCATTGATTTATATTTTCGAAAATTGGAATAATTCCTTTCATTAAATGGAACATGTTTTTCTTGATATACTTTATGATATCATTTTTTCCTTGCTATTGTATATTTTGTGTGTAAAGATTTGCTGGCTTGATTTGTTAAATTTGAGGAGAGTGTTTTAAATTGATTTTAAGTAATTTGGAGAATTATATGAGCGATATATATGTTGTCTCCGTTGGATTTGAAGCCTGGTATAGCCCATACTAGAAATTTGGTGCGAATAGTTCAGAAAATGTTGGTTTGATGGATGATTCTTTTTATATGAAGAGGTGTAATCTGGCAAAAACTTTGAAGCATTTGGTGTTTTATAAAATCTTGCTTGTTTGCACAAGTTATTTTTATATGATTTTGACTTTGCTTGACAGTTTCAAAGCTGTTTTCTATGTGCATCGGGACTCCTCTAATCATAGGAAATGGTCTTGACGGTTATAAACAGTTCCGAGCCTTTTACGACAGGGTTGGGAAGAGCTACTGTGTGTGATCTGTTCTGTTGGACATGTTTTTCTTTGAGAGAATACCCTGTTGGATATGTTGCTTCCAATGGATATGCAGTTTGGAAGAGATGAATCCAGTAATGGACTAGCTGGCTTAATGGTTTTATGATTTATTTTACTTATATGTGACATTGATTATTACATGTGCAGTAATTGCATCAAGATGGGAACATAAACCATCATGATAGATGTAGTGTCTGTACACCTTCCTAAGTTATAAAAAAGCCCCTTAGTGGGCAATTGAAACAATCAATTGGAACTAAACAATCATAGTTAAATAGAATGCCAAATTAATTTTGAGATTAAAAAACTAATTATTTGAAAATTTTAGTTGGACACCAATTGAAAATAATATGACTGCAAATATATAGATTTTTTTGAGCGGGTGCCTTCTTGACGTCAAATCATTTTTCCTTTTAAAAACGATTAAAATATTAGATCAGAAGGGAAGTTGCTAAATCCCCAGGATGCTGGTTGTTTATTGTGTAGAGTGCTATTGTGTAGACTGTTATTGGCTTATTTAACATGATCACCCAAGAATTTTGGCAGGAAACTCTCTGGCCATATACCCGGTAAGGAAGTATGAGCCTAACTATGCTTACTCCATTCGGTAATGACACCATTGAGCAAACATCATTCTTGTCAAAAGGGAAAAAACATCAAAGGTGCTAGATTCTGTTTTCTTAGGAGGCACGGTGAATTTGCAAGTGTAGCGTTGCTATGGTTTCTTTTTTAGTTTAGCAGTTGATTGTCGCTCGGCATGCTAGACTCCATGGTTTGAGAGTTGAACTTTGGTCTGATATTTTTAAGCTGGATTTGATTGTCATGTACTGGACCAAAAAATATAGAAACTCTGCAGTATATGCTAGATTTCAATGCAGGTTTAAAAATGAAATTGAAATTCTGCAGTCTATATTAGATTTGGACGCAGGTTTGAATTATCACAAACGTTTTGATTTTTAGACATTCAAGTTCTCATGGAAAAGAAATGTTTTCCCTTAATTTGACGAGTGGTAATTGTGATATGGTTAGGTTATTACCGGACTATATATAAAATGCTGCCCTAATTTTCAATACAAATTGTTATTTTCAGTTCAACATTGTAATTTGTGTGTAACCTCAAGTAATCAATTTGTTTACTTAAGCTGATTTTTTACATATTTTGATGTTCTTTGAAGTTGATGCTAATAGGTAAAAGCTCGGTCAGAAACTACAACCAATATTATTTGAGTTTTTCATTTCACACGAGTTTCTATTAGTATATTTTATTGTATGATTTACTGTCTTTTCAACTTTGAGGCAATGTGAAACCTTTTTGGTGACTGATATTTCGAGTGAAATATTTAGCATAGTTTTTAAAACTAGACCGAACCAGCCAGTCTGACCGGGAAACCGGCCTCGTACAGGTCGATTCGGCGGGTTCTATGGAATGACGAAAACAACAATAATAATAAAACCTGATTCCAATCGGTTTGGTTCCAGTACAGTTCAATGGACCTATTGAAACCAATACGAAACAGTAGTATTTTTTTAAAAAAACAAACAAACATGCAAATCTCTAAAATACATATGAAAGATTCATAAAGGTTACATGTGTGTGTATATGCATATACACTATATATATGGTTTTCTCGGTTCAGAATACGTGTTATATATAATCTACTCTTTCATTAAAAGATTTGTAAAGCATTGCATACACATCTGCATATACACTATTTATCTGATTTTCTCGATTCTGAAATTCGGTTCAACTGGTCTGACTACTAAATTAAGGTCAGTCCAATTTTTTTTCACAGTTGAAATGAATGCTGATGCCATTCGAACCAAGAGTCAGATCATGTTAGACCACCAATCGCCAACTGTTTCAATGTCCAGTCCAGTTTTTAAAACCTTGCTATTTTAGACTGATTCACATGAGATAACCGTTGTCCTTTTAAGGGATTCCTCTTGACAATGAGAAATATCAGTGCATAGATCAAATTCCCTTGTGGCTTTTGCCCATGTGAATTGTCTTTGGGATATAAGGAGGGCTGATCACCATGCCCATTTACTTTTTTTTATTGCAAGCGGGCTATGCTTTCGGAATCTAATTCTAACCCCGTCAGGGTTCCCTGGCATTATGATGTATGTGGGGAGACTTGTGCCTTTTGCTTTGCATCTAGTTACATAATTGACTTGCAAGACACATACCTATACACAGAAATCAGTAAATAAGACCACGCGAGAGCCAAAACACAGAGCAATATTTCACAAGGGAAAAATACAGCTTCGGTATTGCTAGCTATGATTTTATTAGATGGGAAATGGTGTCTGTCTTTTGGAAGGTGATATAGCTAGTGTTTGATTGAGATCATGGAACCACCACATAAGAAGCAGGAACTCCTCATGGGGAGAATCTTGCTTTGATATAGCTGGTTATGATTTTAGTTGGATATTGTTCCACATGGGCACATACTCCTTTCCGTCTCTCTCTATACATGTCTGCTTGCACACACGCCACACACAGTGTAGTATAAGAAGTTCAGGGGAAGGGACAATTATGTAGAAACAGTGGGTGTGGGAACTGGGAAGCACAAATGCTCTCTTGGGAATTTGGACTATAGTTGTTAAATGCTTGGTCATTCTCTAACACTGGATAACTGCACATGTTTGTCACATTGTATTAATAGTTTTTGACACTTTTTATCGTCATCCTTGTATCTTTTTTGGAAATAAAAGCTTGGTGTTGTACTTTTGTTTTAGAAGAATTTTTTGTAAAGAAAATATTTCGTACTGTTAAGTGCACTGTTGACACTAAATACTAACTTGGCATAATTTCTGTACATTAATGATAATATTTTTTTTACATTATGCTTTCTGTTCATTTGCTAAAAAAATAATTTTTGGCTCAAACAAAATATATTTTACGCTATGTTATCTGTTCCTTGGCAGCTCTGATGGTAAAGAAGCACTTGTGACGAACAAGTCCTTAAAAGTCACAAACCCCGAGCTGGTAATTCAAGACTTTTGCAACAAGTTTTGGGGTATGATTTCTCTTCCAGCAGGTCTGCTGATGCATGCTCTTCTTTGCAGTTAATTAACTTCTATGAGCAACATCTTCGATATGGCCCTTCGTGATTTTGGAGGATACGCGGTGTATATATGACAGACTGCACTGATGTTACAGAGGTCACTGCCATTTTGTTCGGGGACAGATCTTACTGCAGTCAGGTAGAATCTGTGGAGAGTTTTCTAAATGGTCTGCCGGCTTTTGTCGAGGCCATGTGTAATGTTAGGTGGTGTTAGGTGGTTATATGTCATAAAACCTCTGTAAAACTTGGCCAGCTTGTACTTTGTAACCAGTACGAGAGTGTATCCGCGTGCTTGTATGAACAGGACCTTGGTGACTGATCTTTTCTCGGCAACTTCGGTGGGATTCAAAGGGAAATGTGCATTTGCAAGCGCAAGGTATAGGGTGGTTGGAGGAGGAAATCTGATGTTGAAGTTGCATGTAAATCTGATTGTAACTTGCAGCAACTTTGCTGAACTCTTTGTGCTAATGAAATGTAGATAAATGCCGGTAAGATCGAGAATTGTTACATTTTAAGCAGAGTAATTGTGGTTGATGGTGCGAGCGAATGCAAGTCAAAGAGATTGGTATCATATGATAATGCACTGTGTCTGATGTAGTGGATCATGTGTTAATTTGTGCATTTTATGTCCGTCTATTTACTGTCCTTTTTCGTACGGCCAATGTGCAGAGGTTGTGAATTGCGATGTGTGGTGATGTGGTAATACAATTTAATTTAGAAACTATGGTTCTGAGATCAAAATTTGTTATTTTCGTGAACATCATGTTTCTTTCTAGTGATCGAGGAAACATCTTCAGATTTGAAATGTTAAATTTGGTAATTGCCGTAAACATTCTTATATGGTTGATCCAGTGATTATGAGAAATGGAATGTTAAAAAACTTCAGATATTCGAGATATTCGAGAACATGTAATTTCTTGGGATATGTTTAATGTTATATTTCATTAAAACAACCAAAACAGCAGTTAAGGACTTCTACAGAAGTCTGTAAATAGCGATATTCCCCTCGTTCTTGATTACAGTATGTGTTGTACTCTGCATTCTGATCTTTTTTAGTAATTCCAGTGTTCACAACCAAGTAAATATGTAATCTATGAACAGCTTTTTACAGATCAGAAGTCAAATTGCAAAAAAAAAAGTCCATACAAATTCAATTCTTGTGTAAAAGAATTTGAAGAATCTGATCAACTGTGATGCTATTGTTGGTTTTATTTAGTATACAAAACCAAGCTAATTTGAATTTTATCGATTCCTTTGTACCTCTTGATGATTGCATTGATTTGGCACCTCCACATCACTCGTTCCCAAAAAATAGGCAACCTTATCAACCGCAGCCTAAAGAATTTTGCACTGGATTGAGTTAATCTAGAATTCAGATATAAAATAAAGGTTTTTTTAGATCAGAACCAACATAAACTATGCCAATTACCTGCTAATCCATGTATACTTCATTCTTATCCAACGACCCTGAAAACATGCTCCATCTTATACTACAGTCTTTGCTAACGGTGCCTCGAGGTTGAAAGGGATGGCTTGAGGTCGGGCGATAGCTTGAGGACGAACAGTTCATGGATGGGCAGTGGCAGGAGGGCTGGTCATGTGGTAGGATGGCTCGAGAGTGGGCGGTGCGGAGGTGTGACCGCAAAGGAGGCAAGAGGGCGAGCATTGGCCCAGGGCCAATTAGGACTCCGCGGGGGGGGGGGGGGGGGGGGGGGGGGGGGGGGGGGGGAGATGGTGGTGACAATGATGGAAGGGGAGGAGCAACACTACGAGTGACAATGGGGGTGTTGCGGACGGGAACGGATCCTTTGTTGCAGGGTCCGCTGCAATAGACTCTGCAGTAGAGGTGTGGGCCGCTCGATCAAGATCGAGTGGTTCTCACGAATTTGCACGGTAAAACCTACAAAAGTACAAATTCATGGGAATCGTTCGATCAAGATCGAACAGCCCACGCCTCTACTGCAGAGTTTGCTGCACTTTCCATTGGGGACAAGAGGTGACAATGGGGCCAATGTTGGAGATGGGAAGTGGCAACAGGGGTTCGAAGGAGGAGCATCGATGCAATGGGATGAGAAGCACTGGGCAGGCAGCGAGGGCGATGCTGAGGGGAGGTGGGTGCATGGATGACGCATGCCGAGTAAGGGAGGAGGGGGGGGGGGGAATGGTGGAATTTGAAATTTTGATATACAAGACGGGTAAATACATCTTATTTTTGACAAATTCATCCACTTTAATGGGAAAATAGATGTGTGTTAATCACAAGGATTGTGGTATAGAGTGAAAAGTTTACAAGGGTTGTATGATAAATATTAAGTATACATGGACTAGAGTGCAGCTCGCAAAGTTTACAGGGTCATGGTGTAAAAATCTCTGAAATAAAACTAGAAGCAAAAGGAACAAAAAAAGATACACAGATCACATTGCCTCTCAGGAGGAAATTGGCAAGAATTTCTCATTTGCTACAATTTTAAAATAGATGCAAAAGATGCACTTAACTTCTAATTTCAAGTTGAATTGAAAGGGCGAAATTGGCTGATAAAACAAAGACAAAAAAGGAGAGAAAAACCAGGATATCGTATTAGAATCATATTAGAAAATAGAATGTGCAAGGTTCAAGAAAGCGGTATGCGTTCGGACAGATCATTGAATACTGAATAAGCGGTATGTGGGGGCATATGTGGGGTATATGCGGTTCTACGTGGTTTTCTTATTTTTAATTTATAAATAAATAAATATCTATGAATAACATTGTTCACTGAATTTATGTATCTAAGTGGAGTTAAAGAAGATCTAACAAAAAAGGTTCATGTTAGATGTGTATTTATATGCTTTTAATTACCTCATACTTAATCATAAAAAATATTTAACATAAAACTTCACATATTAGATGATTCGTGATAACAAAACTTCAATACACATAGATGCACTACATGAGCAAAACCTCAATCGGCATATATAAAAATATTTGACAATATATTGCATATACTCGTGAAAACATTACACGAGGAAAACATAAAACATTTCATATACATAATGGTATAATGCATTGCTGCATACAAATGCATGTCATATTCTTACAATAGAATGAAGGAAGAGCAGATTTATGGAATTAAGGACCTGCATGAGAAGATTGAAAAGTTGGAGCCGTTGGAGCAATATGTAGGGCATGTGCGGGGCATATGCGGGGAGGGCGCATAATGCATTAATTCATGTAATCGGTGCGTTCTGCATGCTTCACGGGCATATGCGGTAGTATTTCTGTCCCGTGCGGCTGATTTCATGAACACTAGGAATGCAGAAGCATATCAGATTAAAATATAATAAAATATTGAAGACGAGATATTAACGTGGAACCCTACTCCCTAAAGAGCGAGATGAAACCACGGGAGAACGTCTCAAAAGACTGATAGTCTATTGCTTTTTTCATCTGAAATACAATGGGTGTGGGGATCTATATAACCCCCCACATCTCTAAATTTGTAAATATGAAACTAAACTCTGGATGGTGTAAATGAATCATGGAGAGATTCTTTTACCCATCTCTCCCATAAGTGACACATATAAAAAGAAATACTCAAAACATATAGAATAATAATGCATGTCACGATAGTAATACAATTTAACTGACATAAATTTAATTAATGCATTACCAGTTCTTTTTAAGATTGAACTAATTTTATGTGAATACCCTAACAGACCATTCTAATGATAATGAGGGCAATTTAAATTACAATATATGTCAAGTAATTAAAGTCGTTTTCTCTATTTTTTGTCAAGATTTTGCCTCAAATTCGATAATATTCATTTGCAAGTTTAAATCTTTATTTGCACATTGGTTTGAAATTTATTTGTTAATTTAAACTTGAACAAGCTTCATGTGGAAATTTTATCGGACAGTTCTAATGATAAGGAGATCAAGTTAAATTATAGTATTTGCAAGGAAAATTTAAGTATCAAGTTATGATCTTAAATATGAGAACCTTTATTTGCAAGCTTGGATCTTTATTTTCAATTTTTATTTGCAAGTTTTTTGTGCCACCTTTCACATAGTAATCATTTACAATACAATTTCTCCAAGCATCTTGACATCAGTTGCAAATATTTTTTCAGATTATATAAACCTTCCATTCTCTCATGCTATGTGGCAGATTTTTAAGGTATAGAATGTAGAGAAATCCATCAATGCATGCAAAACATTTTAGTGATAGACTAGTAGAAGAAATATATGTATGAAAGCAACCTCAATGTAAATCCAATGAGGCCAATATACATTTTGAATTTGGGTATTTTTCCACATTTTTGTATGCAATTATATTTTTATATATCAATGTAAAACCACCAAAGAACCTAACTAAAATGAAAATTGTTCATCATCAAAGTCATGTTTAGTGCGCAAAAGTTTATATGTGCATGTTTTGATTACACTGATTATGCGGGATATTTTTTCAAAAACTTTAAACAAAAGAATTACTCGTTGTTCTATTTCTTTGAAAGAACCCTTCTAATGATCTGATGGTAGAAGCAGTGCCTCTCACTTTCAAAGAACCTGGGTTTGAATCCCCCTCAACTAGTAAAAAAAATCTACTCTTTGAAAATGAGTATTTATTTTCTATAATTATAAAACGTCGAAAAAACATGAAGAGATGCATCCATTGTTTGATCACAAAGTAGTCAAGAGTTATATTGAAAAGTAACTCGATCTCCGAAAAGGCACACATATTGGAGTTGGTATGC
Organism: Ottelia alismoides; assembly: GCA_037367405.1. NCBI lineage: Eukaryota > Viridiplantae > Streptophyta > Magnoliopsida > Alismatales > Hydrocharitaceae > Ottelia > Ottelia alismoides. The sequence goes on from JAZKJV010001323.1 coordinate 1,074,992, forward strand.
ATACATTTACGTGATCTTTTTATGATTAGCTCATTTGATGGTTTATTTTATTTCATTACGTTTATTGATAGGATCTTCAGTGTGTTCAAGGATTTTCATGCACTCGTAAAGAAGCAAACAAGAAAGAAGTTGAAGTGTGTATGTTGCACCCCTAGATATGTGATACAAGTCTCGTGGAAGTAGACATCAAATGACTCCACCAAAAGACTCTCAATTGAATGTTGTTGAGAAGATGATAAAATTGTCTTGGAGGGAGTCGGGATTGGGAACCACTCCAGATGCATATAATGTTCTATAAGCCGCTAAGATTGCACGAAAAGGGATGACAATGTGTGTGTGTGTATATATATATATATAGGGAATAGGGATTATTGTAACGGCATAGACCATTTCAAAAAAAAATTCAAATCCATAAGATTGGATAAAATGGATTTAAATAATCCATTAAATGATCTCATTAGCAACTTTAAAACCCCAAGGGTCCCCCTCCCCTCACGCCACTTTCTTTGTTTTGAGAGAGAGAGTTAGAGAGAGAGAGAGAGGAAGGAAGGATACCTTACCGGCACCGTTCGTCATCGCAGGAGAAGACGACGTCGAATCCGAGGAGGAGAAGTGATCGAAAGGAGGCGCAACGACCGCATCGGGTAGAGATAAGCGTTGGATCGAGGTATGTATCGGCTTTATGATTTCGATTTCTAAACGTATGTATCGGCCCTAGGTTAATACATATATACGCCGATTCAATCGAGAATGGTTCATTGATTGTATGTATTGGCTTAGGGATTATGAGTTCTAAGTGCATACATGTGTTAGATTTGCACGATAATGTATGCAACTACGATCCTTTTTGAAATAAAATGTAGAGATGTAATGTCCTGTCCGTAAGGATGATACATAATATTTTATTACCTTTGTTCAAAAGTAGATCAACTCTTTTTTGGGTTCTTGATCGTACGAGTTTTTCCAAGGACTCAACAATCATCGTATGAATAATTATTTGAGGAAGGGATCTTAAGTAAATGTTTCGCTCCAGGACGGATGTTACATCAAGTATAACTTTCCCTATACATACCCTTTGGATAGCACGGGGTTCATATTTCTGGTTAAATGTATAGCTTTTTGTCTTCTTATATGACCCATATTTTTTAGCTAAAGGACAATAGACATTGATTATGAGAAAATTTTATGTAACCACATTGAAGACATGAATAATATTATATTGTATTTCTTGTATAGTCGAAGATTACGAGGGGTAGATATATTGCTTTGGATTTTATTTACATGATATTGATTATACTTTTATGTTTTAAAAATTAATAAGAAGTTGTGGGTATATATTTTAATCACATAAAATACCCCATGCCAGTTCTTGTATAATTAGCACGTTGACATGCAAATTGTGTAGGTAACATGTGCAAGATTATGTATAGTACTACTGACATCAGATCTCATTCATGAACGAATTCCACCAAAATATTCTGTCTCATTATTTTTACATAACCTTTTTGTTAGTTCAAATTAGTAAAAACGTATGTAGTTATAAGCATGTTAATGTTGTAAAACTATCTTTCGTTTTTACAGTGATTTGTTAATAACATAAAATGCAGTGATTAAACCAATTGTTATAACCGTTGAACGATAGAAAATGATCCTATAAAGATTTGCGAAATTATCGTGTAAAACATTATTATTGTATGGTAACCTTGGTTATACGTTAGAAATTTGGTATTGATAGAATATTCATATTCAATTCAAATAAAGATTCATGAACAAAAAAAATAAAACTAATAATATAATATCATAGCTATTATTACGCATGTTTTAAAATATGGAGATTGATCTTGATAAAAGAGTAAGTTTTGATAACCTTAAACAAGATTTAAGGCACAGACTCATAAGGAGTCACATGGACGACCGCAAGGGGTCGTGTTAATGCCGCAAGGGGCAACGCCGCAAGGGGCGTATGGTTGTAAGGAACCACAGGGGCAAAAGCTAAGTCCTCTACAGTTGTAGCTACACTGTCATGTCATGCCATGGACCGCAAGTGCCATCGGTTAAAAACGTATAAAAAGATACTTAAATAAATGTTGTGCAAGAAAATGGTTTATAAAGGAAAAACCATCATGAAAAATGCAAGGAATGGTTAATAAGAGAATGAAGCATCGCATTTTATGCAAAAATTGGTTTAAGAAAGTTAAACCATCAAAGTCATGGGGGGTAATATGTAAAGTGGCTTATATGTTTTATAAGTATGTAAATTGCTTAGCATTTTTATGAATTATGCCCACAAGTAGAGATAAATATTTTTTTATGCCCACTTATGCAATTTACCTACTTTACATGTATACCCATGTTTATGAAAGAAGCCAAACTAAACATGATAGGGATTGAACTTAGACATGCATGGGAGTTATCTAGGCACGAAATGATTTGTATACATGAAAATCCAAGTATATATATATATATATATATATTTAACGGATCAAAGACCGTTAGAATACCCATGCATGGACCCCGATGCATACTGGGCATTAGGCTCATACAAATTATGTTTGTTAATTTCAGGTGAAGAGCAAGGTTGATTGCATTTTCTGGATCGTGCTTCGGATTCACTGAGATTCCTGACGTGGTACGATTTATCTGTGAAGATCTACTAGTGGATATCTATATGCCCACAGGAACTATCGAGTTGTTATTTTTTTTAATTCTAGATTAGTTAAAATTTTTCCCAGTTTAGAGTTGTAATAATGGAACTCTAGTTTGAATGGATATTTATGGAATGGATATTATTTTCTCTGCTCATTATGTGCCATTGTTGATATTTTGGTAACGGGTCGGTCGTGCGATCAACTATCGCCTGCTTCCGCCGATTGTCATGATCCGTTCCGTTACAATTATACACCCGGGTGTGTGTAGCTTGCATGCACCAGGCTACATAGCTCTTGGATCTGTTTGCATCGGACGGCCCCTCTTCCTCCCATTTTCCAAAAAAAGCATCAGCAACTTTGGCAGAGACTCAGAGAGCCCCACACCATGCTTCTCCCCACCGCCCAACTGCCGCATCCGACCCTCGACTTCCTTGGCATTCTTCGGCAACAATAGATGACTGGTTACTCGTGACATTAGGGCTGACCCCCACCATGGCCCCTGACCTCCGCCTTTTGCGCCGCCCTCCATTGCACCGTCCGCGTCGCCGTCCTATTTCGTAGTGTGGCCCCTTCGTGTGATCGTCCGCCTGCATCGTCGTTCCCCTCTCTTGTGCTGCGGCGTCTCCGTCCGACCGTCCACCAGTAGGCAACATGTCACAGTGACATGCTCCAGGAGGTTGCGTGCAACACGATGCACAAAGTTGTGTTGGTCGTCTTCCGAAGCTCCCAGATGCCCAAGTTACCACTAGTTGTGACCTCACAGCAGAAGCGTCGGATAAACGATGATTGCAACATACCCAAACAGATACACATTGCATATCTGTATAGCAAGAACATTTAGTTATTTGTAATGACAGTAATCTCCCAGAAGACCTATCAGATCCAATTTAATTTTGTGATTATAGTGATATAATTTTCTTATTGTGCTACGTATTTTATGTTGGAGATGATATTTGATGTACTTTTTAATTATTTTTTGTCTTGGGTATGATATTCGATGTACTTTTAAGTTTTTTATAGTATTGTTGGTCATTGCATTGAATTGCAGCAAATGGATATACTTGCATAAATAGATTAAATTTAGGCGATTGGGTATTCTTTTTTAACTCTATGTTTAACTTGGACCTTTTTTATGTTACATAGGATTATGTGGTTTCTTATGTATAATAGGCTTGCTTCCTTGCATTGGGATAGTCACTCATTTCAGAAAAATGACAGACATTCATCTTTTAAAAATAACGACAATCATTAGTAAGTTGAAAAACACTCTCCACTATAGTTATGGCAGGTGATGCCCTTTGCAGGCCGCATGATCAAGCATGCTAACGATCATGATTGAGATGGAGAAGTTCTACTATTTGTAGATGTATATTTTATACTGTCAAATTAGAATTAACCTCCCTTGAGCATCATGCAACAATTATGTATGTGGATGATCCAGATTGTGATCATCATATATTTGAGGTCGCCCCCTGTTATCCAAGAACAAAAAAATTAGATAGCGTAATAAAATGCTTATAGATCATCATGTATAAAGATTAAAAATAATTACCTTTGATGTACAAGTAGTCTGGTAGTGTCATTTTTTATGCCAAGAACTGCAAGTTCTGTTCTTTATCTCAGTTTGTGAAGAAGATGTTTCTATACCAGATTTAATTCTCTCAGCTTCCTAGGGTCATCCTCGACTTTGACAATGAGGGGATCATGTTTGTCAAAGTGATTGTGTTGTAATTTGATGATTGGAAATTTGCATTAAATTGATTTGTTCTTTTCACATACGGTTGCACAACAGGAGGTTCGCTGTTTTTTTAATAGTATTCAAATGCATCTTCCTCAGTAATAAACTCCATCCCAATGATAGGTTTTTCACCGTCTGTACTCAATAATTCAGCAAAATCAAATGGTTTACTCCCGATCTCCTCAACATTCTCCTCATTCTTTTCTTCTTCAAAGTCTTCGTACAGTTCATTAAAATGTCAAAAAAGGATGACGTAGAACTTCGTGCACTATTGCACGCAACCTCCTGGAGCTTCGGAAGACGACCAGCACAACTTTGTGCATCGTATTGCACGCAACCTCATGGAGCATGTCACTGTGACTTGCTGACTACTGGTGGACAGTCGGACGGAGAGGTCGCACCACAAGAAAGGGGACCGACGGTGCAGGTGGGCGATTACACCAAGGGTCCGCACTACGAAATAGGCAGCGAAGCAGACGGAACACTGGAGGGCGGCGCGAAAGGCGGAGGTCAGGGGCTGTGCTGGGGGTCAGCCCTAATATCGCGAGTAACCAGTCCTCTATTGCTGCCAAAGAATGCCAAGGAGGTCGATGGTCGGATGCGGCAGTTGGGCGGTGGGGAGAAGTATGGTGTGGGGGCTCTCTGAATCTCTGCCAAAGTTGCTGATGCTTTTTTTTTGAAAATGGGAGGAAGAGGGGTCGTCCGATGCAAACAAATCCAAGAGCTATGGAGCCTGGTGCATGCAAGCTACACACACCCGGGTGTATAATCCCTATTCCCTATATATATATATATATATATATATATATATATATATATATATATATATATATATATATATGTGGGTAAAATGGGGCTGCCCCCAGGAGTAGCCAACTTGGCTACTCCCACCCCTATTTTCCCCCCATTTTTTTATTTTTTTGGAAAATAAAAATTTGTATATTCATCATTATATCCCTCTCACATTCTATTAAAATTTCGTCAGAAACAGAGACTCTTAAGCCCTCCATCCAGACGTCATTTTTTTAACGGTCGCAGGATTTTTTAAATCGACCATGTTTGGATGGAGGCCGTAGGAGTCTCTGTTTCTGAGGAAATTTTAATAGAATGTGAGAGGGATATAATGATGAATATACAAATTTTTATTTTCCAAAAAAATAAAAAAACGAGGGAAAAATAGGGGTGGGAGTAGCCAAGTTGGCTACTCCCTGGGGGCAGCCCCATTTACCTCTATATATATCTGTGTGCGTGCGTGCGTGCGTGCGTGCGCGCGCGCGCGCGCGTGCGTGCGTGCGTGCGTGCGTGCGTGTGTGTGTGTGTCCGAAACCACACTCCACCTACCCAAATCCTTTTGCATTCTTTATCTTTTCTTTGTCTGCTCTCTCCCTGTTCCTCTTCAACGGAGGTTGCCCTCAAAAAGCCGTGGACGACTCCGTCATCCCCACCAGCTTTCCTTCCCAGGAACCTTGCCTCTCCTTTCTCCTTCATCCTGCGTGACTTCCTCTAGTGCTGCCTTCTCAACCCCCTCCCCGCCACCCTCCGTTCCACCATCGCAACCCCCTAGCTTGATTGCCGGAAGCCACTGGTGCCTCCTTTGCATCAACCTGTGTATGTTACAGAGAAATAAATAAACAATATGTAACATTATGTCTGGGGAGATTGTCCTACGGAACTTTCTTCTTTTCGTAAGCTAAAGAATCCAAGATAGGAGAAAATGTTGTCTTAAAAGTCTTGTTACTGTAAGGTGAAAAAAATCTCTATATCTGTTACTGTGCTGTTGCATATGTCAACCACCACAATTTTATAAAAGCAACAATGTCTTTGTAATTTCCATCCCTTAGTACAATGCAGTCGAATGTTGAAAGTCTGAAGGAACAACCACAAGTAGCTGTATGATGGATTGTTCACCATCACTATTCTTATTACTATCTTCTTAGACCGTGAGTTTAGATATCAGATGCACCTATAAGTTATCATACTGTCTTTATTTTATGTAATAAACTTCAAACTTCATCCATACCTCTTTTTAATATCCAAATAATTTGTAGTCATCCAAATCCACTACACTACAAGAGTTGGAAATTATAACTGAGGAGCAAAAACAACGACTGTGATTTTAATCTGGCGGAAAAAGTAGATCCTTTTATAGTTACTGAAAAAAATGTGGCGTCTTTGTTTAAAGTTTCGATTTTGAATAGCATCTAGATGTTGGAGCTATAATGACGACAAATCCGCTGACTTAGTTGAGAACAAATATGTACTCTGTATCTCAAAACGATTCTGCGAGGAAAACAAATATTGAACCACCATGGGATTCCAATCAAAACAGAAACAAAACCCACGAGCTGCATGCTTTATATTAAATTATTACTGCTACAGTACATTCGACAACCAAATACAAAATTTTGCAAGGGATTCGGGGAGGGGGCTGCGTGTGTCTGGCGGGAAGGGAGTGCAAGGGAGGCTCCCTGCCTTGCCAACAAATATTATGAGCAAAGTTCGATGATCAAGCTAGGGGATTGCGATGATGGAACAGAGGGGGTTGAGAGGGCAGCGCTAGAGGAAGTCACGCAGGATGAAGGAGAAAGGAGAGGCAAGGTTCCTGGGAAGGAAAGCTGGTGGGGATGACGGAGTCGTCCACGGCTTTTTGAGGGCAACCTCCGTTGGAGAGGAATAGGGAGAGAGCAGACAAGAAAAGATAAAGAATGCAAAGGGATTTGGGTAGGTGGAGTGTGGTTTCGGAAATTTAATCCCAACCATTGCTGAAAAGTTAAATCCGATGGTCCACAGTAAAGGCTCTCATACTCTCGTAATATATATATATATATATATATATATATATATATATATAGAGAGAGAGAGAGAGAGAGAGAGAGAGAGAGGTAAATGGGGCTGCACTCAGGGAGTAGCCAACTTAGCTACTCCCACCCATATTTTCCCTCATTTTTTATTTTTTTGGAAAATAAAAATTTGTATATTCATCATTATATCCCTCTCACATTCTATTAAAATTTCGTCAGAAACAGAGACTCCTACGGCCTCCATCCAAACATGGTCGATTTAAGAAATCCTGCGACCGTTAAAAAATGACGTCTCGATGGAGGGCTTAGGAGTCTCTGTCTCTGACAAAATTTTAATAGAATGTGAGAGGGATATAATGATGAATATACAAATTTTTATTTTCCAAAAAAATAAAAAAATGAGGGAAAAATAGGGGTGGGAGTAGCCAAGTTGGCTACTCCCTGGGGGCAGCCCCATTTTACCCATATATATATATATATATATATATATATATATATATATATATATATATATATATATATATATATATATATATATATATATAAAGAGAAGCAACCACAAATGTGTGTAATCAAACTCGATAAAACCACTACTTAAGCCTCCTAACCTTAATTTTTGTCCATTTGAACTATGAACAAACCATGTCCACTTGAATGGTTTGATGGTGCAGTGTACCTACTTTTCAAAAAACCAGAGTTCAGATCCCCTATTTTGGGGATTGCGTTAGGTAGTCGACAACCAGTATAAAAAAATAATCGAATATTTCGACATGAATTTGAGCAAGAATACACGTAGACAGCCTTGTGTATAATGGGAGAAAGCTTTGCCGACTATGATCAAACCACTAATAAACTTTTTGAATACATGTAAGACATCATATCACAAGCCCCTCTTTGGGTACTCGTCAAGGTGTTTTATATCCAGATTAAGAAAGGTAAGAAGTAGGTGAAGTTTATCATTTGCTTTGCTTCGTTGGTTTAAGTGATAACAGATGAATAAATAATGTAAACAAGGTCATGATTAAGATATAAAAATAATGTGACCACTTAACTTGTTATGGTTTATCTCGATATAGATGGATGCTACCCCACATCCAAAGAGGTTGGATTGTCCCTTCCTCCTAAATTCGTTGACAAGGAGGAGACTCGTGGTCATGGTTTTGGTCCATCATCTGGCATTACTCTATCAGACATCCAAGAGCATATTCCGAACGCTACCAGTTATGGTTTCAAATTTACAGCAAAATTCGATCGATTTTTTGTTGAATACCAATATCTCATCATAATCAAAATTCGACTGAAATGACGAAATGATCGAAATATAGGGACCCAAGTAGAAAAAATATCCGAATTTTCGGTCGAATTTTGACCGAAATTGGACTGGAATTCTATTTTGGTCGGTCACCAAAATGGTGACCAAAACCGGTATTTAGGACCTTGCCACCAACCACCCCAACTAGATGCATCCTTGTAGTTGTAACTAGGGATGAGCATCAGATCGGGTCGGGCCGGGCCCAACCCAACCCAGCCCGAGCTCAATTTCAATTTACGAGCTTACGAGTCGAGCCTAGACCCATTGAATTTCAGAAATTGCAACCCAAGCCTGAGCCTGACCCGCAAGTACATGGGTCGGACTCGGGTTGGGCCAACCCGTTATATTAAAAAAAGTTAAAACATGAATATAATACACATTTAATATGTAAATATTAAAATTGAATATGTATTTCTTCAAAACATGAACATAGTTGATGTCTAAATAGCATAGAATAATGGCAATTTAAGCAGGAAGATCAAATGTGATATTAGAAATCACAAATTACATATGGAAATAACATCGGGCTTATATACATGCCTACATTCGAGCCTATACTTGGGCCAACCCACGGGCTTCGAGCTCGAGCCCAAGCTTTGCCCGAACTGGGCCCGAAAATTGGATCAGGGTCAAAAATCAAGCTCAAGCCCGCCCATTTATCGTTCAGGCTCGGGCCGGACTCGAGCTTATCGAGTCGGGCCGGCCCTACCTAATGTTCACCCCTAGTTGTAACTAAAATGCTTCCAACATAACTTTGCTTGCGAAAAAGGGATGGATATCACACAATTACATAGAAATAATATATAGAAAAATTGCGAGTGACATTGTCACATGAAATTTCCAAGAAAAGACCTATCAAAAGTTGTTAATAACCATTCACATCCTTCACATTGTTCCATCTCACAATATCGACATCAAAAACAATAAACACTGGGAAAAGGAAGTTATATAAGCAATGAACGAAGTGCATTTAACCTACAACGTCTATAAAAAAATCTTTAACATATTTGTTTGATAAACAAAAGAAAGAACAAATAAATAAAATGATTGTATATAACAAAAGGAGTGGGCTGAACCTAAATACCCACCCCATGGAGCCCGATCTGCAAGTCCCAGAAGGAGACCCACAAAAGGCAAAAAAAAACATATAAACAAAGTTCTACCATCAAAATATAGACCACTTAATATACACACAAGATTACACATGCAAAAGGGGGACACAACACAAGAAGATGAACAAATACATCCTTCGCGCAAAGGCGTTTAAAACTGAAGGTTATGGAGATAACCCAGACCATCAAGACGCTGAAAGTCGACTCGACTTAAGGGGTGCTTATCTGAGATTCACCTCAACAAGCACAGCCGCCCCGTTGCTCGGTCTCATGGACAGTGTCAGGCAAGGTATGGAAATATCTGCATGAAGAAGAAGCCCAAATTTACAAAAAAGTAGCAGCTATCAGGAAGACTTTAGATTAGCCTAGCTATCAATAATACCATTATGCATTAAAATTTCACAAGTTATAAAACAAACACACCTATTAAACGGTTGTGGGGAGATTTTTTTAGTCTTTTAAGCATTTATTAGCAGTCCTTGTGAACTAAACTGAAAATCTCAGTTGATGTTCTTCGCTGGTAATAGTGACTAATATCAAGCCTGAATTGAACCTCTCAACAACAAATCTTCTTGCAAGCAGGTTTTTCCAAAGGTTATTAGATTCCCCAAATGAAGAGCCCAAGGTTTACTAAATAACGGTGGCGTAGCCAAGAGTTGCCTATACGAAATATAGAAGAAAAACTTCTTTTACCCCTGCAGCCAATCCAAATCCTTATCCAAATAGTAAATAAATCATTAGTTTAAATAGACATCTCAAAGTTGTATTTCACTTCCATTCTTCAATGAATGGGGGCAAGTACTCCCAGCATGGGCCACTGCGGCACTGCCTCATCTGATGAGCACAGGTGCTATGGTCGCTTAATTTTATCACGCGGCCCTTAAGATGGAATATTATGCTTGACATAAAAATATTGCATTCCTTGGGCTCTCGAAGCATATGCACCTCGAGACATAGCTCGTGCCGAAAAATCACCACCATGTTTAATGTCTGGGGAGCTTATGAAAACAAGTGCATCTTGAAGAAGTCCTCCGGCAATGTGTACATATTTTACACTTGTGTCGCGTAATGATCCCAAATCAACCTTTCATTAAAAGGTCCTCATAATTTTAGTTTTATTTTCCATGTACTTCATGATAGTGATAAGTTGATTTCCATAGATTGATTTATGATCTGTTTTATTGTATTTTGAAAGGCCAAACATCCAGCAAGGGAATCACATCCAAAACTTAACACAAGTATGCCAAGGTGTACACTCTCATCAATGCAGGACCGCTCAGGATGTGTATCGCACTCCCAATCTCACAATATGCACCAGATTCTCTACATGGTACCTCCTGCCCTTGAACACCATCGAGATCCCCCGGCCACATATTGCACATGACCACACGCAGCCAACTTTTGTCTGGCTATGTCCCGTACACCTGGTTACAACCTTCTCTAGAACTAAAGCTTGCCCAAAAGATATTCTCCCCCCATGAATCAGTCCACAGGATCCTCATCTCTTCCCATACTGCAACAGCATACTGGCAAGTGAAAAACAGGTGTCTCGAGTCTGTTGTCGCACACCAGACCGGTGTTGAGACATCCGCCAGCTTTCCCTCCTTGCCAACCCCCATGCAGTTTAAGATTCAATAGTGTATTTGCTTTCCATAGTCGCCGACAATCTCTTTCAAACGGGCCCCAACATCAATGCCCTCTCCGTCAATTGCCTCGCAGACCCTGGATACAATGGAATCCTCTACAACCCACTCTTGAGTGTCCTGATCTCAGACCAAAGGGACAACACTCTCTAGTAACTCCATCAATGCCAAGTCAACAAGGAAAAAGAGATCGGAAAATTACACCCTATTCCAACATCAAGACATATCCTAATTGTCCTCCACAAGAACAGCAAACCTGGAAAAGATCTTCACAAACACCCCCATCTGTAACCAGTTATCCATCCAAAAACTGAAGGCACCCAACCTCACGCACCTTACCAAATGGCGCCTCCATGAATATTGATAGTTGCATTAAAAACCATCAGAAAATCGAAGGCTTCCACGGAAGAATTCCTCTCTCTCTCTCTCCCCCAACTAAGGCGTCTCCCAAAATAAATCTTCACAATCTACCACCTTAATCTAGAAACACCATCAACACTTAACCAACCATGCACCATTGAACTTCCACAGACACCTAGTGGCCAAGCCACCTTCCCTTTTGGGTCCATAAACCTCACTCATCCCACTTCACCGAGCAATTGTCTATTCCTCCCTCAGTCCCCTTCCGTAAGGACCTCCTATTAATTGCAGCTACTTGAACAATGGCATGTTGAACAAGAGCAGAGTTGACATTTACATAGCCCAGCAAGATCAAACAATCTCCTCATATCAACTTCACTCTCTAACCCCTCGGATGCTTTGCCTAAAAAACACTCAGATGCTGCTCCAACCTAAGGAGTTCCCTTGTTTTGTATAAAAATCTCGACTCTAAGGAGGAACAGAAGGATATATTCAGGTTGGCTAAAGCAAGAGAAAGAAAAACTAAAGACCTTTCTCAAGTGAGATGCATTAAGGACGAGGAAGGTCATGTGCTTGTTACTCAGAAGGATATAAAGACTAGATGGGAGCAGTACTTTCATAAACTTTTCATTGGGGAAGGAAATATAGATATCACTTTGGGTGATCTAGCTTGTAGTGAAAGTTACTTGAATCGTGCATGCTACAGACGGATACAAAGAAAGGAAGTAGAGGAGGCTTTGAAGGTTATGAGACCTGGAAAAGGTGTAGGACCGGATGACATCCCTATAGAAGTATGGAGAGTTTTAGGTGAGCGTGGTTTGACTTGGCTTACGAATCTATTCAATGTTATTTGGCGAAGCAAGAAAATGCCTGAAGATTGGAGTATCGTGGTGCCTCTTTATAAGAATAAAGGAGACATTCAAAATTGTTCAAATTATAGAGGTATCAAGCTGATGTGTCACACTATGAAAATTTGGGAACATGTGATCGAAAGAAGGTTGAGGCAAATTTCCAATGTAAAAGAAAACCAATTCGGATTCATGTCAGGTCGCTCAACGACTGAAGCCATCCATTTGTTGAGGAGAACAATGGAGATTTATAGAGCTAAAAGGAAGAACCTCCACAAGATCTTTATTGATTTGGAGAAGGCTTATGATTCTGTCCCACGAGAGATATTGTGGAGAGTGTTGGAGAAGAGACAAATACCTGTCCTATACATTAACCTCACAAAGGACATGTATGATAGGGCTTTATTTTGTGTAAGGACCCCGTCTGGTAAGACTAGATATTTTGACATCAACATTGGTTTACATCAAGGTTCTGCTTTGAGTCCATTTCTTTTTACTTTGACTATGGACGAGTTGACCAGTCACATTCAGGATGAGTTACCTTGGTGTATGTTATTTGCAGATGATATTGTGTTAATTGACGAGACTAGAGATGGAGTAAATGAGAAACTTGAGATATGGAGACATGAGTTGGAGACTAAAGGATTTCGTATAAGTAGGGCTAAGACGAAATATATGGAGTGCACCTTTGATGGAAGCAGTGGTGAAGGAATCGAGGTGAAGATTGGTGACGATAACATTCAGAAGAGAGATTCCTTTAGATATCTGGGATCTATTCTGCAACATGATGGTGAAATTGATGGAGATATTACTAATAGAATAAATGCAGGATGGCTAAAGTGGAGAGGAGCTTTTGCTGTTCTCTGTGATAAGAAAATTCCTTTAAAGATCAAAGGAAAGTTTTACAAAGTAGCCGTGAGACCTGCTATGCTTTATGGATCTGAATGTTGGCCGGTGAACCATAGACATGTGCAGAGAATGAATGTAGCAGAAATGAAAATGCTAAGGTGGATGTGTGGACACACACGTAAAGATCGGATTCGAAATGATGCAATCAGAAAGAAAGTTGACGTAGCTTCGATCGAGGATAAGATGCGAGAAAACCGTTTAAGATGGTTTGGACATTTGCAAAGAAGATCAGCTGATGCACCAGTTAGGAGATGCGAGTGTTGGGATATTAAGCCGGCTAAGAGAGGGCAAGGACGGCCCAAGAAGTGTTGGAAAGAGACCATACAAAGGGATCTTACTTTTGTTGATATAAGCCCGGGATTGGCCCAAGATAGATCTGAATGGAGGCGAAGAATCCATGTAGCCGACCCTACTTAATTGTGGGAAAAGGCTTTGTTGTTGTTTTTGTTGTGATGCTGCTCCAACCTCTCCGCCACTCTGCCCCAATCCATCGTACTACACAAAGCTCATGAGCCATCCTACTTCAAAGATGATAAAAAAGATCCTCATCACCGCCTTGATCATTGGCCTCACAAAATCTGCCTACTAATCCTCGATTAACTTGTCAGACATTATGGCATATCACTGCCAAACCTTTCTCAAACCCCATACTGTAACCTCCATGTAGTGACTGGCCAGAGTCATCGTGACCTCCTAATTCCCATATTTACCCAACAATCAACCAATCAATGATGTCCCTTCTCATCATTCTGACTTTTTAACTTGTCCTCCAGGGTTGAAAACACCTCTCTCGCTTTGAACTAAAATCCGATCCTAACAAGCTGAAGGAACAAGCTACGACTGAAGTGACCTCACCTAACAAAGTCTCAAAAAAAATGATCGTTCTCTTATTTGATCTTATCCGGACTAATTAAAAGGAATTTTAGTCCTGGGATGGGTACACATCTGGATTTTGTGCCTTCGATTTCGACAGACAAATAACGGAAATTTTTTGCTGCAAGGACCAGGATGCGTGATCATCTTATGACTCCCTACACCACGAAACTTTTTTGTTTCTTCTTGTTTTGGTGTTACCTATGACATGTATGCGATGTACTGCACCATTTTATATTAGTGGAAAGAAACCTTGATCTTTTCTAAAAAAGGATGTCCCTTCGTCATCTCTCAAAAGCCATTATGTGGAACAATCAAGTATTGGTATCATATTATGATAGCTACAACTAACAAGACATCTACTTCCATTTGATCTCCCTCTACAAGTCCTTAACCACAACCTAATGCCCCTCCTCCTAGCCTTCAGTTTAGTCAACATCCCCTCATCCTCCATCCTAGCAAAATCATGGACATGCACGCATCATCATGATTCTCCACTAATGACAAAAACCCAGCTTCGGAACCAAGACTGCTCAAAGTTGAAGTAGCTCGCTTGTTTCTAATTTGAGGGCCAAATCAGCAATGTACCATATGAAAACATAAACGGGAAAGAAATCGTAGTGGCTTTTGCAAGCTCCACAAAAACTAAGACCATGTCAATCTTTAACCAAGAGGATGACCTAGCCAATTATATGCCCACCAAACCCATATCATCCACCACCTCACCAAAGCCTACATCTCCTCTTATACTGACCTTTCCACCAAAGAAATAGTCACGTTAACCACTTCCCATCCCCCCACCCCCAACTCTCTTCAAATCATGTCATAACCCTCTACCAACACCCTCTATCAGTTCAAATACCCAAGGTTTGAAAAAAATGAAAGGCAGAAGGAGGCGTTTTCCCTGGAAGCGAGGCGTAAGCCTCACTTGTATAGAAAAATACTTACAAAAAGTATAATAAATATATTTATTGATGAAATAGTCTAATATGGCATATGTATAATATATAACATTGCAATATATGATGTAATTATGAAGACAAGAACATAGAAAGAACAGATATGTCAATTATGTAAACCTTTCTACTAATTTCTACCCAATAAAAAGGGAAGTGTGGCTATAATTGTCATTAAATTATCAAAGATAACATATTCTTTCACCAAAAAATATTGTAGTGGATAAATTTACAAATAGATATATTTCGATGAAATGTATATTTTACGTGGGTAATATATACTATATGACAATATTTAATATATACTTTTTTCATTAGTACATTACACCGCTCATTATACATACTTAAATGGTCCAGTGGTAGATCAGTGTGCCTACCACCCAAAAGATCAGGGTGAAATCCCCCTTGTGGAGATTGTGTTAGGTAGTCAACAACCATCGTAAAAAATAGTCGAATCTTTCAACATCGATTTGAGCAAGAACCTATGTGGTCGACCCTACTTATAGTGAGAGAGGCTTTGCCATTTTTTTACATTATATTGCACATTATGCCATCTCTCCTAACACCGACTTTTCTTTGAGATTTGTGGATTGTGTGTTTAAAAGTGTAATGTTAAGAATTTATTGAAAATTAGACAAGTTTAATGCTCATTATGAACATGAAGAGATCTTAAAATATCAAGCATTCATCTCGTATACATATCTTAAACAACTAGACATTTATAAGCATCTAAAACTACTAATAAGATAATTTAAATCCTTAGAAAATTCTTTAAAATCTAGAAAATGTCTCATAGAATGCCTCGGACCGCCTCAAACCACCTCGACTTTCCGAGGTGCACACCTTGTCAATACCATCTGAGGCGTTCTCCCCAAGGTTAAAAAGCCTTGCCTCAACCGCCTCGAGGTTAGCCTTTTCAAACCATGCATATACCACAACTAAAAACACTAACCCGTCATCTCCAATTTACAATTGCAACAACATGGTCGAGCTTCCTTCCAACGAACAAAGAAAGTCAAACACACCATCATGTTAACACAACAAATGGTTGTCCGACCTCCCTGTCGGCCCTTTCACAATTAAACCCTCCAAAGCCACATCGCCACCTACTCTTTGACATACCAACCCAATAATCTCCCCCTCCTTCAAACCTAGAACATTCCATGAGAAAAATGCATTGGATCGTGTTTAACCCCGTTTTACAGCTTCCTAACTTGACCCCGACCCGTGTTTCCTTCCATAACCTTCCATTCTTTGAAACCGTCTCCAACTATACCATAAGGACCCTTCTATACCCCGCCATAGATTGCCCGCCATTTTCAACACTCATCAACCCCTCGCCCACTCCCGATCGCATACCATCAATTGCCACCTACCTTAGTCCCTTTTCCCCACATCTGCCTCTAGACCCATAAGTTAGTATTCTAAACCCACTAAAGATCGCATTCATCCTCTCCTTCCCATACCATGCTTCTCATCGCCCCACAGCCTCCACCATATTAATCATGTCTCCTTCCCCTAACATCCCACAGGAGCACGCTTGACGTCCTTAAGCCCACGTCTCCAAAACCCTCCTCACCACCTCCCCCCATGCTCAATCGCACTCCATCTCCCATCTCCTGAACAATCTATCTCATCCAAAGCCTCCTCCCCGACAGTGATGAACCCCCCCCCCTCGAGGTAAGCTCCCCAACACCACTGTCATACAACTTAGCCACACCAACAAAAGCTTGTAAAGAAGCACCACACCATTTCCTCGCTAAGACTTTCTTTGTTCATCCACCTAAGTCATTGATCAATCTACTATGTCATATTAAAATGCTAAGACTTTCATCATCTCTAATCAATTTGTTGACTTTCATCAGTTGATTAAGCCATTCATCATTCAACCGCTCTATTCATCAATCGACTAAACATTGGTGTTTGCTTTCATATGTTTACTAGCTATTTTCTCAGTTGAATAACTCTTCGATTGGACGACTAACTGGTCCTTACGTCAACTAATTTATACATAGGTTGACTAATTTTATATATCGAACAACTAACTGGTCCTTACGTAAGCTAATTTATACATCGGTTGACTAATTTTATATATTGAGTTTTTAGACAACTCTGAGGTTTATCCGATTGGATTCCTTAATAAAATATTGTATTATTTGTGGGTTGGGTTTTATTTCAGTATTTTTTGTTTGGTTAATATTGCACATAATATATTTGTGCTAAAATATTGCCCTTGCGCACGATCCATGTATCCCCAATATTCTGAGGTGGCATTTCAAAAGAAGTATTCCGTAGAGACGAGCTCATGTGACCAACAATAATTAACATGGAAAAAAGAATTTGATTTGATATTCAATGATGCATATGAGCCAATGATCTTTCAATGAACATTGATCAAATAGGGATTAACATGTAAAGCATTGCATGCGGTGTATATAGGGAAGTGTAATGCATTTCAAAAGAAGTATTTCGTAGAGACGAGCTCATGTGACCAACAATAATTAACATGGAAAAAAGAATTTGATTTGATATTCAATGATGCATATGAGCCAATGATCTTTCAATGAACATTGATCAAATAGGGATTAACATGTAAAGCATTGCATGCGGTGTATATAGGGAAGTGTAATGCAAGAATGGGGGTGCATATCTATATCTGGATGTGTAAATGCAAGAACAGTATACGATTACGCTTTTTATTCCAATTTTAAAACTAATGTTTCTGACAACAATAAATTCCAAAAACACCTAAAACATGCAACAAACAATACAACCGATACCATGTAAGATGACAAAAAATGGAAACAAGAAGCCAGATAGCCAATATATGTGCAGCATACTTCAATTTTCACTTACATATCTTGATCACGGTCATTAGCTAAAGCGAGTTTTGCAACAGTGAGGAAGGCAGCATCAACATTTACATCCTCCTTAGCTGATGTTTCAAAATATGTTATGTTTCCCTTGGAAGTGCACCATTCTTTCGCTTTTTTTTCCGATACCTTGGCAAAGGTCAGAAGAATTAGACAAGTAAAAGAAAAATACTGACTTGGATATATATATATATATATATATATATATATATATATATATATATATATGAAGATCTCAAAGAGTATACCACTCTGCTATTGCCTCCATCGACATCAATTTTATTGCCAAGTAGGATAAATGGAAATGCCTTGGGATCTCGAGGGCTAGCCTGTCGAAATAAAACATTTGTTTCCAGATATTTTTATAATATCCAAGTTCATCATTTAAAATTAATTTGCTATTAAGTATATAATAAACTCATTCTGCTTTAGAAAACAACAACGAAAATGCATGCGCAGGAAAGATGGTGCAGACACAAAAGGCTACATTTATAATATTTTCACCACAAAGAATCAAGAACTTTATTTTTTAGAAATAATCCAGAACTAATCTTGCAGATATCTAAGGTGAGGGGTCTCAAGATGCATGTGCAGAGAAGATGATACAGTAAAAATATCATTATTTTCTACAGCTCCGAAATATATCCCTTGTCTTCAGTATTACCAACTATTACATATAAATCAAGTTCAGATTCACGTGTGCTGTTTCAGGAGGGATATAGATGAAACTGCTTCCCATAGAACAGCACAGTGCTCATACCAAGAGTCGATGCATAGAAGCCATATGCAGACAACAGTTCCAGTTTGTGCAGAAAGAACCAAGTCAGCATCTTAAGAAATACAAACATACCATGTTATAGCAAACACTCTATTTGCCAATTTCACGTGATTTTCAACATAGTCAGAAAGTGTTTTGAGTGAATATTTTGATTTAGACTTTCCAAGAGGAACGAAGGGTGCATATGCTTATCACAGAATAGCATGCACATTGTCTGGATTGCTCAATCAGCACGACGAACAGCACATAGCCATGGTCTGCACCCCCCAGCATGCTCAGAAGTTCAAGAACCCCAATATATGCGTTCGGTGACATGGGGCGGAAGTAAAACATTTTCTACGAAAAATTGCACTAGCATTTCATTTGTTTTTTTTTCTGGAAGCTTATGTTATGATTCATGCAAGGCCAGTGGGGGAACGTGGAGTGGAACATGGTAACTCAACCCACTGACAAGGGGTTAGGAGTACTGCATGTGAAGGAGATGATCAAGATGCCTATAGCGAAATGGGTGATTAGGATCTTAGGCAAGGTGGTGATCTGTCGTGCTTTCTCCCACAGAAAGTCTATGGGGCATCTCCCGACTTGAGTAGCTTAAAGAGGATTAAACACCATCTACTTTTAGGCATGGTGTAAGGTCAATGGTGCCTGATGTGGTTCCCTTTATAAAACCTGCAGGGATGGGAACAGATATTGATTCTGCTCGGATGATTGGTCTGGGAAAGGAGTTTTCATTGAATGGTTAACGAGGCTTTTTGCTCCTTAGCAAGGATGTATGCGCCAAGGTGGCTAAGGTTTGGAGGAATGGTAACAAGTGTCCAACTTTTCACACTTCCTTCTCTTATCAGAGGTGGATGGATTTCTCCAGTTGATGAGTTTATTGGTGGGTATTAAGGTCCCATCAGTGGGTATCGACCACGGCAGGCTGGTAAGACATAGTCTATCTATCAAGAAGGCTTATGTAGACATTTCTAGTAATATTTTATCCTCCCATTGTGGAGACAGACTACAAGCATATATGGACATAAAAGTTAACTCTCTGAATTACAGTTTTCTTATGGATCATGTGCCAGAACTGTTTTCTAGCGTATACTTGAAGGAGAAACTTTTTTAAGGTATAAAGGATTCTTGCCCAAGAAGTGTGGACGGTCGGGAGGACTTTTTTTTGGATAAAAGAAGGTGATCTCCCGAGGTGAGAGTCACCGCAACAACAATTTCATTAAAAGGTTTTGGGGTACATTCAAGGTTTGAAAAGATGAAAGGCGGAACGAGGCATTTTCCCTGGAGACAAGGCAAGGCATAGCCTCGAGGCGGTCGAGGCGTAAGTCTCAGTTTGTATAGGAAAATACTTATAAAAACTATAATAAATATGTTTACTGATGAAATTATCTTAATTGACATCCATATAATATATAACATTGCAATATATGATGAAATTACGAAGATAAGTATGTGAAAGAAAGAATATGTAAATTCCATAAACCTATCTACTAAATTTCTACCCAATTAAAAATAGATCAGTAGCTATAATTGTCATTAAAATATCAAAGACATTATATTTTTCATTAAAAATATTGAGGCGCATAAAATTATGATTAGATATACTTGTTATATAACTAATATATAAAATATGACAACATTGATGATGCAGCGTGGCCCCAAATTATGGGGCCACATTTATTTAATTAGATAATTATCAATTTTATTTACGTTTTTTTGGGTCTAATTTAATAATTGAGATCGCATGTGATCTCAACGTTGATTTCGTAGAGTTTAATTATATCTGTTGGTCAATTAAATAATTAGGGTCCAATTAAGTTAGTTAGAGGTCAATTAGGATCAAATTAGTTATTAATTTGATTTGTTTACTATTTTTGTAAACCATCTCTCCTATATAAAGAGAGGGTAGGTCCTTGTTTTTAGACAGTCCATTATGAAGTAAAATTTGAGTTGATCTCATTTTATCCCCTCTCCTTCTCTTTCTCCCTCCACGCGATCTCCGCGGTCTTCTCCTCAACCCCGCGCATTCCGGCGTGTTCTTTCCTCAACCCTTCCAATTTCTCTCCTCAACCCTTCTATTTCTCCCATCAAAATCCACCAAAATATTTATTCGCCGTCGCCGATTCGTTTTTGCATCAATTGGTATCAGAGCATGGCTTACAGATCGTCCTCACGATCTGTCGATCCATACAAAAGTTCACGCAATCATCATGCAACGAAGGGCCATCGTTCATCGGAACGAAAACAACGATTCAACAAGGAGGTGACGGGCCTGCTATTTGATTTACAGTCCAAATGTCAAGATCTCCAGTCCAAATGTCGAGATATGGTGGCTAATTTCGAGACTCTTATCGCGGCCAAATCAACATCTTCCACTACCGAAGCCGCTGCCCAGATCTGTGGCGAAGAAAATCACGAAAATATCGCCGTCAACGACGATTTATGCGCAGTCCAGGCAGTTTCAGGAGGCAAAACAATCGAACTGCTTGCTGCCCAGTCCGTATTCGAGCAGCAATCACCTTTGGCAACAACTATCTCACCGTCTCCGACCACCCCGGCACCATTCCAACCTCCCCAGGTACCGCTCCTGCCCTCCCCTACCCGCACGGCCGCCAGCCCCGCTCCAGCAACCCCCCCGACAGTTCCCAGATTCCCAGCGGCGCCTCCCACGGTCCCGGCGCCGCCACCCACAGCCACGGCGCCGCCACCTTTCCCGCCGTCCCTCTCCCTCCTCCCGTGTCCCACACCCCTGCCCCCAGGCCCCCTCCTGCACGCCACCTTCTTCCCCGAGCGTCACAGCAACCCAACGCGCCATCGCCACCCCCCTTCTCATCTCCGCCAAAACCGCCGCGCCGACCCTCTGCTTTCCCCCTCACCGGCGCAAAGCCCCGCGCCCCCGCATCCTCCCCGCGACGCTGGCCCTGCTTCACCACCCTCCCGACAGCCCTCCCACGCCGCCAGCTTGCGCCGCGTCTGCCCCATGCCGGCAACGCCACCTCCCCGTTGGCCCCAAGGAACCGCGCCCCGCCGCCCTTTGAGAAAGAGGGGAACCCTAACTGGGTTCGCGAGATCAACGGGATTCCAATCCCGTAAAAGCTTGGAATTGAAATTAAGTGGTGAAATTTGCAAAGAAAATTCCTCAACTTCCGCTATTTACGAAGAGGTCCACAGCAGTAAGAAAAAAGAGAATAAGGAAGGGGTACGAAAATTGCACCCCTATCCCTGGTGGCGGAATTTTTTTAGAAAAAGGGCTGAAAATCAGGACTATGGGGACTATCCTTATTCAAATAGGACTAGGACCTTGGGGTTTTCTTATATAAGGATCCCGTGGCTCCAATTCTTAGACACATCTCCCCTTCTTCTCTCTTTGTGCCATTGCTTCATCATGGATTATTCAAGGGCCATATTCTCCATGCCGCATCAATTCTTTGAGCACAATGGGAAGAAGACGACGATCGAGACGACGCCACCGTACGCCCCGCATATGTTTTTCGACCACGGTGGCCGCGCATCTCCCGCCTGCACGTGGATTCCGCCATTCACGCCCCACATGTTTTTCCAGAAGATAATTAAAGCCGCCGAGCCTGCAGTTCACGCAATTCGTCAGGAGCCGAATTTTTGAAAGCGGTGGAGAGTTGATGCAGCGTGACCCCAAATTATGGGGCCACATTTATTTAATTAGATAATTATCAATTTTATTTACGTTTTTTTGGGTCTAATTTAATAATTGAGATCGCATGTGATCTCAACGTTGATTTCGTAGAGTTTAATTATATCTGTTGGTCAATTAAATAATTAGGGTCCAATTAAGTTAGTTAGAGGTCAATTAGGATCAAATTAGTTATTAATTTGATTTGTTTACTATTTTTGTAAACCCTCTCTCCTATATAAAGAGAGGGTAGGTCCTTGTTTTTAGACAGTCCATTATGAAGTAAAATTTGAGTTGATCTCATTTTATCCCCTCTCCTTCTCTTTCTCCCTCCACGCGATCTCCGCGGTCTTCTCCTCAACCCCGCGCATTCCGGCGTGTTCTTTCCTCAACCCTTCCAATTTCTCTCCTCAACCCTTCTATTTCTCCCATCAAAATCCACCAAAATATTTATTCGCCGTCGCCGATTCGAATTTGCATCAATTTGATGCAGCGTGACCCCAAATTATGGGGCCACATTTATTTAATTAGATAATTATCAATTTTATTTACGTTTTTTTGGGTCTAATTTAATAATTGAGATCGCATGTGATCTCAACGTTGATTTCGTAGAGTTTAATTATATCTGTTGGTCAATTAAATAATTAGGGTCCAATTAAGTTAGTTAGAGGTCAATTAGGATCAAATTAGTTATTAATTTGATTTGTTTACTATTTTTGTAAACCCTCTCTCCTATATAAAGAGAGGGTAGGTCCTTGTTTTTAGACAGTCCATTATGAAGTAAAATTTGAGTTGATCTCATTTTATCCCCTCTCCTTCTCTTTCTCCCTCCACGCGATCTCCGCGGTCTTCTCCTCAACCCCGCGCATTCCGGCGTGTTCTTTCCTCAACCCTTCCAATTTCTCTCCTCAACCCTTCTATTTCTCCCATCAAAATCCACCAAAATATTTATTCGCCGTCGCCGATTCGAATTTGCATCAATTGACATGCCTTGAATCTAATCTTTCTTTTTTCTAGTTGGTATGTTATGTTGCTCACTATGTCACCTCTCTTAACACTAGCTTTTCTTTAAGCTTTATAGATTGTGTATTTAAAAGTGCAATATTAAGAATTTCTTGAAAAAAATATACAAGTTTAATGCTTAATATGAATATGAACAAACTTAAAATTCCAAGCTTTCATCTTGTAAACATATATCCTAGAAAACTATACATTTATAAGTATCTAAAACTACTAATGAGACAATTTAAATCCTTAAAAAATGCTTTAAATTCCAAAAAACGCCTCACAGACCGCCTCGCCTCGCCTCGACCGCCTCACCGCCTCGAGGCCAGCCTTTTAATACATGCTCTTGTCAAAACACTGATGTACTACTATCGTATTTTCTGTTTTATTTGAATTGAAGGTACATGTCCATTATATAAAATGGAAACCTAGTTTATGAAGTACAAATACACAAGCATTCTATAAAATGCAGAGCAACTAATGGGCCAACCGAATATTCTGCAAACTTGTGAAACCCTAATAACTAGCGGTATAATGTTATCCTAAAAAAATGTTCTGCCGGTCAAGCGAAATTGAAAGTTTTATATAATAAATCCAAAGATATATAAATGCAGCATCTACCTGTTTGAGGAATTCATCATGCCAGTTGTCAAGAGTATCAAATGATCTGTTCACGTTAACATCGTACACCAGAACACAGCAATCAGCTCCTCTATAAAATGCTACACCAAGACTCTGAAACCTCTCTTGCCCTGCAGTATCCCATATCTGTGAAAGCATTTGGCAACTAACTGAGCAAGGATAGGAAAAACCCTGCAAAGCAAATAAGATCAAAATTATATGTGTGGTTACCTGCAAGGTCACAAGTCTATCCTCAATCAGAATCTCTTTCGTCAGAAAATCGGCACCAATTGTGGCTTTATATTGCTGGCTAAACTTCTTGTGCACATATCTTAACTGTGAATTAAGGTCTATCTTTCCCGATTTGCTTATTATAAAAATCATGACTAAGGACATATAATGACATCAGCACCACTGGTATAAGATTAAAAAATGAACCAGCATCGAGACCATTACTAGAGATAATAGCATAATCAAGCACTGTAACATAACCAAAAGCGGGCATTCTCATAATGAGTGTCTCGTATATGAGTTAACGTTCACTGTGCCTAGTATCACTCCGTATATCATTTCACTTCATTAGGATCCCTCCACTCTAACCAAAGCATTCTATGTGCTCACCGCACATCTTTCCGTGGTTGAAATTAACAGAAACTACCTCAACATCTCCTATCTCTTCCAAACATACCAGCCTTTACTGTTACACTTCCACCAGGACAGGTCAAAATTCGATATTGAAAATTTTATTTCCCCATGTTTTCATAATGCAATTCCCTTACTCGGGTTGAAACGTCAAAAATTTGCCGCCCCGCAACATATTCAAAGAAC
This sequence comes from Ottelia alismoides, assembly GCA_037367405.1. Lineage (NCBI taxonomy): Eukaryota > Viridiplantae > Streptophyta > Magnoliopsida > Alismatales > Hydrocharitaceae > Ottelia > Ottelia alismoides. Next base: position 1,099,943 of record JAZKJV010001323.1, read on the forward strand.
CAACACCAAATGCCATCGTACCCATGCTGATCGCATCGCCGCCGTGGGACGAAAGCGACCTGGGGGATACTGATTCATGAGTGACGTCTTCCCGACCCTGCAATTTGAAGAGAACAGAAAAGGGATCCATCAAAAGCGCACCCGATTGTCGAGAACAAAGCGAAACCCTAGAAAATGGGAGCGGGAGAAGAAAACGATCGATCGGAGAGGTGGAGAACGGATACCCGCTGTCGCCCAGGACGATGACCTTGAGGAGAGTCCGCCTGCGCGACGCCATTGGCGGAGAGGGACACCGGAGGATCGGGAGGCGGAGCGAGAGGAGGAGGAAGGTGGGGATGGAGGAGGTGGACTTTCTATTTCCGTTGGATGAAATTCTCCTCACGAACCCGTTAATGATTGGTTGTTCGCTGCTTTTATATTGGTCGGGATTAAGAGCCAGATCTCAAGGAGTCATTTTCCATATATCGCTATTTTTCCTACGTGAAATCCCTAACGACCAAGGTACACTGTCTAGCACGATGCTAAGAAAAAAAGATAGAATAGGACGACCAATCCTTCTTGTCTTTTTTTCTTGACAATATTTCAGATGAAAAATAAGCTCATAGATGAGTTTTATCTCTACTCACGACAGTGGTAGCTAAGATTGGTATTTAGTATTTAATTGGATGGATTGTGGAATAAAGATTATTCGGTATTCGGACAATAATCATAATTATTTGATTATGTATTTTTTATTTTTTTAATTATTTTAAATAAAAATATATCTAATATATTCTTATATATATATATATATATATATGATCATCGATCAATAAGGGGATGTTCAGAAATAAGTATGAATAATGATGGGAAATAAGGAGAATAACGATGTATTCTTCGTTCGGTTGGAAAGATATGAATAATGAGAATAAAGTTGAATAATGGTAGGTAAAGTGCAATAAAGTGAAATAATAGGATGTTGATGGAAATAGTCGTACTCTTGGAAACCGCATTGGATGGAGAATTGACACATTATTCTAGTGCTTATTCTCCAAACGAATAGGGCTTAAAAGTCCAAGATAAAAGCATCAAATAACAAGTTACATATATATATTTTTAAATAAATAAGAACTTTAAATAAATAAAAAAATCAGCAGTTCATTGGAATAGTCGACCGATATTAGCTCGAATACCAGAATATCTGGGCCGAGTTTTCTAGATTCTATTCCCCGCGAGAGTACGGTTATCAATGTAGTGTTCATCCAAGTTCCTTTGGGGCTCATAAATCTTATTGTATCAGGATCCGCCTCTTAACGTACATTTTCCTCAACAAGATAAGTAGCATAGCCATTCCTTTCACACATCCATTTGTCTAAAAAAAGCAACGCTTATACTCAGTGCATCATTTGTAAAACCTTATTCCACTTCTCCATACAGTGGCTAAACATTTAACCATTTGTAGACATTGCTAGAAATCGAAGGGGAAGAGGAGAGGTGAGTCGTCGGGGATGAAGGCTATCGTCAGCGCATTGTTCTCTATTTATAGACCCATGCACGCGTTTGTACGCTCTAAACCCTAACTACCCATCTCATTCTCACTAACCACCTCCGATTAGTGCAGGATTTACCAAGTATAATGACCACTCGATCATTATCTTATATGTAAGTAACATCTCCCACTTGACTGACGTGGTCATACCACACTCCCACTATTCGTGGGGTGCCTATATTCTATAGATGTCTCAAGAGTTCAATTTTCTTGAATACCTTCTGCTTGACTCATATATTCATGAGTCCCATTAAACTAACATGTTTAATGTATGTTCTTGTTGGAATTCCTTTTGTAAAGGAATCATCTAACAAATCACTCGTGGGAATATATGTTACCTTAATCTCTTATTTGGCAGTTATGTCCTGAATATAATGATACTGGATTTCAATGTGTTTTCCTCTTGAACTATCCGCCCTCCTGTTAATCAAGCTTATAGCGGCTTGATTATCGCAATATATTTCAACTGGTCCTTTGACCAATTCGAGGCCTAAGTTTTCAAGAAAACGTCTAATCCAAACAGCATGAGTGGTAGCCATGCTGCATGTAATATATTCAGCTTCTTGTGTATGTCTAGGTACACAATTTTGTTTCCTACTTCCCCAAGAAACAGTTGCACCATCAAAAATGAAAAGATAACATGATATGAATTTCCTATCATCAATATCCCCTCAGAAATATGCAAAATCCTCTTAATGGATTTCCAATGAGCCTGCTCGGGATTACTTTGATATCTACTTACTAAGCTTATTGGATAAGCCAAATCAGGTCTCGTACATGACATTGCATACTTTAAACTACCTACTGCTTGTGCATATGGAACATCAAGTGGGTTTTGTCCCTTTCCTGGACATTGACTTTTACTAAGCCTTTTTCCTATCACAGGTGGTGTAGGGTCTGGAGTATTATTCTGCATTCCAAAACTCTTTAATACTGTATGCAAATACTTCACTTCATCTAAATTCAATGCTCTTGAGCTTATGTCTCTACTGATCTGGATTTAAAGAATATAGGATGCCTCTCCCATGTCCTTCATCTCAAATTCAGAACTTAATTTATTCTTTATACCATTTAACATCTCTATGTCATTTCCTGCAAGCAAGATGTCGTCTACATATAATGACAAAATTATAAACTTGCTCATGCTATGCATGACGTATACACAATTATGCAATTTATTAACCACAAAAATCAATTGAATAATTGTATCATGGAATTTGAGATACCACTATCGCGAAGACTATTTCAATCCATATAGAGTTTTTTTCAATTTGTAAACCATATTCTCCTTTCCATCTATCTGAAAACCATCAGGTTGTTGCATGTATATATCTTCCTTTAAATCTCCAATGAAAAATGCACTTTTAACATCTATTTGAAATAATTCCAAATCCATATACGTGATCAGTGCCAAAATCATCCTTATCGATGCAAATTTGACAACGGGAGAATATGTTTCCTGGAAATTATCTCCGGCTTTCTGAGTGTAACCTTTAGCGACTATCCTTGCTTTATATTTATCAGTTGTACCATTAGCTCAGTACTTTTTCTTAAAGAACCTTTTACATCCTATGGACTTCCTGGCTACCGGTAAGTCACATAGTTCCCAGATACCATTTTCATCTATCGAGTCAAGTTCATCCTTCATGGCGGTCGTCCATGATTCTGACTTAGATGAGGCCATCACTTCATCAAAGAACACTGGATCCGTACAATCCACAATGTCCTCATCAACAGCAAGACACGAAATCTCACAAGAATACAGATGGTAGTCGCCCATCCATGCAGATAGCGTTCTGGATCTTTTGTTTCCAGCTAAACTAGTAGATTGACTAGGCTCGCCCACAACCTCCAAAGGAATACCGATATTTACAGGTTCATCCTCTACACCAGAAAGAAATTCCCTTCCTAATTGATATGTTTCCGAGTCAGAATCATTATCATGCAAATCAACTAAAAGTTCCAAATCCTCATATTCTGCTTCCTTATCCTCCTTATTCTCGATAAAATTAGCATCACGACTCTTAATTAGACCTCTTTCTTGATGTAGAAACATGTATCCTTTTGGTTTCTGTGAATAACCAATAAAAATACACTTTATTGTCTTGAAATCAAGCTTATCTCTAAGCTGATACGAGACTAAGACATGATCTAATTGTAGTTTTTTTCCATTCCACATCGCATATGGTATGGATTCAACGTATTTCGTGGGAATTTTGTTTTGTATATAATTTGCAGTCAATACTGCTTGACCTCACAAATTCTTCGGGAGTCTCGATTGCGAGAGCATGCACCTGACTGCATTCATCAATATTTCATTTTTCCTTTCTGCCACTCCATTTTGTTGTGGTATGGCATTGTTGTATGTCGAACAATGCATGCACGAATGCAAAAGTCATTAAACTCTCGCGAGTTAAATTCTCCACCTCTATCCGTCCTTAACACTTTGATTGATCTACCTAATTTAGTTTCTACCTCAGACTTATATCTCTTAAAGCATTCAAAAGCTTCAGCTTTTCTTTCCAAGAGATATACAATGGTAAATCTCGAATAATCATCAATAAAGGTAATAAATTATTCCTTATTTCCATATATTTTGACACTTAGGGGACCACAAATATATGAATGAATCAATTCTAGCAATTCCTTTGACTTTTCACCATTATAAAATGGCTTTCTAGTCATATTTTAAGTCAAACAATGCTCACAAGGCAATGTTCTTGCTCCTGTTATGTTAGACAATAAATCTGACTTTATTATTTGATTCATCTTATTATTTCCTGGGTGCACTAATCTCATATGTCATAATCAAAATCAGACAATAAATACAAGGAATAACTCAAATCATTATTGATTGATTCAGCAAAAACAGGGATACAAAATAAGTTATGCGCAAGCACGAATTTGTCGACTACAAAGACTTTTTTATCTCGACCTATAGAGACACGATTATTATATAATCTAACTTCTAGATTCTTCTTCAGGAGAGCTGCCACTGAAATCAGATTCCTTCAGAGCCCTGGAGCATAGAATACTTCTTGGAGGGTCATCACAATCTCCCCCCAAGATCCAACCTATAAGTTCCAACTCCTTCCACATCTAAGTAGGTGTTATTGTCCATGTAGATCCTCTGCTCGTTCCTTTTAAGCTCTTTGAATTCCACGAGTCCCTCTTTGATCTTCGCAATATGTCGGGTGGTACCTGAGTCCGCCCACCAAATTTCACAGTCGGTTGTGGTAGAGTTACACTCAACCACACTAACGAATTCGTGTTTCTTGCCCTTCTTTTTCAGGACCTTAGATTGGCCTGATTTCATCCATTTCGTGGGATAGTTAGCCTTGAAATGATCAAATTTTCCGCAAGAATAGCATGATCCTCCTGGTCCTTTTCCACATTGTTGTTGATTTCCCTTGAATTTAGCTTTTGTGGGAGTCATATATTTCTTTGTGATGAACATCATGCGCCTCTTCTTGTTCAACTTCGAAGACATCAGTCTTCTTCCTTCTGTCAGTTAAGTCTTACTCAATCTCAAGTTGATTATGGCTCCATTTAGCCTTAAAGTGGTGACAACCATATCGAATGAAGATGACAGACTATTCAATATAGTTGCCACATGTAAATTCTTCGAAATAGAAGTTCATGCTGTCTGCAGATCTTTTGCAATCACTATCACCCGATTGACGTGTTTAATAATACTATCGGATTCCTTCATTTTGCATGTGTTATATTTGTGCAACAGGTGTTGCACATTCACGTCCGTCTTGGAGTCATAATTCCACTTGATCGATCTCCATAACGCATATGCGGATTATGAGTTTCGAAAACCCTAATCAAATCATCCTCCATATGTATGAGGATGAAACTACGAACTTTCTTATATGTTTTCTTCCACTGTCCATATAAATCCTTGGGGTAACTTTCTTAACATCAGTGGCTTCTTTGGAGAGCTCAGAAAAAGGGATGTCTATAATACTATTTAGATTGTCATGCATTAGACCATATAAAATTTTTCGACTCCACATATCATAGTGGACACCATTCAGTTTTTCCAACTTAGCCAATTCAGATGCAATCCGTTTGGTTGCTATGGGTATATTGATTCACTAAATAGAGGGAAAAAAATAAATAGAGTTTTTGGTATTTATAACAAGCTAATGAATGTTACTATAAGATGATGAATAGAAGTTTAATCACTATAAATAAAAGTCGAACTTGTTTCTAGATGACTGAACATATATGTATTTAAAAAAAACTCAAAAAAATAGAGCAGACCAAGAGCTTGCACAGTAAATAAGAAGTCCTACTTTAGACAAATAAACCAACACGATAAAATAAAGGTAAACTTTCGTATAAAGACAAAACAAGAGATTAAAAAAATACTTTTGCAAAAGCAGTTAATATTAAAAAAACAAAACATAGTAAAAGATGAAAAAGTCAAAAATTTAATCTAACAATGAATGTCTCACTGAAGAATAAGGCAAATAATATATTATACTACAAGACAATATTATACTACAAGACAAACAAAGGAAATAAAAAAATGGATGTAAACACATCCACCGGGAGATGTTAGAAAAAGTATATAACAAATTAATGATACATGATAAAAAGTACTTCTTTGGGAGATGTTAGAAAAAGTATATAACAAATTAATGATACATGATAAAAAGTACTTCTTTACAGTGGGAGCCAACACACATAAGAGAAGGCAAAAAATTTTGAAAATCAAAGCTATCAACTATCAGTATGCCATAGAGGTATGGTATGGAAAAAACCTTATAGAAAAAAGTACCTCTTCCACTCGAGACAAGCGTGAGAACACAAATCTACGGGAGGAGCGACTCGGAGAAGATTGATCGCTCCGAACGAACACAAGATCGTAAATCAGATTCCACCCTTCGAGCGAGCGTAGATGAATGCCACAACTAGAGAAGCTGACACCGCTAATGGCCCGGTTGAGCAACTCAGGAACGAGGGGCTCTGATACCAGTGTTAGAAATCGAAGGGAAAGAGGAAAGGTGAGTCGTCGGGGATGAGGGCTAGCGTCAGATCATCATTCTCTATTTATAGGCCCATCACGCGCCCGGTAAGCCCTAAACCTAACCGTCCATTCCTTATCTTCTCACTAACCACTTCCGATTAGTGCGAGATTTACTGAGTCTAATGACCACTCAATTATTATCTTATGGGTAACTAACAAATAGTTAAGTTATCATCAAGCTATTTTATATTTATAAATTATGTATATACTTAGCTCCTTGTTAGCTAATAGTATTGTAACTAATTCAATCGGATTTATTTAGCTATATTCTTAGCATACAAAACAAGCAAGCGTTACAGAGTCATAAGGCCATCATACAAAAATGAAAGAAGTATCGTAACTATTTTAAGCAACAACTAGAATTATCATTTTACTTCTCCTAATTCTAAACATCCTTTGTAAGTATGTGCATGAATGTGGGTTGTGTTAGATCCAGACATCCTCCTGTGAATAGTAGTTGTTTGGTTAGTTGGAAGGATTGGAATGATAAATGCGATATGACGTGACATTGGTTGTGTTATATTAACTTTTTTATTATAATATTTTTATGCTATTTTTTTATTCGAACATGGTTAAAAATATTTTAACAAAGAAATTGCTTGGTCCATACAGCTTATTCTAACCCAAGAATGTAAGGATAAAACAGAAAGTATGCAAAGTTACCCCAAGGTAATCTGGCAATCAAACAAGCCCTAAGGCCCCGTTTGTTTGATTGGAAAGGGATTGCAATAGAATGGAATCAAGACAAGAATGGAATTAACAATGGAATGGAAAGGAAAAAGTTTATGGAATGGAATGGATCATATTAGGAATTGGAAATTTTATTATGAGACATGTTCCTTTCTTATATTTGGAAAAGGAAAAGAATAGAAAGAAAATAACATTCTTTTTCATTAAGTAGAAAAAATAATTGTTATTCTCAGACTTATTTTTTCATATAATTGATATATTTCATATAAAGAATCAATATCTGATATATCCCTGTTCATATCCATATCTGGAAAAAAACAAAAAAAACACATATCCGTGTAAACTAATCATATCTGATATATTTGTTAATATATATGTATTCGTATCCGCTGGAATATCTTGTAACCATATTTGTGTCCATATACAAAAAATAAACTGTATCTATACATGTATCCGCAAAAAATATCACATATCCATGTCAGTATCCATATATGCATATAGTTGTAACTTATCCAACCTTTTGCATCCATATGTTTGTATCCATGTCAGTATCCATATATCCATGTTAAAAAAAACCATGTCCATGTCAGTGTCCAAAAAATATCCAAAAAAAGAGAAATATGTATCCATGTCGATAACCATATATTTGTAACAATAATATATTAACCAAAAAATATTGAAGAAGAACGCATTCATTAGCATTGGTAAGGAATGGAATCCCAATTCCTAGGGGGTACCAAGGAATGGCAATTCCCATGAATGAGGGAATCGGGTTTCCGTTGTAATTGTTATTCCTGCATAAAGTTAATTTAACAAACAAAGGAATGGAAACGAGAGAGCAATAATGATTCCATTCCTTCCTCTATTCCTGCGTAACAAACGGGGCCTAAGGCTACTCATCTGCAAGCTATACGAGCACCCCTTTATCTTTTTTTGAATCTTAAAACTAGGTGTATGACTAGAGAAGTATTGTGGCACATCCTTAATTATGTTTATTCAATCCAATGTTTAAGAAAATATGTTTTTTTAATTCTTACATAGCACAAAGTGATGAACAGCTTTTGCACGTTAATTTATGAAATAAAATGAATTATTGATTGTTTGAAAACTTGCATATCACAAGACGACTACTTACTAGACTTTGAATGGTCGGATCACCATAAAAACGTCCACAAAATTTAATGGTAATTAGATTAAAATGTGCATATAAAAATCTTCAGTGCAAAACTTGCAGATCGGAAGGTAAATATATACAGTGAACTTTCCAAGACTGGATTGATGTTAACATTTTCAAAAGTTTAATGCTAATTAGATGAATATGTCATATATAAATCTGCAGTGTATATTATGAGAGTTTTTGTATATTAATCTACTATATCAAATGAACTCCAAATTGTGTGAAACTTGCAGATCATAAGATATATATATATATATATATATATATATATATATATATATATATATATATATATATATATATATATATATATATATATGGGTAAAATGGGGCTGCCCCCAGGGGTAGCTAACTTAGCTTCCCCCAGGGGGTAGCTAACTTAGCTACCCCCGCCCCATTTTCTCCATGTTTTTAATTTTTTTTTGAAAATTTCTTCCATGAATATTCATCACTATATCCCTATATTGTGTCATTAAAATTTCATGTGAAACAGAGACTCCTACGACCTCCATCCAGACAGTCTTTTTTTAACGGTAACAGGATTTTTAAATCGACCCCGTTTGGATGGAGGTCGTAGGAGTCTCTGTTTCGCATGAATTTGAATGACATAATATAGGGATTTAATAATGAATTTACACGGTTTTAGATTTCAAAAAAAATAAAAAAAGATTGTGAAAAAGGGGCGGGGGGAGCTAAGTTAGCTCCCCCTAGGGGGCATACACATTTTACCCTATATATATATATATATATGGATCATATGTGGCTGCCCCCTAGGGGCAGCCAACATGGCTGCCCCCGGCTTATTTGGGCAAAATTTTTTATTTTTTTTTTGAAAAATAACACCATTTACATTTATCTCTATATCCCTCCTATATACCATTCGAATTTCGTCAGAAACAGAGACTCTTACGGCCTCCATCCGGACAGTAATTTTTTAACGGTAACAGGATTTTTTTAAATCGATACCATCGAGATGGAGGCCGTAGGAGTCTCTGTTTCTGACGAAATTCGAATGGCATGTAGGAGGGATATATGGATGAATATACATGATTTTATTTTTCAAAAAAAAATAAAAAAACGCCGAAAATGGGGCGGGGGCAGCCATGTTGGCTGCCCCCAGGGGGCAGCCCCATTTTTTCCTGGGAGCCTACACCCATGTGTAGGTAACTTTCCTACACCCACCTCTTGTTCCCTCAAAATTTTTTATTTTTTTGAGATAATTCCGTGGGGAATTTAGATCACATTATATCACCATATCGTCATTCAAATTTCAACTTGTTTCGAGACTTCTAACTTATCCATCATGACAGTCAAATTTTGACGGTCTGAGATTTGCTGAAATCGGCCCCTTCCGATGGAGCTGTTAGGAATGTCTGTTTTACAAGAAATTTGAAACACATATTTCATTTAATATTCTAAGTAAATCCCCCTAAAGATCCATTTCAAAAAAAATCAAAAAATAAGGAACAAGAGTGGGTGTAGGAAAGTTACCTACACATGGGTGTAGGCTCCCCAATCCCTATATATATAGTATACTTTGATATGGTCGTGTTATGACAAAAACTTCTAAACATTAATTGTAATTAGATGAATATACATCATGTTAAGTATAATAGTGCATATAATAAATGAATTATACTTGTATGTTAATCTACCATATCAAATGAACTCTAAACTGCATGAGATCTTGCATATCACAAGCTAAATATAGATAGTATACTTCGTATGGCTTAGATCATCGAACACTTACACAAAAGTTAAACGATAATTTACATGAAAATGGCGTGTTTAAGCATGTGTAAAGAAGCATAATTAGGGTCTGAGGCACAAGCTCTCGCTTACTACATGTGATTGAGTTGCTAATTCTTGAACTCGATATCACAATTAGGTTACGGTTATGATTTGTCATGTTTGATCTTTATAAACATGATTTCGTCGTGCCTAGTCCGCGCAACTGTTGTTTGCACTATGTGATTTATATGGGTAATCTTAAGTTTTCATTTTTTTTTAATAAAAAGAGGGTGACATCCCGAGTTGGGATTCACCTCATCAGGTATATATTATCATAAAAAAGCATCCAAAAGCGATATAGAGAGTTACAATGAGCAAGTACATTTTCAAGGTAAACATAGTTTGAGTTAAGACACCACTCAATATTATACCCAAAGCTCCTCAATGTCATGACTCCCTTAGGTTAATTTGTTTAAATTAGTCCAATTACTTCTACTCACTAATCTATCCAATTTTAATTGTCATCGCACGACATTCATCACTCTCTCATTTCTCATGGTAGAAGATAACCCAAATCATAATCTTGGTTAAGTGGTTCGATTTTCAAAACCATTAGGGACATCGATCTTGTTCATATTAGTTATCCTTAATATCTAACTTCCCGTTAACGTCTTTTATTGTTACACAACGACATAAGTTGGATTTAAATTAGGGATATTTACAACCATAATTCTGAGTAATTTCGCAATAACATTCATAACCCTGCATAATCGCGAATTACATCAGAAACCATGTATAGTTACTCCGTCTCACACTCATAACCCTCCGTTAGTTTAATATCTTAACTCAACCATATGAATGAGTTAATCTAACTCATCCTCAATCCAACGGTTAGGAAAACAAATCAGAAAACCCCCTCTCCCTTCCCTTCAACCTCCATCTTGCTTCGGACATGGAGCAGTGGGTTGTAGGTGGGGCTTCGAGGCGGAGGGGGCGGTCGAGCAAACTCGAGGGGACGCTTTGAGGTCATCGTCAGGGTGGGCGAGCAGAGGAGGAACGCAGGGGGGGTGCTTTCTGCTCAGCCGGCGAGCAGGGAGCAACAAGTGGGGGCGTTTGAGCTTGGCCGGTAAGAGAAGCAAGGGCGGCGGGGCTTTGAGATCACCTGCCGAGAGCCAGGGGGTGCTTTGAGCGGTTGTGGGGGGGGGGGGGGGGCGAAGCAGGGGGAGGGCCGGGGCTGGGGGGCAAGCAGGGGAGGACTGGGGCTGGGGTGGGGGGAGCCTTCAGCTCGCCCGTCAAGGGCAGGGGGAGTGCTTTGAGCAGCGGATGCGGGGTTGAGCTCGGCAGGCGGGAGCAGCAAGGGCTGGGGTGGGGGGAGCCTTCAGCTTGCCCGCCGAGGGAAGGGGGAGGGGGGGTGATTTGAGCAGCGGACGTGGGGTCGAGCTCGGCCGGCGGGAGCAGCAAGGGTTGGGGCCTTCAGCTCGCCTGCCGAGCACAGGGGGAGGGGGAGGCTTTGAGCGGCTGTGGGGGGCGAGCAGGGTGGGTAGGGGTTAAGCTCGACTGGCGGAGCAGCAAGGGCAGGGGGGTTGCTTTGAGAAGCTGTGGGGGGGGGGGGTGCGAGCAGCTCGCCCGCCGAGCGCCGAGGGGGGGGGCTTTGAGCGACTGTGGGGGGATGAGCAGGGGAGGACCGTGGTGGGGGCGAGAGCCTTCAGCTTCACCCACCGAGCGCAACAGGCGAGCAGGGAAGCAACAAAGGGGGAGGGTGGGGGCCTTTAAGTTTGACTGGTGAACATGAGCAGCAAGGGAAGGGGGCCTGGGGGAGATGAACAGGAAAGGGTGGAACTCACCATGGTAAGTTTGCAAATAAGAATGAACTTTAAGGGCATTTCTGTCTTTTTCAACGAAAACCGTCAAATATAACAGATATTTCAAACGGAACATAACCTAGGGTCATGTCATGTAAGAGTTAAGCAGTACTCAGGTTTCTCATGTAATTCGCGATTATGCAGGGTTATGAATGTTATTGCTAAATTACTCAGGGTTATGGGTGTAAATATCCCTTTAAATTACATATAGATCCATGATATGGAGATCGGTTTTCACTAGGTGGAGAAAGAAGAAGACAAAGGATATGCAGTGTCATCCCTGACATTTCATGAGCCCTAGGCAAAAGAGAAGAAAAGGACCCATATAAAAAATAATTTAAATGTTTAATTTGTAAATTTCTTATAAATAAAGTTCTTTAAAATTTTAAAAAGAACTATGTATGTTATGATCAACGACCATCAAATAATAAGTAATGAATTAAAATTATAAAAATAATTTTTACAATCGAAATAGACATCTATGGATACAATGCAACTCAAGGAACGTAAATACAAACAAAAGCCATGGGAAATAGCTCGCAAAAAATGTATGGCATTGTTTTTTTAAGTTAGGATTTTTTACAACGTTCAAGCACAGAAGCATATATATCTATTGACTATAATAACAAAAATATTTAAAAATTAAGAGTTTCATCTCTTAATGACTATTTTCCATATCATATGGGCGGAAAAAATATGGTTAGAGAATAATAATACTCAAGCAAGAAGCACTAAACAATTAATTACAATAAAAATAATACATGATTTAAATAGTCAATAAAATAATAGTTATGGAAAAAATAATCAAGTCATCCGTTTTTTTTATTTGACAGTGGTAATCAAGCCAAGCTGATAGTTTCTATTAATAGTCCAAGATCCAAACATATATATGTTAATAAAATAACTTCTCAATCACAACTAGCATTAATCTTGAAACATAAATTAAACAATAAAGATTGAGTTTTACGAAAAACAAAATAAGTTACCTAAAAAGATTATTTGATGGTATTCACAATCCAACCATAAAATATTTCTTACCACAATATAAAAATTGATTATAATGGCAATAAAAACTTTGAAAAAAGGAAACGTATGTCCCGTGATTGAGAAATGAGAGATGTTTTTTTGTAAAAAAGATAACAATAATTCAAGTGGTTAACGCTGCATTCTCCCCTTACAATGTGTAATAACTTTCAATTTTGTAATTTTTCAGGAAAAAAGATAAGGGATGATTTACAATTACACAAATAGGGTGAGTAGACGTGCGAATCCAAACAATAACCGTGATTTGTGGATATAAGGGAAAAAATTACAATGCACAAATATAAAAAATATCATAAATTGAGATCGTGATTTGTGGATGCCCAACAACAACAACTAGTCATAAATTGAAAGCAGAAGAAATCGCAACAGTGGTGGGAATCGCAAAGTACAAGAGGAGGAGGTCATATTTGTCTCCAAAAAGACACATTTAAGTTCAACGTGGGATCTTAACTTTTAAGATATTAATGTGGCATTGGGGAACACAAAGGCTTTTTAGGCACTTAGGAATATGAAGAGTCAAATGACACATGCAAATGTAAATAATTAATGGATCTGTGTGCCATTAAACATTGGATTGGTATTTGATAGGGATGAAACGCATACGGATATCCGAATATCCGCTTACAGTATTTGAAAAAAATATCATATATGGATATCCGTATCCAAATATTAATCGAATACGAATCAGATATAGATTGTAAAATTTTTCGGATATGAATGCATATATGGTAATGGCTTGAATATTCGGATCCGGATCCGGATCCGGATATCAGAATAAAATATTTAATATTATTTTATATATTAGTTAATATATTACAAGATACAACTCCATGTTGTTATATTAGTATTATTATATTATATGATACAATATATCAATGATATTAATAAACTTTCGTTTATTTGGGATGTGCACGAACTAAAATTACGAAATATATCCCCATTTTGCTTCTGATTAAGAACGCATGTCACCTTGACGATCTCTTTGTTAGGATGCAACTTATTTATATTTCATTATCAATTTTTAAAATCATAGTAAACTTTGTTTAAATATCAATTCATATTTATATGTGATCGTTAATAGACCCGTATTTGGATTCCATGTTTATTGGATCCATATCACTCTTTCTTTAGTTCATATTTGGATTAGCTCTTTATTTAATCTATATTCAAGTTCGCCCTTTATTCGATCCATATTCGAATTCAATAAATATCTGATTCGTATCCGTATTTTTAAGGATAGGATCTCCTTAATGCATATCTGAATCATATATGTATTCATATTCGATAGAGATGAAGCGAATATGGATAAGAAATAGGCATATCCGATCCGTATCTGATCCATTTCATCCATAGTATTTGAAATAAAAATAATAAAAACTAACTATATGTGGCCAATTTAGAGATGGGACCCCAAAATTGCGGGACCCTGGGCCATTGCACTCCGAGAAAAGGCTCAGGGACGACCCTGAGGATATGGAAAGCCCTATCATTAAGGGAGTTTATATAATGCTTCCATACATATAGATCCCTAATACAAACGGATCCATGTACCCAACTACAATTAGAATCGTTAATAACAATTTTGCGGGGGATGTTGCTCCACACCCCGCAGTGGGAGAGCGCACCTCCCCCCATCCCAAATATGTTTTCGCTGATCGGGCAGCGAGAACCTTGTCTTATTGGGGTGTGGTACGACATGAGGGTGTGTCTACGGTGGTTCTTCAACATGGGTCAAATGGTTAGAATTCAAGGCATATCAACAAAACCGGTTAAATGTGATTAGTCGTCTGACTGCCGACTAATCCTTAGTCAATAATCCGGCTGACCGAGCACCGACTCCGACTTCTGCAACCTTGCTAATCGATAACATAAAAACTATCATAGTATCTGGTAGATAACCAAAAATGAGATAATGAGGCAAGGAGACACAACTGACAAGCAGAGATGAAAACGAATGTGAATATATTCGTATCCAATCCGCTATCGTATTCGTTTTATACATATTTGACATTCATATTCGTATTGTTTTACAATGAATGCGGGTATGGATATCACTATGACATTCGCTTATTTGCATTCGTGTTTGTATATTCATTTAGTACATAAGTACAGTAATAAATTTATTTGTACCTATGAGGAACAAAATTTTATGATTTCATTCACCATTGTTGTGATAATTGTTATGAAATTATTATATATGCTATATCTACTTAATGTGTAGACCATCCTAAACATGTATATTTTTTTAATCTATTAAATATTTCTATTATTATTCATATCCGATTCGTATTCGTTTTACATTTGCATTTATTTTTAAGGATATGTGATGAATACCCATTCATCACTCTTTATTCTTCTATTTTAGCTACAAAAACCTTTGCAAATACATGTAGATATGTGTAAATACAAATAATTACCAAAAGAATGAATTGTGTAAAAAACCTATAATTAGCATGTTTTTGTGCACAAAATAAAAGAATAAAGAGCAAAAAGAAAAAGAGGGAAATATTTAGAATAAATATTGAGCAACCTGACCCAAGGGAGGGCTCAGCATGGGCCTGACCGCATAAAAGCCAAAGTAGAGGGAGATAGGAGCTCATGTGTGTATACTTCTGTAAATAAAACTATATATTTTCCTCACCCAAAAAATATGCTTGTACATATTGTGTGTATATTTTATTAAAAACAAAATGAAAAGATGAAAAAAATCAAAAAGTCAAAAAAAATACCCTTTCACCATGTACATAGACCATCACCCTTGTATTTATCTAACCCTATAGAATAAATGTATTTATTTTCAAAACTTTTTGTAAATATTCTATGGCATATTTTGTAAATAAAATAAATAACAAGAAACAAAACAAAAATCAAATAAAAATTACAAAATTGAAAATACAAAAAATACATTGTATAAATACCATGTGTATAAATGTATTCAACCATTTATTTCACCCTTGTATATAAGTGATAAAAATAAAATAAAAATATTCTTTTATTCCTCATTTTATCTTGTAAATAAATAAAATATAAAATGAGCATAAAAATTCATAAAAATAACAAATAAAAAATCAAAAATTAAAAACTCCATATAGTGTACATATACCTATATATAGAGCTACCCTATTTTTATTCCCAAAAATTAATTAAAAATCACCAAAAAATAGAAAAAAATAAAAGAAAAATATTTCATGTTTTGAGTTTTCTTTAATTCGGCCTATTTCCTACCCTAAAATAAATAAACAAAAATCGGGCACACGTGGCCGCTCCTGATTGGTCCACGGGGGACTGTTGACCCCAGTCAACTCCCCCGCGGACTCCTTCCTATTCTGGAAGACGCGCGCCGCCCCATCTTCTCCGATTTTCCCACGCGTCTCCAGGCTGTCTCCCACGCATATCCCACGCCCGGATTCTTCACCGTTCATCCCTCTCCCTCGCCGGGATCCTTCGCCATCAAATCAACGCCTTCCTAGCCGTCGGCCCTCAACCCTAATCGACGCTGTCACCTTATATATTCGCACCTCCGCCGCCTCCGCGCCCCATCTTTGGACCATCTCCTTCTTCCCAGTGACCTCCATTGGCTTCGCGAGAGTGACAGCAAGCGTCTGCCCTTGTTGCAGTGAGGTGAGGAGGCGATTCCATCGATCCGGCGTATTTCGCCGTCCTTGCTCCGCCGCCGGCGTTGAGCATCGAGCTTCAGGCCTTGACGCCCTTCGAAGCTACGGACCCGGAGTTAGCCACGCTCCAGCACAGTCTACTGCAGCCACCAGGTATCCGATTAGACCTTCCATTTAGCGTAATTTTGATTTCGCCCAAATCGACCCATCGCCGCATTTCCCTGATTCCGGCCATCTCACGCAATATCTCGACCATTCGACCCGATCATCATCTCCGCCGTACCCTCACGCACCTTCTACGCACTTTCACTCAACCCAGATCGCACAGGATCTGGGAGTCGAGCTCCATCGCCTCCGCCTCGCCGGAGCTCGTCCGCCCCACACACCGTCCACCTTTCACCCCGCCTTCTTGGGTCGAGGCATTTTGCCCTCGACCCGCGAAGCTTCTTGTCCACTTTGCAGGTCCAAAGGAGGTGTCTGAGCCTCCAGTCCATTCAAGACCAGAGCTTCGCGCCGCCAGCCTCGTCGGAGCCCCTCCAGGGCTCGGTTGGGCCATTGGCCACCACCAGCAGCTGCGGGACAGTCCAGCGGAGCTTCTCCGATCATTTGCAGCAGCTGAGGAGGACCGGAGTCTACGCACGAGGTCGGCGAAGTTCGCCGGCCATCAGTTCTTCCTCCATCTTCCAGAGCCGTCCGATGAACCCCTCGCTCCAGTTCTAATCCCAGCCGTCGATCTGTAGAGGAGCAGCAGCCGTCGATCCATCTGAGGATCTCATCTGGACCGTTGCCGTCGAGGAGAGAAGCACCCGAGCCCAGTACCGCTTGATCATCCACGTGGACCTCTCTCGACCATCCGATCTGAGCCCGGCCTTCTTCGAAGAACCACGTTGCATCACCACCGTCCGATCACCCACGTGGACGCACACCAGCCGTCGGATCAGGCCAGCGCTTCCAGAGTCAAAGGCGCGTTTGTTCTCCACCGTCAGATCTGCCACGCGTCAACATCGGGCCGTCGATAATAATAAAAGGGGTAAATTTCTCCTAGACCCCTCGTAGTTTGTTCATTTCTTTTTAGTCCTGTAATTTTTAATTCAAGTTGTTTATTTTCTGGGATATTTGCACCAAGGACCTCGTACTTATTTTTATTTGCATTTATACCCCTGCCAGTAGAGAGCCACGTGCTTCGTCACGTGTTTTGTTGGGATATTTGCATAAGACCCCTGGTAGTTCTGGATGTTATTCATTGAATAAAAAGTTTTGTTTATTTGCATTTATACCCCTGTGAGCATTTTATTTGCACATGTGCGAATTATTTTGGGTTATTTGCATATAAGCCCCTGGACTTTTGGTACTTGTTACCAATAAGCCCTCGGAACTTATTTTTATTACCATTTGGTCCCTGTGTGCCCCAGGCACGTGCTTGGCACGTGTTTTGCTGGGTATTTTGCACCAGGACCCCAGAACTTTTGGGTATTTGCACTTAGGTCCCTGTGCACAGTGCCCCACCTTTATTTTTGAATAAAATATCAAACGACCTCCAAATCCAATGAGATTTTGACACATGGCTCCTGCCATGGTGTAGGAATTTCTATGATTTTTGGGGACATTTTTGATTTCATTTATTATTTTTAAAAATTCAAAAACCCCTATTTTTGCCACTGTTTGACTTTAAAAATACCAAAAAAATATAAAAACATCACCAAAAAATTCTAAAAAAATTAGGTACTGTTCCTTGCTTGTTGTTTGATTTTCTAGCCAATTTTGGCTACTTTTCATCACTTAAAAACCCTAAAAATTGAAAAACCCCTAAAAACTCATAAAAATTGTAATAAATAAATTAAAAATCCAAAAACAATAATTAGGGTGCCTAAATTTTCCTTATTCTTTCTAGATTATAGGAAAATTACCTTCAGGGCTTTTTGAGATCCAAGAGTATTTTATTTTTGGGTCTTAAGCCTTGCTGGACAGTACCCTCTGTTTGTTGCATTGTTTGATTTTTAATAAATAATTTACTCATTAGAAAAATTCCAAAAATTCACCAAAAACAGTAAAAAACATAAAAAACATAAAAACCATTTTTCCTTAATTTTTGCATCATTTTTGGAGTGTTTTATAAATTGTTGAAGTTGCCTTGCATTCATTTTATTTCATTTTCTCATTATTCAAAAAAATCTAAAAAATTATAAAAACAAATAAAAACACTAAAAAAGACTTCCTTGGATTTCTGACTACATCGTAGGCCGCAAGGCCAATCTGTGCTCCTTGTGTTCGACCCTGGGAGCTATACCAGGTTAATCCTATAGCTAAACCGCTCTTTCTTGTGCTTGCTTGTTTTAGATCTCTTTGAGTGGTTCATTTTTCTTGATCGACACGTTCTGAGTGACTGAGGTCGCAACGACCTACATTTTATACCTTTACCTCAGTTGTTCGGGTTTTCGTGCCGTCAGAATGGCGCCGTTGCCGGGGAGCACGGCTTTGTAGTCATTTTTCTATCTTATCTCTCTATATTATAATTGTTTTCTGACCTTTTTCTCTCTAATTTTTTGTGCGAGGTACTGCGTGGACAACTTGGAGTTTACTTTTTGAGGACCCGCACGGGAAGACGAAGCAGGGAGAAGAAGAAGAATTTTACTTTTGAGAGAGAACAATTTTTTATAATAATTTAGGATTTTGAACTGTGGACTTGGACATTTTTCGGGGTCTATTTCGCCAAGTGCCGGTGCACTTGGGGGACCTCACTGCTGTTTTCCGTGTTTTTGATTTCACGCCATAACTTGCTATCTTGATTCGCGCGGATTTGGCCCCTAGACGTAGGAATTTTTGTTGATTGTGACGTAAATATCTAAGGCCCAACACCTAATAGAATATCTGTTCCTATAGAACGTAATTGGACCTTACTAAAATTCACTGAAAAAGTTAGTCTAATTGGATTTGAGACCACGTGCCGTGAGGAGTCACATACAGCGCTGGCAGGACCCGTTGTGGCGGGCACCGAGTGACTCCCAAGATCGGACTCCGGACTCGATTCGGTTAGCTAACTATTGTTCTTCACGATCAATAGAAGTTGCTTGTCTAAGGCCGATTTCTTCGTGCATCATATAGTTAGTTTATATTCTGTCTTTAATTTTATGCGCGGATCATATTGCATGTAGAGTGCTGGAGTAAGGTACGCATTTTCTATCTCTGCATGCATCATCATTTTTGACCGTGCATTGGCTTTCTCGATCCCTCCCCCTGTTTTTGGACTCAAATCATTCAAAGAGAAAATCGGAAAGCTCGTTAGGCGTGTATTTTTGAAAAAAAAAATCCAAAAAAATAGAAAATCAAAAATTAAAAATTGGGACTGCTAATTGAACTTGACTCTAAAATCAAACGTAATTGACAACTTCATTGTATTGGGAGAGCAATCCCCTCATTGTCTGCGTTTTTAATTGCTCACGTACACACTAAGGAGTAGTGCCCAAATCCCATTCAAGCCTCCTAAGTGTTTGTACAACTTTGTCTTCTCACTAAACTCTAAAATTGAAAAGATAAAAGACCGAATTCCACGGTCTTCACATTGTGTAGAGTTGGTGAATTGAGGGTTTGCTTTGTGTATTGTATGTCTATGGTGTGAGTCGGTTACGATCATTCTTCTATTAGCGGTCACCTTCTGTCTCTACCCCACCCTCCCTCCCTTCATTTCCCTCTCATCACGATGGGTCGCTTACCATTCCAGCCGAATTCTGCGGCTTCTTCATTTCACGCCCATCACTTACGTTCATTCTCTCGAGAGGTCGGAACCCCATCCGACTTCTCATCTTCTCCCTACCCACCCTCCCATTTGGGACGTGCTGTGAGTGACACCCACAGAGACCAGATTGACCAAACACGAGACATGGGTGTTCACATTACTGAGATGAGAGTGCATCCCATAGGAAATCGAATGGGGCAGTTACATGCTTTAGATGACTTGTATCCTAGGACATTGGATGAGTATACAGATCATGAAGTCCAGTCCGCTTCTACCTTGAGACCCTTTGTTCTGGATTTAGAGTTAATTGATCTACTGCCTAAGTTTTTTGGGGAAATGCACGAGGAACCTTATTTGCATGTTGATGAATTTGAGGATTTTTGTGTATCACGATCATATTTGGATATCACTTCTGAGGACATGATGCTGATTACCTTCCCATTTACACTTCAGAGTAGAGCCAAGAGTTGGCATAGACGATTGGGAAGGAAGATTGCTACGTGGGGAGATTTACGATCATTGTTTTTGCAAAAATTTTACCCCCGACTTAGAGCCGAGATGATGCGGTCTTTTATTCGTGATTTTTCAGTTAACCCCCAGAAGCCATTAATAGATACATGGTTGCAGTTACGAGAACTTTTGAGGCGATTTCTAGATCATGGATTTTCGATGACTGACCTTATCCATATCGCCATGAGGGGGAGGACCGCAGAGCAAATATCATATGTCATTACCTCGTGTAGTGGTTCACACCATTGTCCCGACTTGGATTTTGTTGAGACCATCTTGGATACACTTTCTGATCTTGCATATACACCAGATGATTTATTTAGGACAACACATGACGGAGAGATGACAACTGTTGAGTGTGTGACACACCATGCTGATCTTGACATCACACACCGATCAGAGGATATGGATGCTGATTCTTCTCATTTGATGGATGTGTTGCCTATTGTTGTGAGTTCTCAGAGCCGGATATTGGTTGAGGACCAAATGAATTTACAGTCAGATTTTGAGCCAGTCCCGCTCTTTCATATAGAAGATTCTTCGATTCTAGATCTGCTAGGATCCCAAGAGATAGAGGAGGAACCCACATCTCAGCCATCCTTTGAATCTTTCCAGTGTCCATATACAATTGATTCATTGTCTATTCTTCAGGAGATCTTCTCAGACTCAGAGATACATTCTGATCCATCTCAGCAAAGAGAGCTTGATGAGGGACCGATTTTTCATTCGACAGACCTTGATAGTCCCGTACTTGAGCCATGTGTCCTCCCATTTGATGAGGTTGATACATTTTTAGAGGACATGACATTTGACAGCATTGATCCCAACTTCCCTGATGATTCGGCATTACTCTCTGAGGGTTATCTGCGGGAGGATGCCATGGACCATATAAACTCGGTTTCACTTTCTGGGAGTGCATCCGATCTGTCGGATCACGAGACCGAGTATTTTGATATTTCTGATAATGAGTTTGATGATTCTCTCCTCGACGACCCTCGCGAGGATGACCCGATCTTTGAGGTATTCGATGATTTCACTGATTTGTCTACATTATATGCATCGGATATCAGCCTTTCTAGTGAGTCTCCTGATCATGATCTTCCATACTTATTCGAGACGGTGATTGACGTGGAGGATTCTCTGACCGATCCTTCCTTCTCCACGTTTGATTACTTCGGCTCCATCCTTTCACTCCATATAGACCTTGAGCCGATGATTTCTTTTGTGCTACCGGAGCCCGACTTCATCTGCTCATATCTTGATTCGGTAGCAAACACCCGCCTGATTGATTATCTGGGTGTTATCATTTACTCTCTTGACTCTGTTGACCTCGTTGTTGTTCTCCCACCGAGACGGCAACGACAGTACGGTATTCGCCTGACAGATGCCGTCCTGAACCTTGACACGGCGTTATCCTAACATTTGCGCCCAGCTAGGGGCGTAAACTCTAGCGCTCGTTGAGAGGCACCTCAACAATGATCACATCTGTATAGATCCATCTGTCCATATCATTCATCCATTCTTTTTGTCTCACACCCCATCTCCATCTCATGATCATTCCATACTTAGGGTGTACTTTACCCTAAGTATAGGGGGGTGTCAGACATGTGATTATTCTTTGATTCTTTTTACCTCTGTTTTGCTGCCTATACTTAGGGATATTTTACCCTAAGTATAGGGGGGGTAAACCCAGTACATTCTACCCCTCGGTTTTCCCCTTTGTGTACAGTCTGCTATACTTAGGATTACTTGATCCTAAGTATAGGGGGATCACCGACTTCTATTGTATTCTTTTATTCGTCGTTGTAGTATACTATTCTTCTCACTTTTCTATACAAAGCACGAGTTATGTCTTTATTTCCAGCTCTTTGATCACTATGAGGACATAGTTCGAGCTAAGTATAGGGGGGTGTCGTATATATTGTATATATACTTTAGCCATAACTCGTACTTTCATATTTTTAATATGGCTAAAATACTGTGTAAAAAAAAAAAAGATGCATAAATTTCCTCAAAATTTTTCCTTGTACATACTGGCTAATAAGTCAGGTTAAAATATTTTGAAAAATATTTTGAAAGTAGTTTGAAAATCTATTTGAAAAATCTTTTTGAAAACTATTTGAAAAATGTTTGAAAACTATTTTCAACCTTTGTAAAAATATTGTGGATTGTAAAAAATTTTTTTCTCTTTGTGTGAAATAAAAAGATTTTGTAAAACTATTTGCAAATGTTTGGAAAAATGGTTGAAAAAAATTATTTTCAAAAATCTATATATACTGTTTTGAAAAATGTTTGCAAAATATTTTCAAATGATTGTAAATGATTGTAAAATTGTGTGAAAAAAATATTTTGGACTATAGTTTTCAAAATTATTTGTAAAATTATTTTCAAATAAATTTGAGGAATATATGCATCACAAAAAAAAGTAAAATAATAAAAAAATAATAAAAAAATGAATAAAATAAAAATTAAAAAAAATCCAACTGTGTATATACTTGTATAAATTACTCAAGATGTAAATTCTTGCATCCTATTCTTGTAAAATAATCAACTCACTCTTGTGTAAATATGAATCTTATTCAAAAAAAAAAAAATCTCTTGTATATATTTGTATATATTTCTAACTATTTGAAAAAAAAAACTTTTGCATGTGCATTTTTTTTCAAAAATCCATAAAAATTTCAAAAATTTGAAAATTGTTTCACAAAAAGATTTTTGTTTTCTCTATGCATTGTACATACTTTCTCGCATTGGCATGTGCATTTTTCAGGATAGTCTTGACGATTAAACTAAGTCTGGAATAAATTTGAAGAATGGAGCTTAGTTGGACCTTAATCCACTTAATTTCAGAGGAACCTTATAAGATGTGGAGTTAAGACTTTTCAGGTCCTAGTGACTTAATTCTTTGGGTCCACACGACTATGAGCATATGTCATCTTGATGAGCCTAAGTAGAGCACTTAACAACACACGCATGACTCTCAGAGACAATGGCTTAACTTGCACCTGCACTTTACACATGGCTCTCCACGGATGAGGTGGTGAGGAGGCAGTTTCCTTTGGCTTGGGGTAGCATATGAGGGTAGTACTTCTAGGCGGAACCTCTCTTCTTCTTATAGTGAAGGAAGTGCACCTCAACTTGGTCTAGTGGTGTTGAAAGCTAAAGACAGAAGCTGTGGGTTGCAATAAAGCTTCAAAAGAGGGATAGTCTACTGGCTCAAGGGGAAAATTTCTTATATGCTGCACCATGTAGATATGTTGTACAGAAGTTCTTGAAAAAAAAAATTGCAAAAATGCAAAAAGAACTCCAAAAAAGTGGTGGGTCGGATTGAAAATTTAATAACCCCACCGGAGTATAAAGCAAAAGCTTATGGTATCCATGTTACATCTCATGAAGCTTGCAGCGGGAGACTTAGCTACACTGGCTAAGCTTCCAAAACTCTATACTTCTACCCCCTCTCCTTGAGCCGGTTGCACTTGAACTTAGAAGGGAATACCCCGCTTCTCGAGGAAAGAGTTGCTAGACCGAGGCATTAGAGTTACCAGGTTGAGGGAGGTTGTTGCTTTGTTACTTCTGAGGTGGGGAGCCACATATCACTTACACCGCAAGAAAAGATTCATGGTCATTAGAGTTTGTGTATGTAGACTTGTTCTGATCTGGTTTATTGAGGAGTCTTGCCCATAGATTAGTGGAACTTGGAGGCTGTTGAGTTTTAAGCTTAAGTCCAAATAAGGTTCCGACACATTAATAATCCAAAGATCTGATCGAGCTCCATATTTCAAGTTAATAAAGGAAAATTTAATAAGTCAACCTTGATCCATGTACATCCTCTTTTTCTTTTTCTTTTTTCTTTCTTTTTCACTTCTTTTTCAAATAAGTGTTTGCTAAGGGACTAGCAAAGTTAAGCATAGGGGGGTGATGAATACCCATTCATCACTCTTTATTCTTCTATTTTAGCTACAAAACCTTTGCAAATACATGTAGATATGTGTAAATACAAATAATTACCAAAAGCATGCATTGTGTAAAAAACCTATAATTAGCATGTTTTTGTGCACAAAATAAAAGAATAAAGAGCAAAAAGAAAAAGAGGGAAATATTTAGAATAAATATTGAGCAACCTGACCCAAGGGAGGGCTCAGCATGGGCCTGACCGCATAAAAGCCAAAGTAGAGGGAGATAGGAGCTCATGTGTGTATACTTCTGTAAATAAAACTATATATTTTCCTCACCCAAAAATATGCTTGTACATATTGTGTGTATATTTTATTAAAAACAAAATGAAAAGATGAAAAAAATCAAAAAGTCAAAAAAAATACCCTTTCACCATGTACATAGACCATCACCCTTGTATTTATCTAACCCTATAGATAAATGTATTTATTTTCAAAACTTTTTGTAAATATTCTATGGCATATTTTGTAAATAAAATAAATAACAAGAAACAAAACAAAAATCAAATAAAAATTACAAAATTGAAAATACAAAAAATACATTGTATAAATACCATGTGTATAAATGTATTCAACCATTTATTTCACCCTTGTATATAAGTGATAAAAATAAAATAAAAATATTCTTTTATTCCTCATTTTATCTTGTAAATAAATAAAATATAAAATGAGCATAAAAATTCATAAAAATAACAAATAAAAAATCAAAAATAAAAACTCCATATAGTGTACATATACCTATATATAGAGCTACCCTATTTTTATTCCCAAAAATTAATTAAAAATCACCAAAAAATAGAAAAAAATAAAAGAAAAATATTTCATGTTTTGAGTTTTCTTTAATTCGGCCTATTTCTACCCTAAAATAAATAAACAAAAATCGGGCACACGTGGCCGCTCCTGATTGGTCCACGGGGGACTGTTGACCCCAGTCAACTCCCCCGCGGACTCCTTCCTATTCTGGAAGACGCGCGCCGCCCCATCTTCTCCGATTTTCCCACGCGTCTCCAGGCTGTCTCCCACGCATATCCCACGCCCGGATTCTTCGCCGTTCATCCCTCTCCCTCGCCGGATCCTTCGCCATCAAATCAACGCCTTCCTTAGCCGTCGGCCCTCAACCCTAATCGACGCTGTCACCTTATATATTCGCACCTCCGCCGCCTCCGCGCCCCATCTTTGGACCATCTCCTTCTTCCCAGTGACCTCCATTGGCTTCGCGAGAGTGACAGCAAGCGTCTGCCCTTGTTGCAGTGAGGTGAGGAGGCGATTCCATCGATCCGGCGTATTTCGCCGTCCTTGCTCCGCCGCCGGCGTTGAGCATCGAGCTTCAGGCCTTGACGCCCTTCGAAGCTACGACCCGGAGTTAGCCACGCTCCAGCACAGTCTACTGCAGCCACCAGGTATCCGATTAGACCTTCCATTTAGCGTAATTTTTGATTTCGCCCAAATCGACCCATCGCCGCATTTCCCTGATTCCGGCCATCTCACGCAATATCTCGACCATTCGACCCGATCATCATCTCCGCCGTACCCTCACGCACCTTCTACGCACTTTCACTCAACCCAGATCGCACAGGATCTGGGAGTCGAGCTCCATCGCCTCCGCCTCGCCGGAGCTCGTCCGCCCCACAGCACCGTCCACCTTCACCCCGCCTTCTTGGGTCGAGGCATTTTGCCCTCGACCCGCGAAGCTTCTTGTCCACTTTGCAGGTCCAAAGGAGGTGTCTGAGCCTCCAGTCCATTCAAGACCAGAGCTTCGCGCCGCCAGCCTCGTCGGAGCCCCTCCAGGGCTCGGTTGGGCCATTGGCCACCACCAGCAGCTGCGGGACAGTCCAGCGGAGCTTCTCCGATCATTTGCAGCAGCTGAGGAGGACCGGAGTCCACGCACGAGGCCGGCGAAGTTCGCCGGCCATCAGTTCTTCCTCCATCTTCCAGAGCCGTCCGATGAACCCCTCGCTCCAGTTCTAATCCCAGCCGTCGATCTGTAGAGGAGCAGCAGCCGTCGATCCATCTGAGGATCTCATCTGGACCGTTGCCGTCGAGGAGAGAAGCACCCGAGCCCAGTACCGCTTGATCATCCACGTGGACCTCTCTCGACCATCCGATCTGAGCCCGGCCTTCTTCGAAGAACCACGTTGCATCACCACCGTCCGATCACCCACGTGGACGCACACCAGCCGTCGGATCAGGCCAGCGCTTCCAGAGTCAAAGGCGCGTTTGTTCTCCACCGTCAGATCTGCCACGCGTCAACATCGGGCCGTCGATAATAATAAAAGGGGTAAATTTCTCCTAGACCCCTCGTAGTTTGTTCATTTCTTTTTAGTCCTGTAATTTTTAATTCAAGTTGTTTATTTTCTGGGATATTTGCACCAAGGACCTCGTACTTATTTTTATTTGCATTTATACCCCTGCCAGTAGAGAGCCACGTGCTTCGTCACGTGTTTTGTTGGGATATTTGCATAAGACCCCTTGTAGTTCTGGATGTTATTCATTGAATAAAAAGTTTTGTTTATTTGCATTTATACCCCTGTGAGCATTTTATTTGCACATGTGCGAATTATTTTGGGTTATTTGCATATAAGCCCCTGGACTTTTGGTACTTGTTACCAATAAGCCCTCGGAACTTATTTTTATTACCATTTGGTCCCTGTGTGCCCCAGGCACGTGCTTGGCACGTGTTTTGCTGGGTATTTTGCACCAGGACCCCAGAACTTTTGGGTATTTGCACTTAGGTCCCTGTGCACAGTGCCCCACCTTTATTTTTGAATAAAATATCAAACGACCTCCAAATCCAATGAGATTTTGACACATGGCTCCTGCCATGGTGTAGGAATTTCTATGATTTTTGGGGACATTTTTGATTTCATTTATTATTTTTAAAAAATTCAAAAACCCCTATTTTTGCCACTGTTTGACTTTAAAAATACCAAAAAAATATAAAAACAACACCAAAAAATTCTAAAAAAATTAGGTACTGTTCCTTGCTTGTTGTTTGATTTTCTAGCCAATTTTGGCTACTTTTCATCACTTAAAAACCCTAAAAATTGAAAAACCCCTAAAAACTCATAAAAATTGTAATAAATAAATTAAAAATCCAAAAACAATAATTAGGGTGCCTAAATTTTCCTTATTCTTTCTAGATTATAGGAAAATTACCTTCAGGGCTTTTTGAGATCCAAGAGTATTTTATTTTTGGGTCTTAAGCCTTGCTGGACAGTACCCTCTGTTTGTTGCATTGTTTGATTTTTAATAAATAATTTACTCATTAGAAAAATTCCAAAAATTCACCAAAAACAGTAAAAAACTTAAAAAACATAAAAACCATTTTTCCTTAATTTTTGCATCATTTTTGGAGTGTTTTATAAATTGTTGAAGTTGCCTTGCATTCATTTTATTTCATTTTCTCATTATTCAAAAAAATCTAAAAAATTATAAAAACAAATAAAAACACTAAAAAAGACTTCCTTGGATTTCTGACTACATCGTAGGCCGCAAGGCCAATCTGTGCTCCTTGTGTTCGACCCTGGGAGCTATACCAGGTTAATCCTATAGCTAAACCGCTCTTTCTTGTGCTTGCTTGTTTTAGATCTCTTTGAGTGGTTCATTTTTCTTGATCGACACGTTCTGAGTGACTGAGGTCGCAACGACCTACATTTTATACCTTTACCTCAGTTGTTCGGGTTTTCGTGCCGTCAATATGGCAACACATTTTTCACGTCCTTCGATATTTGGACATAGATTTTTGAACCTCGGCCTGTTCAATTCTGTCTGCATTTTGCCCATGTCTGACTTCAAAAGAACAAATAAGTAGAATTCAAGGCATATCGATATCGAATTAACGAGCTGCCCCCTCGCCATTTTTTCGCAATTTTTTTATCCTTTTGCAAAATATCACCATGTATATTCATCTATAAATCCCTCCAGTATGCCATTCGAATTTCCTCAGAAACGAAGATTCCTATGCCTTCATTTTAGAACATGTCGATTACAACAATTTTCAAACCCTTAAAATTACTTGATCTAAATGGGGGCATAGGAGTCTCCGTTTCTGATGAAATTCAAATGCACATTGGAGGGATATATAGATGAACATACATGATGATATTTTACACAAAAAATTATAAAAGGGGAAAAAACGACGAGAGGACAACTCCATTTTTTCCTATTGACATATACTGGTTTATTGCAAATATCGGCTATATGCCCCCATTTTTTCCTATCGATATATACGGGTTTATTGCAAATATCAGATGTAAAATATAATTTCGTAATAATTGATAATTATCATATTATTGTAGATGTGATTGGCAATACTGGTTTATCCTCCATTGGTGCGCACCTAGGGATGCAAACGGTCGGATACGGATACGGATATAGGTATTACCATGTCCTTATCCGTTTTTAATATGAATACGGATGCGGATACAGATATTGACGGATATTAAAACTATCTTACCATATCCTTAAAAAACGGATACGGATGTAAAACGGATATTGATCGCTGATGAATACCCATTCATCACTCTTTATTCTTCTATTTTAGCTACAAAAACCTTTGCAAATACATGTAGATATGTGTAAATACAAATAATTACCAAAAGCATGCATTGTGTAAAAACCTATAATTAGCATGTTTTTGTGCACAAAATAAAAGAATAAAGAGCAAAAAGAAAAAGAGGGAAATATTTAGAATAAATATTGAGCAACCTAACCCAAGGGAGGGCTCAGCATGGGCCTGACCGCATAAAAGCCAAAGTAGAGGGAGATAGGAGCTCATATGTGTATATTTGTAAATAAATAAAACTTTATATTTTCCTCACCCAAAAATATGTTTGTCCATATTGTGTGTATATTCAGAAGCTATTCAAAACAAAATAAAAAGATAAAAATCAAAAATTCAAAAATACCCTTCTTTCACCATGTGTACAAACCATCATCTTGTATTTATTTAACCTTGTAAATAAATTCAATTATTTTCTAAACTTTTTGTAAATATTCTATGTTACATATTGTAAATATATAAAATAACAAGAAACAAAACAAAAATTAAATAAAAATTACAAAATTGAAAATACAAAAATACATTGTATAAATACCATGTATATAAATGTATTCAACCATTTATTACACCCTTGTATATAAGTGATAAAAATAAAATAAAAATATTCTTTTATTCCTCATTTTATCTTGTAAATAAATAAAATACAAAATGAGCATAAAAATATATAAAAATAACAAATAAAAAATCAAAAATAAAAATCCATATAGTGTACATATACCTATATATAGAGCTACCCTATTTTTATGTCCAAAAATTAAATAAAAATCACCAAAAAATAGAAAAAAATAAAAGAAAAATATTTCATGTTTTGAGTTTTCTTTAATTCGACCTATTTCTGCCTTAAAATAAATAAACAAAATTTGGGCACACGTGGCCGCTCCTGATTGGTCCACGGGGGACTGTTGACCCCGGTCAACTCCCCCGCGACCTCCTTCCTTTTCTGGAATACGTGCGCCACCCCGCCTTCTCCGATTTTCCCACGCGACTCCAGGCTGTCCCCCACGCATATCCCATGCCCGGATTCTTCGCCGTTCATCCCTCCCCCTCGCTGGATCCTTCGCCATCAAATCCATGCTTTCCATCGCTGTCGCTCCTCAACCCTAAACGCCCCTGTCACTTTATATATTCGCACCTCCGCCGCCTCCGTGCCCCATCTTTGGACCCTCTCCTTCTTCCAGTGACCTCCATTGGCACCGCAAGAGTGACAGCGAGCGTTCGCCTTTGTTGCAGTGAGGCGAGGAGGCGATTCCTTTGATCCGGCGAACTTCGCCGCCACTGCTCCGCCACCGGCGTTGAGCATCGAGCTTCAGGCCTTGACGCCCTTCGAAGCTACGACCCGGAGTTAGCCACGCTCCAGCACAGTCTCCAGCATCCATCAGGTATCCGATTAGACCTTCCATTTAGCGTAATTTTTGATTTCGCCCAATTCATATCTCCGACGCATATCTCCGATTCCGACCATCTCACGCAATATCTCGACCATTCGACCCGATCATCATCTCCGCCGTACCCTCACGCACCTTCTACGCACTTTCACTCAACCCAGATCGCACAGGATCTGGGAGTCGAGCTCCATCGCCTCCGCCTCGCCGGAGCTCATCCGCCCCACAGCACCGTCCACCTTCACCCCGCCTTCTTGGGTCGAGGCAGTTTGCCCTCGACCCGCGAAGCTTCTTGTTTACTTTGCAGGTCCAAAGGGAGGCGTCTGAGGACTCCCAACTTCAAGCCAGGAGCTTCTTCTCCGCCGACCTCGCCGGAGCCTTCCAGGGCTCGGCCGGGGCATCGGAGACCCGCAGCAGCTGCGCAACCTCACGCCGGATCTTCTCCGACCGTCAGGCGCAGCTGAGGAGGACCGGAGTTCACGCAGGACGTCGGCGAAGTTCGCCGGCGTCGAGTTCTTCCTCCATCTCCCAGAGCCGTCCGATGAGGCATCCGCTCCAGTTCTAATCCTAGCCGTCGATCTGTAGAGGAGCAGCAACCGTCGATCCATCTGAGGATCTCATCTGGACCGTTGCAGCCGAGGAGAGAAGCACCCGAGCCCAGCACCGTCAGATCATCCACGTGGACCTCCCTCCGTCGTTCGATCAGGCGAAGCTTCTCAAGGTCAAAGGCGCCGCTCATCGCCACCATCCGATCTTCCACGTGGCGCCTATCCAACCGTCGCCAAATAAAGGGGTAAATATCGTAGGCCCCCCTCTTAGTTTTTCATTTCCTGTTTAGTCCTGTAAACATTTTTAGAAACTTTTTCACGAAGGGTTATTTGCATTTGGAACCTTGTGCTTTATTTTAATTGCATGTATGCCCCTGTGTGTGTGTGAACACGTGCGTCGTCACGTGTGTTTTGGGCTTTTTACACATCTTGTCCTGTAGATCTGGAGTGTTAATGAATGCATGAATATTTTTGAATAATTGCATATATACCCCTGTGAGCATTGTTTATGCGCATGTGCGTTATTTATTGGGAATTTTGCAACCATACCCCTGGGCTTTTGATACGAGTTATCAAATAGCCCTAGGACTTGGTTTTTATTGCAATTTGGTCCCTGTGTGCCCCAGCCACGCGCGAAGCGCGTGACTTGCTGGGTATTTTGCACCAAGGCCCCCAGATCTTTGGGTATTTGCACTTAGGTCCCTGTGCACAGTGCCCCACCTTTATTTTTGAATAAAATATCAAACGACCTCCAAATTCAATGAGATTTTGACACATGGCTCCTGCCATGGTGTAGGAATTTCTATGATTTTTGGGGACATTTTTGATTTCATTTATTATTTTTAAAAATTCAAAAACCCTTATTTTTGCTACTGTTTGACTTTGAAAATACCAAAAAAAATATAAAAACTCCATCAAAAATTCTAAAAAAATTAGATAATGTTTCTTACTTGTTGATTGATTTTCTAGCCAATTTTGGCTACTGTTCATCACTTAAAAACCTTAAAAATTGAAAAACCCCTAAAAACTCATAAAAATTGTAATAAATTAATTAAAAATCCAAAAACAATAATTAGGGTGCCTAAATCTTCCTTATTCTTTCTAGATTATAGGAAAATTACCTTTAGGGCTTTTTGAGATCCAAAATTATTTTATTTTTGGATCTTAAGCCTTGCTGGACAGTACCCTCTATTCTTTGCATTGTTTGATTTTTAATAAATAATTTACCCATTAGAAAAATTCCAAAAATTCACCAAAAACAGTAAAAAACATAAAAAACATAAAAACCATTTTTCCTTAATTTTTGCATTATTTTTGGAGTGTTGTATAAATTGTTGAAGTTCCCTTGTATTTACTTTCTCTTATTTCTCTCATCATTTAAAAAAATCTAAAAAATTATAAAAACAAATAAAACACAAAAAAAAAGACTTCCTTGGATTTCTGACTACATCGTAGGCCGCAAGGCCAATCTGTGCTCCTTGTGTTCGACCCTGGGAGCTATACCAGGTTAATCCTATAGCTAGACCGCTCTTTCTTGTGCTTGCTTGTTTTGATCTCTTTGAGTGGTTCATTTTTCTTGATATTCTCCGTTTTTGTGATTGAGGTCGCAACGACCATTTTCCGACCTTTACCTCGATCGTACATTCGGGTTATCAATCGCACACGAGTAATGTTAGAAATACTCTATAGAATCGACTTAAATATATAAGAATTGGATAGAAAACACATGATATTAATTTACTAAATGTGTTTGTATCATAAAAAGTATATAAATATGGTAAAAGGAGGTAGAGAATTATGTTATATATGGTTGAAAAATAATCTATGACTATATTTATATACTAAAACGGATATACGGATACGGATGTTTGCGGATACATCAAAATGATATCCATATCCGTATCTATTTTAAAACAGATACGGATACGGATACGGATGTCAAAATCTGTATAAAACGGATACGGTGACGGATCGGATAAGGATATATCCATATCCATTTGCATCCCTCTGCGCACCTGTCCTTATTAAAAAAACCCCGATTTTTCGGAAAATTATCTTTTGCACGGCCCCACGTACACACGTTTTTCTTCCTCCGCTGTATGTGTGGACGAGAGAGGAAGTCTTCCCCCCCATCCTCTGAGCACACCTTCCCTCAGCTCCCCACAACAGAGCCCTCTGCAGGTTTAGTCCCGAGACATGGGGGTGAGTCTCACCCCATCTTGCTCTGATTCGTCCACAGATTGCCATGTTCACGATTTCCTCCATGTTGAATTGAATTGAACAAGTCTATTTGGTTCCATTGATTCCATATGTTCAGCTTCACGCTTCTTTCCCTGCATGTTCTTGCAGGATTCGAGTTCTGCTAGCGATCGACGCATGCCATGTTTCGCTAACGCGCCCGCTCCATCAGGCGGGCAAGAGGCAGGCAAAGCGATCGACGAGGCTGAGCGGAGGAACAGGGAGGAGGAGTCAACGAGAGGCAACAACTCCAGGGTCAATCCCAACAACTCACTGTTCTCAGACAATGAAAATAAGGACAAGAAGGGGAAAGAGAAGGACAAGAAGCGGTGGAAAGGTTGATGATGATCATGAGCGCCACGTACAGTTCCATCTCCATGGATCTCTTGTTTCTGTCCTGTTGGATTTACTTAACATTCCTATCTGGTTTATGATGTCCTGTACACTGTGTGTGCATCTGGTTTTCCTATCTTCTTTTCGTTTTATCTGTAATAGCTAATGATGTAATGTCTCCTTTGTATGATCTCCACGTTTTTTCTTGCTTCCGAGTGCTATTCTCGTCGTTATCTGCGATCCACGATGCAATAAGAAGGCTGTGTATTGCAATATTACTGCATGACTTCAACCTTGTTTTTTCCCCAGGAAATCAACAGATCAAGATATGCAGATATTTATTTATTTATTTATCTCTATT
Source organism: Ottelia alismoides (assembly GCA_037367405.1). Classification (NCBI taxonomy): domain Eukaryota; kingdom Viridiplantae; phylum Streptophyta; class Magnoliopsida; order Alismatales; family Hydrocharitaceae; genus Ottelia; species Ottelia alismoides. The sequence continues at coordinate 1,134,249 of JAZKJV010001323.1, forward strand.
TGTTGTGTGGAAGGAAGAGGATGGACAACGTGGTGGTTTTGGCCGGATCCAACTTTTACATCCAACTAGAGAGACTAAACCCGCGCTTCGCTGCGAGTCTATATGATCATCAATAAGAATTGTTACATTTTTTTTTGATAAATTTATGATTTTAATAATTATTTAAAATGTAAAATATGGAGGAAACTAAAGTAAAGTTATAAAAAAATATTTACATCATGCATGTGTCACATTTACAGATGTACAATATATATACATAGGCCCCCTTAACAGAAAGATGATAACATTAACACATGCTTACAAAAAATATTGAAACAAAACAACCAATGGTAGATAGAGTTTTATTACAATATTAATATCATGTAGATATTTTCAATAAAAAAAATATTGCAACGATTGCAGTGTTGCTTCCTACCTTTTTGATTCCATGAGATATCATACATGCGTGACTTGCTTTGACAACCACCATTACACCTTCTGTAAATCTCTGGAATACAACTTCCGCTACTTGCCTCGTGATCCTTTTCTGCACTTGAAGCTTGCAGCCATAGTAATGTACTAAAGATTGCAGCTTAGACCTCTCGAAATCAACAGCTCCTTCCGCATGTAAATAACCAACGTGGACAACTCCATTCAACGGAAGAAGATGGTGTTCGCATTGAGCACAAAATGGCAAGTTCAGATCGACACGAAACGTTCGTTTTCCATTGTGTGTATTCCCATTCAGCTGTAAATGTATATATAATATTTACAGCAGATATGTTGCACTTTAGACAGTTTTCTTATTTGTGATCATGTGAGAAAACGTGACGTTGTAGTTTTGAAGTAACACAGACATGTTGCGCTTAGATAGTTTTCTCTTATTTGTTTTTTCAACATTAAGCACATGTCGTATATATAATCTATTCTTCCTAAAAATTTCACTATCGTAAACATGTTGCTCCCGAGATAGTTTTCTCTTATTTGAAGTAACACAGATATGTTGCTCCTGAAAACCCTTGAGTTAAATCTTAAGGAAAAAAAGGATGGAATTATTTCGGGAAAATGCTACATTCAATTTATATTCCCACCATCTCCACATAAACATATTGCTCCCGAGAACCCTCGAATTAGATCTTAGGGGGAAACGATGGAATTATTCTCGAAAAGGACTCCGTTCAATTATATAATTCTGGCAAATGCTCAAACCTATCCGTGAACGTTACATGTGATACCCGAAGCTACTACATTAGCCACCCCACCCCCTTAGACGGAACTAACTCATACATTCACATATCCTCCCTTGTCCTATGCAACACTAAATTACCTTGCTCCTCCTATATATAAAACCAAGAAAATGGAAGTGCCAAAAGAAAAAAAGGAAGCTTCCGGACCAAACGATAAGACTTATCCTTTACAATGTAACCACTGTTGTATTCAAAGTTGTATTTAGACTTTAATTGGAAAGTCTATGTAATTACCAATTTGGTTTCAATTGGGAAACCAAATGGTTTGGAGGGGAAGTTGGGAATTCCCAAATTTGAAATATGGGAGTTTGGGTGGAAGTTTAGTCCCACACCGGGGAGAACTAAACTTTTTGGTGGACTTATGTATGAGTTCACAACCCAAGCTCTTGTAGCAATAGTAGAGAGGAGGAATGGAGGACCACACGCGCGCGCGCGCGCGCTCCGCTCCGCTCCGTCTCGGGCTCGGGAGAGTCAATTCGGATCTCGATACTTTTGCTGTAGATTTCATTTGGTAAGTCGATTAAATTAATCACACGATTAATTTGGTAAGTCGACTTAAATGGGAATTCAACTCGCCATTATGGGCGCGTTTTTTTGGGATCCGAAAGGATGCGTTTTCGGGACGCATTTTTGGAAACCAAAGGTCGCGTTTTTAGGACGCGAGCCCCTCTATTTATATCCCTCACTCGACTCGGTTTTTCTTCACTCGCAAGAAAAACCTTTCTCACGCCGTCGCTTTTTGGTTCTTCCTCTCGCGGACGAACGTCTTCCTCTTCTCCTCTCTCGGCTGCAGTTCTCTGAGGTACAATCGAGGACGATCCCGTTGGTGTGCGCCGACGACGATCGTGAACCGTCGTATCCTGGGAGTGGATCGCCAGTACCCTACGCACCGGTATTGTGGGGGCGATATATTCTCTAAGGACAGTCCATTTTCATGGACGCTTCGGTGACTTCTAAACTAATCTCTGTTTTATTTTACTTGCTGCAATACGTTTATTGCTTTACCCTTTCTGGTTCATGCCCGTGTTTGTATTTCTGTTCTTTTAATCGGTTCCTGTTTACATTGAATAATCGGATAATGATTGGGAAACATATGATTAATATGATTTTAATCTGTATCGTTTCTCTGTTAATTCATTTGGATCTGATTTTATACTGTTTAATGTATGATCTGGTAATCTTATTTACAACAATCTTAGAGAAGATATCCCGAACCGATTCTAGAATGTCGGAAACAATGTTTAAATCGAGGGTAGATATGACGGGTATGCCTGAAAAATTCGGTGGACAGAATTTTAAGCGTTTGCAACAACGCATGAGGATCTGGTTAACCACCATAGGGTTAATCTCGATGCTTGAAACCGACTGTCCTACGGTGGAGGCGGAAAACCCCTCACCTAATAGCCATAAGGCGCAATCTGCGTGGAAGGAATGCGACCGTATATATCATGGTTGCATCTTGTTGGCTCTGTCCAACACGTTGTTTAACGTATATTGTTCATCCACGCAGACTGCGAAGGGGCTATGGGAAGATTTGGATCGGAAGTATAACACCGAAGATCTCGGTATTGAGAAATACTCCGTAGCCAAATTCTTGAAGTTTTCCATGGCCGAGGGGAAGTCTGTTTCTGAACAGGCACACGAGTTCTTACTCTTGCTCCATGGTCTAGAGGATGCCGAAATGAAACTTCCAGAGAAGTTTCAGGTCATGTGCATCATAGAAAAATTCCCAAAGTCATGGGAAGACTTCGGTATGATCCTGAAACATAGGAAGGGAAAAATTTCTATGGATGACTTGATGGTGGCAATTGCCATAGAGGAGGAACACAGGAAACAAAAACCTGTGCTTCCTGTTGATATTCAGGCTAAGGTCAATTTCATGACCTCGAAGGGCAAGGATAAAAAGGGAAAGGGTCCCAATAACAATAAAATGAAACCAAAGGGCAAGATCCAGAAAAAGGTAAAGAATAAATCCTGCTGGCACTGTAATCAGGTTGGCCATTGGAAGAAGGACTGTCCGTCCTTGAAGGCTCAACCTAAGGCTTCAGACGGGAGTCCACAAGTGAACATGATCACTATGGGACTCGGGGCTAGCGAGGGGTATGTCTCTGTAAAACCTGAACTATACCATATCCATGATCCAAATGAGTGGCTCGTGGATACGGGAGCCAATGTGAACATATGTTCTGACAGAACGTTGTTTTCTTCTTATCAGACCTGCAGCGGTGGGACTGTGAAGATGGGGAACGATTCTACAGCCAGGGTGCTAGGGTCGGGACAAGTCAACTTGAGGTTCTCCTCTGGACGAGTCTGGACGTTGCACAGGGTGTTGCATGTTCCTGACATCAAGAAGAATGTGATATCTGGCTCCATCTTAGTTAGAAATGGTTTTGAATTGAACTTTAAATGTAATAAAGTTGTTATTCTGAGACATGGTGTCTTTTATGGAAAAGGCTATTTGGCTGACTTTGACTTGTTATTTAGAATTAGATGTGATTCAGTAAACATTAATGAATTGAATGTTTTGAATGCTGAATGTTCTAGTTCTGTGTCTCAAGTTGTGAATAATCTTGAATCTTGTGATCTGTGGCATGGTAGATTGGGTCATGTAAATCTAAATTCGATTAAAAGGATGATGAATTTAGAATTGATCCCTAAACACACAATTGATAAAACTCAAAAATGTGAGATATGTGTGCAAGCAAAGACACCTAGGAAGTCTTTTCAGTCTGTCTCTAGAGATAGTGAGATCTTAGATCTAGTGCACACGGATATCTGTGAGTTTAATGGTGTGTTGACCCGAGACAAAAAAATACTTTATCACCTTTATAGATGATGGCAGTAGATACTGCTATGTATATCTAATGAAAACCAAGGATGAAGCCTTAGAGAAATTTCTTATCTTTAAGAATGAGGCTGAGACACAAACAGGAAAAGTGCTTAAACGCCTTAGGTCAGATAGAGGAGGTGAATATACCTCTAACTTATTTGATGAACAATGCAAATCTTTTGGCATAGTTCATGAAGTTACGGCCCTATATTCACCGCAATCAAATGGGATAGCAGAACGGAAAAATAGAACCTTAACTGACATGATCAATGCTCTCCTACAGAGTTCTGGACTTCCAACCTATATGTGGGGAGAAGCCTTGAATACAGCTTGCCATATTCTGAATAGGGTGCCTCCAAGACATATGGAAAAGTGTCCCTTTGAACTTTGGAGAAATAGGAAACCGAGTTTAAGATATCTCAAAGTGTGGGGCTGTCTCGCTAAGGTTTTAGTCGCAGAACACAAGAGAAAGAAACTTGGTCCTAAAACTGTTGATGCGGTCTTCTTAGGTTACTTGGAAAATAGCTATGCATATAGGTTCTTGGTAATTCAGTCCGAGATACCGGGCATAGATGTCAACACTATTGTTGAACTCCGTGATGCTACCTTCTTTGAGGATGTCTTCCCATTGAAGACTGGGATTCCTCAGAATCTGACCATTGAGGGCGCCTCCACATCAGGATCTATTCCAGACCAAGTGGAAAGGATATCGAATGTGGGGGTTGAGACTCAACCTGAACCCAATGATCTTTCTGAAGAGAATGAGCCAAGGAGGAGTAAAAGACCTCGGATAGCCAAGGATCTGGGTAGCGACTTCGTTGTCTACCAGATCGAGGGTGATCCACCAAGTTACAAGGAAGCCATGGCTTCATCTGAAGCAAAACAATGGAAGGAAGCCATCAAATCTGAGATGGATTCCATTATGGCTAATGGAACTTGGGAGTTGGTTGATTTACCCAAAGGGTGCTCTACCATTGGGTGCAAGTGGGTGTTTAAGAGAAAGCTTAGACCTGACGGATCAATTGAAAAATATAAAGCCAGATTAGTTGCCAAGGGCTTTAGGCAAAAGGAAGGTATCGATTATTTTGATACCTATTCCCCTGTGACTAGGATGACCACAATCCGGATGCTCATAGCATTGGCATCTGTATATGATCTCTCTATCCACCAGATGGATGTGAAGACCGCCTTCTTGCATGGCGATCTTGAGGAAGAGATCTATATGGATCAACCTGATGGGCTTGGGACTCCTGGGAATGAGGGAAATGTTTGCAAGCTTGTTAAATCCCTTTACGGATTGAAACAAGCACCAAAGCAGTGGCATGAAAAATTTGACAAAACCATTTTGTCATGTGGCTTTAAGGTTCATGAATCCGATAAATGTGTTTATTCCAAGGTAAAAAGTGATGAGTGTATTGTCTTGTGCCTATATGTTGATGACATATTGTTGTTCGGATCACATATGAGGATTATTAATGAGACTAAGGCATTCTTGAGTAGCAAGTTTGAGATGAAGGACATGGGTGTTGCTGATGTGATCTTGGGTCTCAAACTGATAAGGTCAGTTGATGGGATTGTAGTTTCTCAATCTCACTATGTTGAGAAGGTACTTGAGAAATTTGGATATCAAGATTGCAAAACTGTAAGCACTCCTTTTGATTCATCCAAAACGTTATTTAAGAATAAAAGTGGAGTACCTGTAGCCCAGCTAAGGTATTCACAAGTAATAGGAAGTTTAATGTATCTTGCAAATTGCACGAGACCTGATATTTCATTCTCGGTTGCAAAGCTGAGTAGATACACTAGCTGTCCTGACCGTACTCACTGGGAGGCTCTGGATCGAGTACTGAAGTACTTGAAGGGAACTATTTCTCTTAGTTTGCATTATGGTAGACATCCATCTGTACTAGAAGGATACAGTGATGCAAGCTGGATAGGGAAAATAGAGGAGTCTGGGAGTAATGGTGTTACAGGGTATGTATTTACCCTTGGAGGCGGTGCAGTCTCCTGGAGGTCTGTGAAGCAGACCATTCTAGCTCGATCTACTTTTGAGGCCGAGCTGTGTGCTTTGGACACCACTGGAATTGAGGCTGAATGGCTAAGGGAACTTTTGTCTGAAATTCCCATGTTAGGTCAGCATGTTCCTGCGATCTCGGTACATTGTGATAATATGACCACAATTGCCAAGATCAAGAGTTCAAAGTTCAACCAGAAAACAAGGAGACACATACAAATCAGACTTAAGACGTTAAGGGATTTGGTGTCTCGAGGAGTGTTGGCTGTGGATTTTGTAGGATCCAAAGACAACACGGCAGATCCGTTGACTAAGGGACTTGATAGATCTTTAGTCCTAAAGTCTAGGCTGGGGATGAGACTGAGACCCATTGGGAGTTCCTCTACAGTAGCAACCCAACCTATCTGAGTGGAGATCCCACAAAGTAGGTTCAATGTGTTAATAACAAGCTGTTTGGAGAACTGGTTGGCACTCTAAGTTTAATGCGTAAGCATGAGTGTCTTATCCCTGGAAGCCTGAGTGCCATTTAAGCTGCAAGTTTAGGAAGAGCGTAGGCTCTGAATGGGTTCAAGCCTTAGGGCAGGATGTTAGCAGTACATCCTTGGAGAACGCCACCTATGTGAGTGTTATTGTGGGCCGCAGTTAAAGGAAGAGGGTCTTTCCTGAACACACTCAAGAAACAGGATAAGGGTGCATGGCCTTTAAGAGCACCAACCCTGAAGATTGTACCAAGAACAACGCTTTGTTGTTTCTACCGTACACTTTAACACCAAGGTCTGAAGTTCAAGACGTAGTTCACTTCGTTCCTGTTAAAGTGAAAGTAGTAAACTCAGGTAGAGGTTCAAACCGGAAGGTACCTTTACTGAAAGCAAAGTGTGGGCAGCCGAAAGAAGTCTTTTAAATCCTTTTGAATCTCCTTTTCAAATTGGTGAATTCGTGGGGGATTGTTGTATTCAAAGTTGTATTTAGACTTTAATTGGAAAGTTTATGTAATTACAATTGGCATTCAATTTGGTTTCAATTGGGAAACCAAATGGTTTGGAGGGAAAGTTGGGAATTCCCAAATTTGAAATATGGGAGTTTGGGTGGAAGTTTAGTCCCACACCGGGGAGAACTAAACTTTTTGGTGGACTTATGTATGAGTTCACAACCCAAGCTCTTGTAGCAATAGTAGAGAGGAGGAATGGAGGACCACACACGCGCGCGCGCGCGCTCCGCTCCGTCTCCGGCTCGGGCTCGGGAGAGTCAATTCGGATCTCGGATCTCGATACTTTTGCCGTAGATTTCATTTGGTAAGTCGATTAAATTAATCACACGATTAATTTGGTAAGTCGACTTAAATGGGAATTCAACTCGCCATTATGGGCGCGTTTTTTTGGGATCCGAAAGGATGCGTTTTCGGGACGCATTTTTGGAAACCAAAGGTCGCGTTTTTAGGACGCGAGCCCCTCTATTTATATCCCTCACTCGACTCAGTTTTTCTTCACTCGCAAGAAAAACCTTTCTCACGCCGTCGCTCTTTGGTTCTTCCTCTCGCGGACGAACTTCTTCCTCTTCTCCTCTCTCGGCTGCAGTTCTCTGAGGTACAATCGAGGACGATCCCGTTGGTGTGTGATGAATTGATGAATACCCATTCATCACTCTTTATTCTTCTATTTTAGCTACAAAAACCCTTTGCAAATACATGTAGATATGTGTAAATACAATTAATTACCAAAAGCATGCATTGTGTAAAAACTTATAATTAGCATGTTTTTGTGCACAAAATAAAAGAATAAAGAGCAAAAAGAAAAAGAGGGAAATATTTAGAATAAATATTGAGCAACCTAACCCAAGGGAGGGCTCAGCATGGGCCTGACCGCATAAAAGCCAAAGTAGAGGGAGATAGGGGCTCACATGTATATACTTCTGTAAATAAATAAACTATATATTTTCCTCACCCAAAAATATCCTTGTCTATATTGTGTATATTTATAAACTATTAAATAAAAATAAAAAGATAAAAATCAAAAAGACAAAAATACCCTTTCACCATATGCATAAACCACACCTTGTATTTATTTAATCCTATAAATAAATTCAATTATTTTCAAAACTTTTTGTAAATATTCTATTTTACATTTTGTAAATATATTAAATAACAAGAAACAAAACAAAAATCAAATAAAAATTACAAAATTGAAAATACAAAAATACATTGTATTAATACCATGCACATAAATGTATTCAACCATTTATTTCACCCTTGTGTATAAGTGATAAAAATAAAATAAAAATATTCTTTTATTCCATATTTCATGTTGTAAATAAATAAAATACAAAATGAGCATAAAAACACATAAAAATAACAAATAAAAAATCAAAAAATAAAAATCCATATAGTGTACATATACCTATATATAGAGCTAACCTATTTTTATTCCCAAAAATTAATTAAAAATCACCAAAAAATAGAAAAAAATAAAAGAAAAATATTTCATGTTTTGAGTTTTCTTTAATTCGACCTATTTCTACCCTAAAAAAATTAAACAAAAATCGCATACACGTGGCCGCTCCTGGTTGGTCCACGGGGGAATGTTGACCCCGGTCAACTCCCCCGCGACCTCCTTCCTATTTTGGACCATGCGCGCCGCGCCTCCTTCGCCGAATTTCCCACGCGCATCCAGGCTGTCCCCCACTCAACCCCCGCGCCCGGATTCTTCGCCGTTCATCCCTCTCCCTCGCCGGATCCTCCGCCATCAAATCCACGCCTTCCTTTGCTGTCAGCCCTCAACCCTAATCGACCCTGTCACTCTATATAACCATCACCTCCGCCGCCTCCGCGCCGCATCTTTGGCCCTTCTCTTCCTTCCCAGTGACCTCCATTGGCTCCGCCTGAGTGACAGCGAGCGTTAGCCCTTGTTGCAGTGAGGTGAGGGAGCGATACCATCGATCCGGCGACCTTCGCCGTCCTTGCTCCGCCGCCGGCGTTGAGCATCGAGCTTCAGGCCTTGACGCCCTTCGAAGCTACGACCCGGAGATAGCCCATCTCCAGCACAGTCTCCAGCATCCATCAGGTACCCTTAGTTCCTTTTAATTTCGTCTAATTTAGGATTTCGCCCAAATTTCATCTCCGACGCATCTCTCCGATTCCGGTCACTTCGCGTATCATCTCGACCATCCGACCCTACCATCACCTTCGCCATCTCCCCGCGCACCTTCTACGCACCCTCATTCAACCCAGATCGCACCGGATCTGGGAACCGAGCTCCCTCGCCGTCGCTTCGCCGGAGCTCTTCCGCCCCACCGCACCGATCACCTTCACGCCACCTAACCGGGTCGAGGCACTTTGCCCTCGACCCGCGAAGCTTCTTGACCATTTTGCAGGTCCAAAGGAGGTGTCTGAGCCTCCTTCCCAGTTCAGCCAGGAGCTTCGAGCCATAGGCCTCGCCGGAGCCCCTCCAGGGCTCGGTTGGGCCCTTGGCCACCACCAGCAGCTGCGCAACCTCACGCCGGATCTTCTCCGACCTTCAGGCGCAGCAGAGGAGGACCGGAGTGCACGCAGGAGGCCGGCGAACTTCGCCGGCGTCGAGTTCTTCCTCCACCATCCAGAGCCGTCCGATGAAGGCCTCGCTCCAGTTCTAATCCTGAGCGTCCATCCTTGAAGGAGCAGCAGCCGTTGATCTATCTGAGGTGACATCTGGACCGTTGCAGCCGAGGAGAGAGGCACCCGAGCCCCGCACCGCTCGATCATCCACGTGGGCCTCTCCCCACCGTCGATCGAGCCGAAGAGGAGAAGAGAGAAGAAGCGCCCGCACATCCAGCCGTCAGATCATACACGTGGCGCACATCGGGCCGTCGCTATTAATAAAGGGGTAAATATCATAGGGCCCCCTCTGTTTGTCTTATTTCGTTTTAGTCCTGTAATTTTTAATTCAGTTGTTTATTTTCTGGGTTATTTGCATCAAGGACCTCGCGCTTTATTTTATTTGCAATTATACCCCTGCCAGTAGTGAACCACGTGCGTCGTCACGTGTTATGTTGGGTTATTTGCATGAGACCCCTTGTAGTTCTGGATGTTATGCAATGAATGAATATTTTTGAATAATTGCATTTATACCCCTGTGAGCATTGATTTTGAACATGTGCGAAATATTTTTGGGTAAATTGCATATAAGCCCCTGGACTTTTGATACGAGTTATCAATAGGTCCTTGGAACTTATTTTTATTACATTTTGGTCCCTGTGTGCCCCAGACACGTGCTTGGCACGTGACTTCTTGGGTATTTTGCACCAGGACCCCAGAACTTTTGGGTATTTGCACTTAGGTCCCTGTGCACAGTGCCCCACCTTTATTTTTGAATAAAATATCAAACGACCTCCAAATCCAATGAAATTTTGACACATGGCTCCTGCCATGGTGTAGGAATTTCTATGATTTTTGGGGACATTTTGGATTTCATTTATTATTTTTAAAAATTCAAAAACCCCTATTTTCGCTACTGTTTGACTTTAAAAATACCAAAAAAATATAAAAACTCCACCAAAAATTCTAAAAAAATTAGGACTTGTTGTTTACTGGTTGTTTGATTTTCTAGCCAATTTTGGCTATTTTTCATCACTTAAAACCCATAAAAATTGAAAAACCCCTAAAAACTCATAAAATTTGTAATTAATCAATTACAAATCCAAAAACAATAATTAGGGTGCCTAAATTTTCCTTATTCTTTCTAGAATATAGGAAAATTACCTTTAGGGCTTTTTGAGATCCAAGAGTATTTTATTTTTGGATCTTCAGCCTTGCTGGACAGTACCCTCTTTTTGTCGCATTGTTTGATTTTTAATAAATATTTTATCCATTAGAAAAATTCCAAAAATTCACCAAAAACAGTAAAAAACTTAAAAAACATAAAAACCAATTTTCTGGAATTTTTGCATTATTTTTGTGTGTTGTATAAATTGTTGAAGTCCAGTGTTTGTGTGCTTTCTTTCATTTTTCTCATTAATTAAAAATTCTAAAAAATACAAAAACAAATAAAAACCATAAAAAAGACTCTTCTGGATTTCTGACTACATCGTAGGCCGCGAGGCCAATCTGTGCTCCTTGTGTTCGACCCTGGGAGCTATACCAGGTTAAACCTATAGCTAGACCGCTCTTTCTTGTGCTTGCTTGATTTTATCTTATTCGAGTGGTTGATTATTTTTCTTGATTGACTCAGCCCGAGTGATTGAGGTCGCAACGACCTATTTATTTCATTCCTTTACCTCTGTCATTCGGGCGTGTCGTCAGAATGGCGCCGTTGCCGGGGAGCACGGCTTTGTAGTCAGATTTCATTTTTTCTATATTGTCTCTCTTGATTATAACTGTTTTCTGACACTTTCTCTTTCTCATTTTTTGTGCGAGGTACTGCTTGGAACTTGGAGTACATTTTTTTTTGAGGACCCGCACGGGAAGAAGAGCAGGAAGAGAGAGAGAGGAGAAGAGATTTTCATTTCAGAGAGAGAGAGAGAATATTATTCTTGTTGTAATAATTTAGAACTTAGACTTTGGACATTTGTGGACATTTGTAACTTAGCGGGTCTGTTTCGCTGAGCACCGGTGTGCTCGGGGGACCCATTCGGATTTTCGCGGCTTTTATCGTGGTTTTATAGCTAGCTGCCTTTTCCGGTGTTTCTCGCGGTTTTAGCCCCTAGATATAGGAATTCTGATTGATTGTGACGTAGATATTTAAGGCCCAAACACCTAATAGAATATCTGTTCCCATAGAACGTAATTGGACCTTAATAAAATTCACGGAAAAAGTTAGTTTAATTGGATTTGAGACCACGTGCCGTGAGGAGTCACATACAGCGCTGGCAGGACCCGTTGTGGCGGGCACCGAGTGACTCCCAAGATCGGACTCCGGACTCTATTCGATTAGCTAACTATTGTTCTTCACGATCAATAGAAGTTGCTCATCTAGGACTCGGTTTTTCCCGCTGCACCATTTAGGTAGTTTTATTTCTGTATTTAAATTCTGCGCGGATCACTTGCATGTAGAGTGCTGGAGACAAGGTACGCATTTCTTTCTCTGCATGCATCATTGATTTTTTTTCGCGCATCGGCTTTTTCGTCTTCTCCCTCTGTTTTTGACTTAATCATCAGGAGAATCGGAAAAACCGTTAGGCCGCTTGTATTTATTTTGAAAAATATTTAAAAAGAAAAACAAAAAAAAATTGGGACTGGATAACATTATTGACCCTAAAAGACACTCACATTGAAAAATTTGTCTTGGGGAGAGCAACCCCCTCATTGTATGGTTTGATTGTGCGAGAGAGTGACCCGAACACTAGGTAAAGCCCTCCGGTGCTCATCTCGACTGATTACCGACTCTTCTGTGCGGGACAGTCGGTTGAGAGAGTATCGGGTATCCCAGCAGGTCACGTAATCGCTCTGATATCTTGTATGTTCACCAAATAAAATTGACAAGATAAATTGACCGATCTTTCACGGTCTTCAGATTGTGTTGTGTTGGTGAACCGGGGGTTTGCTTTGCTATCATATTTTCTCCAGATCCTATCCGCCCAACTCGCCAAGATCAAGATGATGGGTAGACGATCTCTTAGGCAGCCTCTGGCTGCACCGCTTTCAGGCGCATCTACTCCATCATCTAGGTTGGCCCGTGAGAGTCGAGACCAGCTCTCCGGACCCGAGTTCGAATCCACCCTGTTCCCCCTCGATCCCCTTTCTTCTGCTACTGAGAGACATGAGCCCGAGGAAAGACGAATTCATTTGACTGAACCTGAGTTAGGCTCATCTGATTTTGCAGACATCCCTATGGCTGGAGCCGGTAGTTCAGACGATCGCCAGCCCGAACACTTTGTCTTAGACCAGGGGGCGATTAACTCCACCCTGATCGCGTCATTAGAGACGGTTCAGCAACAGTTACGCGATCAGGGGACATTCATGATAGAGATGAGGAGGGAGTTGGAGAGACTCCGAAGAGAGCGAGACGAGCCGAGCGAGCCGGAGGACATTCCTGATGCTGATGCAGAGGCAGAGGCAGCAGCCGCAGCAGCAGCGGCAGCCGCCGCCGCAGCGAGACCGATGCGGGAGCTTCACAACCCCGGATCTACACTGATGCACCAATGGGTGGTGATTCCTGCTATCGTGGGGGATTTCAAGTTCCCTCCGAACACCCTGCAGATGCTTCCTCATTTTCACGGACTCGCCACTGAGGAACCCCACCTCCATCTCCAGGAGTTTCTGATGATCTGCAGCACTGTCCACGACCGTCGTGTGGACCAAGATACGATTCGAATGATGGCCTTCCCTTTTTCACTGGCAGATAGAGCAGCCGCCTGGCTGAAACATCTAGGGAAGTTTGTGTACACCTGGGATCAACTCCGCACCGAGTACTTGAACAAGTACTATCCACTCGGGCGGACGAATGCAGCGAGGGCCCTGATCAATAACTTCTCCATGCTCCCTAACGAGCAATTTCACGAGGCATGGGAGAGGTTCAGAGAGCTTCTGGATAGATGCCCACACCACGACATTTCGAAGCCGAACCTAGTTCAGAGCTTCTTTAGTGGGCTGACGCCAGATCTTCAGGGATTGGTGAATGCTTCTTGCGGCGGGTCCTACTTTGCCAAGGACCACAACCAAGTCTGGGCCATCTATGAGGAGATGTCAGAGAATTACATGGTTATGTCCCAGACACGGTTGTATACACAGAGATCTCAGCAGCCGCCAGGACCCGTGCAGTATCAGCGGATAGCACGGGTTGATGCAGGTCCATCCAGTTCGTCCACAGTTGCAGCCGCACAGGCAGAGTCGGCCGCTGCGGACATGGGGATAATCAGCGAAAAGTTGGACCGCATGGAAATCATAGAGAAGAAGCAGTGCCAGGGCATAACTCAGATGGAGGAAATGGCACAAACTCTGAGCGACATGAAGACCCAGCTCTTGTGTCTTCAGGAGGCACAGACGGCTCCTCAGCCTCGTCTTCTGTCGCGAGGCGATTCCGGTGGCGGCCGCAGCTCGTCCCAGCGCTCCAGCTCCTTGCAGCAGCCTAGACAAGTTCACCTTGTACAGGCGGAGCCGTACCAGCAGCAGCAGCCCTCTTACCAGTCACCACCATCTCCTGACTTACAGATGGTGGTATATCAGCCGGATCAGCCTCTGGATGTACTCCCCCCAGCCCCATACGATGCAGAGCCGTTGATGGATGTCAACGGGATTTGGTATGACCGTCCTCAACCTGGAATCCGACGAGACCATCCCGGATTCAGGTGGGGGAATGGGGGTAACCAACCCCAGCAGCAGCCAGCCGGTCAGGGAGGGCAGTACTCCCAGCAGAGAGATCACCAGCAGCACCCAGCATCCCAGCCATCATCCTTCGTATCTCGTCCCTATCAGCAGCAGGGACAGAGTTGGAGACGTGAGCATCAGGCTCACCAGCAGCAGCATCCATCCTCTTACCCCTCTCATCCGCAGCAGCACCAGGTCCAGCAGCCTCATTACCAGAGAGGCAACCCGTCGGGTTCCCATGAGAGCCCCGCCATGGATGATTTAGCCCGCCTCTTCACAGAGCAGCAGGCTACATTTAGACGGGAGATGGACGAGTTCCGCCAGGAGATGCGGGACCTGATGAGAGGGAAGGCCGCCATCCCTGCACAGATCGAGCCTAATCCGAATAACTTGAAGAGGAAATCTGAGCAGGTAGTTCACACTGAGCCTACCACTTCTAGTGACTCATTTGATGTTATCTCGTCGGATTTATTTGATGCTGATTTTGTCACACTTAGGAGCGGTAGAAGACCAGCAGGAGGCGCCTCATCTGAGCGACAACACGAGGATCCATCTAGAGCGCCAGATGAGGAAGAGGAGAGCGGTACTGACGCCGCACACCATGATGACGGTGGTACTGATGCCACCCGAGATACTGATTCCACAGGCGGTACTGAGGCCGCCATTTCATCACATCGAGGAGGTGGTACTGACGCCACCAGCAGAGCCGAGCCAGCCAGCGGTACTGAGGCCGCAAGACGTCTAGTTGTAGAGCCAACTAGAGGTGGTACTGATGCCACCAACATTTATGTTGATAGAAATGTTGTCTTCCCTCGAATAAATGTATCTCAGAATTCTGATTTGAATAAAGGAAAAGGTTTAGTTTACTCTGATCCCACTATGGTGAATGATGTTCTTGAGGATCCAGTCATTGAATCATCTAGACCTATTCCTAGTCCTTCATCTGAGAAGGACCCTGTGATCCCCTTTCCTAGAGCCCTTGAGTTGGGGAAGGGGAAGAAAAAAGAAAAAGACCCAAAAAAGAGAGAGCAGGAGGAGTTCAGCCAGAGCATGATAGACCGATTCCACATCCAGCTGACCCTCAATGAGGCTTTGCAGCACATCCCTCTTCTTCAGCGGTCCTTGAGAGACAGGACCACAGTCAGGAGGACGAAGAGGAACAAGACCGCAGAGATTCATGTGCTAACAAAAGCCACGTGTTACGCGATCCAGAACCATCTGCCGACTAAGAGGCCAGATTTAGGGGCCCCGTATGTCAGATGTCAGATCAGTGAGCAGAGGTTCGACCGTACTCTCTTAGATAGCGGATCGTCAATCAACCTTCTTCCGGCAGCCCTTCTCGACCACTTAGAGTTGGGCACTCTTAGACAGAGCAGGACATACCTTCAGTTTGCTGATCGGTCTGTCAAGAGGCCAAAGGGGTTGTTGCGAGACGTTGTCGTCACGATTCAGGGTTTGCAATTCCCCGTGGACTTCGTAGTGCTGGACATGGAGACCCCTGACTCGTTGACCGATTCCCCCATCATCCTCGGTCGCCCGTTCTTGGCCACAGCCAAGGCAGTGACTGACCATGACAATGGGAAGGTGTACTTTCGCGTCCAGGGCGAGAGTATACAAATAGAGACGGTCAAGGACCACAGAGCCAGATCTAGATCCCGCTCACATGGCAGTACAGATTCAGAGCAGCTGACAGACACAGAGCCAGACATCCACCAGGACTGTGATTTTGTGATCACAGATGATGAGGCAGCTTGGGCAGATCCTGTAGCACAGACCATCCTCTCATATTCAGATACAGCTGATGCAGAGATGATAGCAGAGGATAGTCTGGAGAGCACAACCCTGGTTCAGGATACTATTGAGTCAGCAGAGTCGGACCTTGATCGCGACACGATTTCCAGTGATGGTGGTACTGAGGCCACCCTGCTCTATGGTGGTGCTGATGCCACCTTGTTCTCCGGTGGTACTGATGCCACCGAGTCTGATATAGATCCCTCGGATTCAGAATCTGATTGGGCAGATTGTGATGATCAGATGCCAGATCTGGATCCACCTGAGCCTACAGATGAGGAGGAGGTAGAGGAAGAACAGATCAGAGACAATGCAGAGGACCTGCCTTCTCCAGATCCAGTTTGTGAGAGTTCGTTATCATTTTCCCAGGCAAATTTGGCAGAATTGTCCGCATACACACATCTTCTTCAGAAGCCAGATTTGCCAGCACCCAGCTGTCCAGAGCTAAAGCCGCTCCCTACTTCGCTGAAGTACCGATTCCTTGCGGGAGGGTCTGAGATGTACCCAGTCATCATCTCTGCCGATCTGACTGAAGAACAAGAATCCCGTCTGATGGAGGTTCTTGAAAAGAACCGCAAGGCAATTGGATGGAGCGTAGCAGATCTCCATGGGATTAGTCCCTCGTTGTGCTCCCACCATATCTATCTCGAGGAAGGGGCGAAGCCGTCGCGTGAGTTCCAGCGGCGACTGAACCCCAACCTACGAGAAGTTGTCATGAAGGAAATATCAAAATGGTGGAGCGCAGACTTTATTTATCCCATTTCCGACTCCAAGTGGGTTAGCCCCTTGCATGTGGTGCCCAAGAAGACGGGCATCACGACTGTGATCAGTGAGTCGGGAGAGGAGATTGCTACACGAGTACCCACCTCTTGGAGGGTCTGTGTTGACTACAGGAGACTCAACCAGGCCACCAAGAAGGACCATTTCCCCCTGCCTTTTATTGACCAGATCATAGAGAGACTGGCAGGGAAGAGCCATTATTGCTTCCTAGATGGGTACTCGGGCTACAACCAAGTGGCCATCGCTCCTGAGGATCAGGAGAAGACCACCTTTACCTGTCCCTTCGGTACTTACGCCTTTCGACGCATGCCATTCGGGCTATGTAACGCCCCTGCGACTTTTCAGAGATGCATGCTGTCAATATTCTCGGACATGGTAGGGGAGTGTTTGGAGGTCTTCATGGACGACTTCTCGGTTTACGGCGACGGATTCGATTCCTGTCTTGACTGCCTAGACCGAGTGCTCCAGCGATGCATTGATACCCGCTTGGTTCTGTCTTGGGAAAAGAGTCACTTCATGGTGACTCAAGGGACGGTGCTTGGCCACATCATCTCCAACAGAGGCATGGAGGTTGATCCGGCCAAGGTCGATGTCATTAGGAAACTCACACCGCCGTCCAATCTGAAGCAGTTAGGGTCATTTCTGGGGCACGTTGGTTTTTACAGGAGATTCATTCATGATTTCAGCAAGATTGCCCGACCGTTGACTGACCTCTTGACGAAAGACACCGAGTTCCTTGTCGATGACAAGTGTCTTTCGTCCTTTGAGACTCTCCAGCAGTGTGTAATTGAGGCTCCTGTCCTTCAGCCGCCTGATTGGTCTCTCCCATTTGAGATCATGACGGACGCCTCCGATTTTGCCGTAGGGGCAGTGCTAGGACAGAGGAGGGATGGAGTACCATTTGCGATACACTATGCTAGCCGCACACTGGATTCCGCCCAGCGGAATTATACGGTCACAGAGAAGGAGATGCTAGCAGTAGTGTTTGCCCTAGATAAATTCAGATCATATATCATTGGATCCCGAGTGACCTTGTACACAGATCACACCGCCATCAGGTACCTCATGGCAAAGAAGGATGCCAAGGCCAGACTTACTAGATGGATCCTTCTACTCCAGGAGTTCGACATTGAGATCAAGGATAAGCCTGGAGTCAAGAATGTGGTGGCGGACCATTTATCCCGATTAGAGCAGCCTGAGGAGACAGAGCAGATTGATCCCATTTGTGATACCTTCCCAGATGAGGCGATCCTTGCTATCGCCTCACTCCCGTGGTATGCCGATATTGTGAACTTTCTCGTTGCTGGGAAAGTCCCACAAGATTGGCCCAAGCAGAAGATTGAGACATTCCTTGCGAAGGTCAAGTCCTACCACTGGGAGGATCCCATCCTTTACCACGAAGGAGGGGATAGCATCTGGCGTCGGTGTATTCCTCAGGAGGAGCATCATAGTGTCCTCACTTATTGCCACAAGCTCGAGGCAGGAGGACATCATTCTGGGAGGAGAACGGCACAGAAAGTGCTCCAATCCGGTTTGTGGTGGCCTACCCTCTTCAAGGACTCAGATGAGTTCGTGAAGAGGTGTACTGACTGTCAGAGGATGGGCACCTGCGGACAGCGTGATATGATGCCGATGCAGCCCATTCACTTCTGTGAGGTTTTTGACGCATGGGGCATCGATTTCATGGGTCCATTCCCTAAGAGTCAGGGATTTGAGTACATTCTGTTGGCCGTAGATTATGTGAGTCGTTGGGTTGAGGCTATCCCCGCCCGAGCCGCAGATGCGAAGACAGTTTGCAGATTTTTGAAGAAGAACATCATCATGCGGTTCGGGGTTCCACGAGTTCTGATTTCTGATGGGGGATCTCATTTCATCAACGACCAGGTGAAGGCACTTGCTACCGAGTTCGGCATAGACCATCGTGTTGCTACACCATACCATCCACAGACGAATGGTCTAGCTGAGGTGTCGAACAGGGAGATCAAGAATATTTTGCAGAAAGTCGTCCGCCCTGACCGAAAGAATTGGTCACAGCTTTTGGACTCGGTCTTATGGGCATATCGGACGTCTTTCAAGACACCATTGGGTACATCTCCCTTTCGCCTCGTTTATGGAAAGCCCTGTCACCTACCAGTTGAGCTGAGGCACAAGTCACTCTGGGCAGTCACAGACATATTGATGGATCCAAATGGTATAGGAGACCAGAGGAGGGCAGAGTTAGCCGCCTTGGAAGAGCTTAGAGATGTAGCTTTCTCAAACAGCCTACATTATAAGGAGAAAGTCAAAGAGTGGCATGATTCTCATATCAGCCACAAGCATTTTGAGATTGGACAGAAAGTATGGCTGTTTGATGCAAGGCTTAGATTATTTCCAGGGAAGCTACAGAGCAAATGGAAAGGACCATATTTGGTCAGAAAGGTACACGATAACGGTAGCATTGATATATCTGAGTTATCTTCTGAGAGTACCTTCCGAGTGAACGGCCAGCGGCTCAAACCATTTCTAGATCATGAGCCGCGGGACGTTATTATTGCTGCTATTCATTTTGCGTGAGATGTGGTCTTTTGACTCACATCTTTTGCATCTCACGCCTGATTTTCACTGTTCCTCCGCCTGTATAGATCCAGTTGTCTATATCATTCTATTCTTTAGTCCCACATCCCATCTCTCATCTTATGATTATGCTATACTTAGGGTGTACTTTACCCTAAGTATAGGGGGGATGTCGGACCTGCGAGTATTCTTTTCATTCTTTCTGCTCTTGTTTTTGCTGCCTATACTTAGGGATATTTTACCCTAAGTATAGGGGGGCAGACTCTGTATATTCTTCACTCGGCTTTCCCTTCATGTACAGCTTTCTATACTTAGGATTAGTTAATCCTAAGTATAGGGGGAAACCACCGAGTTCCTCTCATTCTATTCATTTATTCGTTTCTGTACTTAGCCATTCCTTTTCACTTCCCTTTTACTAAGCACGAGTTATGTCTTCTTCATCGCTCTTGATCACTCTGAGGACATCGTTCGAGCTAAGTATAGGGGGGGTGTGTATATATTTCATATATACTTTAGCCATAACTCGTATTTGTGTGAGTGTGTTAATAAATAAAATGGCTAAAAATCACAAAAATTAAAAATTTTTCATGTACATCAACCTCTTTTATTCTTGCACAGACATAGCTAGTGTACAAAGTATTTTTGTAAAAATGATTTCAAAAATCTTTTGTGAAAAGCTTGTGTAAATATTTTGTATCAAAATTATGTATATAGTACAAAATTTTTCCAAAATGTTTTGAAAATCAAAAGTTTGCAAAAATCTTGTGTAAATGTTTGTAAATATCTTTTTGCAAAACCTGCACTTCATGCATCATTCATTCATTTCAAAACATTTTTCAAAATTTTTGCATGATTGTAAAATATGTGTAAATAGCATCTTGTGTACATATATGTATATAGTTTTTCCTGGATGAGAGTTGACATTTAAATTAAGCCTGGAATTAAATTGAGAAATGGAGCTTGAATAAGATCTTAATTCACTTAACTTCAAGAGGAACCTTGTAGGACTTAGGGTTAAGGCTTTTCAGGTCCATAAGGACTTAATTCTTTGAGTCCACTAGGCTATGAGCATATGTCATCTTGATGAGCCTAAGTAGAGCACTTAACAACACACGCATGACTCTCAGAGACAATGGCTTAACTTGCACCTGCACTTTACACATGGCTCTCCATGGATGAGGTGGTGAAGAGGCAGTTTCCTTTGGCTTGGGGTAGCATATGAGGGTAGTACTTCTAGGCGGAACCTCTCTTCTTCTTATAGTGAAGGAAGTGCACCTCAACTTGGTCTAGTGGTGTTGAAAGCTAAAGACAGAAGCTGTGGGTTGCAATAAAGCTTCAAAAGAGGGATAGTCTACTGGCTCAAGGGGAAATTTCTTATATATGCTGCACCATGTAGATATGTTGTACAGAAGTTGTTGGAAAAAAAAAATGCAAAAATGCAAAAAGAACTCCAAAAAAGTGGTGGGTCGGATTGAAAATTTAATAACCCCACCGGAGTGTAAAGATCTCATGAAGCTTGCAGCGGGAGACTTAGCTACACTGGCTAAGCTTCCAAAACTCTATACTTCTACCCCCTCTTCTTGAGCCGGTTGCACTTGAACTTAGAAGGGAATACCCCGCTTCTCGAGGAAAGAGTTGCTAGACTGAGGCATTAGAGTTACCAGGTTGAGGGAGGTTGTTTCTTTGTTACTTCTGAGGTGGGGAGCCACATATCACTTACACCGCAAGGAAAAGATTCATGGTCATTAGAGTTTGTGTATGTAGACTTGTTCTGATCTGGTTTATTGAGGAGTCTTGCCCATAGATTGGTGGAACTTGGAGGCTGTTGAGTTTTAGGCTTAAGTCCAAATAAGGTTCCGACACATTAATAATCCAAAGATCTGATCGAGCTCCATATTTCAATTTAATGAAGGAAAATTTAATAAGTCAACCTTGACCCATGTACATCCTCTTTTTCTTTTCCTTCTTCTTTCTTTTTCACTTCTTTTTCAAATAAGTGTTTGCTAAGGGACTAGCAAAGTTAAGCATAGGGGGGTGATGAATACCCATTCATCACTCTTTATTCTTCTATTTTAGCTACAAAAACCCTTTGCAAATACATGTAGATATGTGTAAATACAATTAATTACCAAAAGCATGCATTGTGTAAAAACCTATAATTAGCATGTTTTTGTGCACAAAATAAAAGAATAAAGAGCAAAAAGAAAAAGAGGGAAATATTTAGAATAAATATTGAGCAACCTAACCCAAGGGAGGGCTCAGCATGGGCCTGACCGCATAAAAGCCAAAGTAGAGGGAGATAGGGGCTCACATGTATATACTTCTGTAAATAAATAAACTATATATTTTCCTCACCCAAAAATATCCTTGTCTATATTGTGTATATTTATAAACTATTAAATAAAAATAAAAAGATAAAAATCAAAAAGACAAAAATACCCTTTCACCATATGCATAAACCACACCTTGTATTTATTTAATCCTATAAATAAATTCAATTATTTTCAAAACTTTTTGTAAATATTCTATTTTACATTTTGTAAATATATTAAATAACAAGAAACAAAACAAAAATCAAATAAAAATTACAAAATTGAAAATACAAAAATACATTGTATTAATACCATGCACATAAATGTATTCAACCATTTATTTCACCGTTGTGTATAAGTGATAAAAATAAAATAAAAATATTCTTTTATTCCATATTTCATGTTGTAAATAAATAAAATACAAAATGAGCATAAAAACACATAAAAATAACAAATAAAAAATCAAAAAATAAAAATCCATATAGTGTACATATACCTATATATAGAGCTAACCTATTTTTATTCCCAAAAATTAATTAAAAATCACCAAAAAATAGAAAAAAATAAAAGAAAAATATTTCATGTTTTGAGTTTTCTTTAATTCGACCTATTTCTACCCTAAAAAAATTAAACAAAAATCGCATACACGTGGCCGCTCCTGGTTGGTCCACGGGGAATGTTGACCCCGGTCAACTCCCCCGCGACCTCCTTCCTATTTTGGACCATGCGCGCCGCGCCTCCTTCGCCGAATTTCCCACGCGCATCCAGGCTGTCCCCCACTCAACCCCCGCGCCCGGATTCTTCGCCGTTCATCCCTCTCCCTCGCCGGATCCTCCGCCATCAAATCCACGCCTTCCTTTGCTGTCAGCCCTCAACCCTAATCGACCCTGTCACTCTATATAACCATCACCTCCGCCGCCTCCGTGCCGCATCTTTGGCCCTTCTCTTCCTTCCCAGTGACCTCCATTGTCTCCGCCTGAGTGACAGCGAGCGTTAGCCCTTGTTGCAGTGAGGTGAGGGAGCGATACCATCGATCCGGCGACCTTCGCCGTCCTTGCTCCGCCGCCGGCGTTGAGCATCGAGCTTCAGGCCTTGACGCCCTTCGAAGCTACGACCCGGAGATAGCCCATCTCCAGCACAGTCTCCAGCATCCATCAGGTACCCTTAGTTCCTTTTAATTTCGTCTAATTTAGGATTTCGCCCAAATTTCATCTCCGACGCATCTCTCCGATTCCGGTCACTTCGCGTATCATCTCGACCATCCGACCCTACCATCACCTTCGCCATCTCCCCGCGCACCTTCTACGCACCCTCATTCAACCCAGATCGCACCGGATCTGGGAACCGAGCTCCCTCGCCGTCGCTTCGCCGGAGCTCTTCCGCCCCACCGCACCGATCACCTTCACGCCACCTAACCGGGTCGAGGCACTTTGCCCTCGACCCGCGAAGCTTCTTGACCATTTTGCAGGTCCAAAGGAGGTGTCTGAGCCTCCTTCCCAGTTCAGCCAGGAGCTTCGAGCCATAGGCCTCGCCGGAGCCCCTCCAGGGCTCGGTTGGGCCCTTGGCCACCACCAGCAGCTGCGCAACCTCACGCCGGATCTTCTCCGACCTTCAGGCGCAGCAGAGGAGGACCGGAGTGCACGCAGGAGGCCGGCGAACTTCGCCGGCGTCGAGTTCTTCCTCCACCATCCAGAGCCGTCCGATGAAGGCCTCGCTCCAGTTCTAATCCTGAGCGTCCATCCTTGAAGGAGCAGCAGCCGTTGATCTATCTGAGGTGACATCTGGACCGTTGCAGCCGAGGAGAGAGGCACCCGAGCCCCGCACCGCTCGATCATCCACGTGGGCCTCTCCCCACCGTCGATCGAGCCGAAGAGGAGAAGAGAGAAGAAGCGCCCGCACATCCAGCCGTCAGATCATACACGTGGCGCACATCGGGCCGTCGCTATTAATAAAGGGGTAAATATCATAGGGCCCCCTCTGTTTGTCTTATTTCGTTTTAGTCCTGTAATTTTTAATTCAGTTGTTTATTTTCTGGGTTATTTGCATCAAGGACCTCGCGCTTTATTTTATTTGCAATTATACCCCTGCCAGTAGTGAACCACGTGCGTCGTCACGTGTTATGTTGGGTTATTTGCATGAGACCCCTTGTAGTTCTGGATGTTATGCAATGAATGAATAATTTTTGAATAATTGCATTTATACCCCTGTGAGCATTGATTTTGAACATGTGCGAAATATTTTTTGGTAAATTGCATATAAGCCCCTGGACTTTTGATACGAGTTATCAATAGGTCCTTGGAACTTATTTTTATTACATTTGGTCCCTGTGTGCCCCAGACACGTGCTTGGCACGTGACTTCTTGGGTATTTTGCACCAGGACCCCAGAACTTTTGGGTATTTGCACTTAGGTCCCTGTGCACAGTGCCCCACCTTTATTTTTGAATAAAATATCAAACGACCTCCAAATCCAATGAAATTTTGACACATGGCTCTTGCCATGGTGTAGGAATTTCTATGATTTTGGGGACATTTTGGATTTCATTTATTATTTTAAAAATTCAAAAACCCTATTTCGCTACTGTTTGACTTTAAAAATACCAAAAAAATATAAAAACTCCACCAAAAATTCTAAAAAAATTAGGACTTGTTGTTTACTGGTTGTTTGATTTTCTAGCCAATTTTGGCTATTTTTCATCACTTAAAACCCATAAAAATTGAAAAACCCCTAAAAACTCATAAAATTTGTAATTAATCAATTACAAATCCAAAACAATAATTAGGGTGCCTAAATTTTCCTTATTCTTTCTAGAATATAGGAAAATTACCTTTAGGGGCTTTTTGAGATCCAAGAGTATTTTATTTTTGGATCTTCAGCCTTGCTGGACAGTACCCTCTTTTTGTCGCATTGTTTGATTTTTAATAAATATTTTATCCATTAGAAAAATTCCAAAAATTCACCAAAAACAGTAAAAAACTTAAAAAACATAAAAACCAATTTTCTGGAATTTTTGCATTATTTTTGTGTGTTGTATAAATTGTTGAAGTCCAGTGTTTGTGTGCTTTCTTTCATTTTTCTCATTAATTAAAAATTCTAAAAAATACAAAAACAAATAAAAACCATAAAAAAGACTCTTCTGGATTTCTGACTACATCGTAGGCCGCGAGGCCAATCTGTGCTCCTTGTGTTCGACCCTGGGAGCTATACCAGGTTAAACCTATAGCTAGACCGCTCTTTCTTGTGCTTGCTTGATTTTATCTTATTCGAGTGGTTGATTATTTTTCTTGATTGACTCAGCCCGAGTGATTGAGGTCGCAACGACCTATTTATTTCATTCCTTTACCTCTGTCATTCGGGCGTGTCGTCATGAATCTCGTATTCATCATGCTAAAAACTCCTTATTAAATCCCTGCTTAAACAAGCCAATAAAATTATCCTCTAATTCTCTATTTTTATCATGTACCATATTGTGTATAATTAACCTTTAATTAATGTGTATTTAATTGCCCTTATTTTTTGTAATTATTTTATCACTCAAAAACCCCTAAAAATTAGGTAGATAAGTTGTCTATAACTAACTGACCTTTAAAACCACTAAAAAATACAAAATAATTCAAAACCACAAAAATCGGTGTTTTATCCCCTTGAAAATACCCCCAAAAATAGCTTTTGAACAAATGACCTCTTTTGGCTTTTTGTCCAACATGAAAGTTGTAGATCTCGTCGAGACGAGCAACTTTCATGTTTTGACTTTTTCCAAATTCGGCCTCTAACTATTTCTTTTATATTTTTCTTTGTTTTTTATTTCTGAATTAATCTGATTGGGCCACATGGCGCCCTCTGGGCCGCCCACGTGGCCCGCTCTCCTTCCCGCCACCTGGCGCCCAATCTGGGCCGTTAGATTCCCTTCCCCCTGCTTCCATCCTCACCCGTTCACCACGCATCATCCCTCAGCCGCCCGATCTGATCTCCAGATCAAATCTAAGCCACTACTTAGCGCCTAAATCTCAGCCCTTCGATCTCATCTTCATCCAATGGTCCTACACCTGCCACGTCTTCCCTCCATCTCCACCGTCAGATCTTCGAACCATCCAACGCCTCTCCTTGCTCCACGTCACCCTTCTATCCACTATCGTTGGATCTCACCCATCTCCTCATCGGGACCGCTCATCACCGCCTCAACGCCAACCGTGTGATCAGATCTTTGGATCTGATCCCAGCCATCCGTCCGCGCCTCAATCCCAGCCGTTGGATCGTCAGATCCAACGGTCCGCCACCGTCTTCAACCTCCGTAACCCCCCTCTCCCCCAGACGTTACGCTTCAGCCCAAGCCGCCCCCTTCCTTTTTTGGCAGCCATCTCCGGCTACCTCTCCCTCTCATAACGCCTCTCCTTCGAAGCCCTTCCCTCCGTCTTCCTCGCGCCACCATCCACTTCCCTTGCCGTAACCCCTGATGAATAACCATTCATCACTCTTTATTCTTCTATTTTAGCTACAAAAACCTTTGCAAATACATGTAGATATGTGTAAATACAAATAATTACCAAAAGCATGCATTGTGTAAAAACCTATAATTAGCATGTTTTTGTGCACAAAATAAAAGAATAAAGAGCAAAAAGAAAAAGAGGGAAATATTTAGAATAAATATTGAGCAACCTAACCCAAGGGAGGGCTCAGCATGGGCCTGACCGCATAAAAGCCAAAGTAGAGGGAGATAGGAGCTCATGTGTATATACTTCTGTAAATAAATAAAACTATATATTTTCCTCACCCAAAAATATACTTGTACATATTGTGTGTATATTTAGAGATTATTAAAAACAAAATAAAAGATAAAAATCAAAAATTCAAAAATGACCTTTCACCATGTGTATAAACCACACTCTTGTATTTATTTAACCTTGTAAATAAATTCAATTATTTTCTAAAATTTTTGTAAATATTCTATGGCATATTTTGTAAATATATTAAATAATAAGAAACAAAACAAAAAAATCAAATAAAAATTACAAAATTGAAAATACAAAAATACATTGTATAAATACCATGTATATATATGTATTCAACCATTTATTTCACCCTTGTATATAAGTGATAAAAATAAAATAAAAACATTCTTTTATTCCATATTTTATCTTGTAAATAAATAAAATACAAAATGAGCATAAAAATACATAAAAATAACAAATAAAAAAAAATCAAAAATAAAAATCCATATAGTGTACATATACCTATGTATATAGCTAACCTATTTTTTATTTCCAAAAATTAATTAAAAATCACCAAAAAATAGAAAAAAATAAAAGAAAAATATTTCATGTTTTGAGTTTTCTTTAATTCGGCCTATTTCTACCCTAAAATAAATAATCAAAAATCAGGCACACGTGACCGCTCCTGACTGGTCCACGGGGGATGTTGACCCCGGTCAACTCCCCGCGACCTCTTTCCTTTTCTGGAAGTCGCGCGCCGCGCCACCTTCGCCGAATTTCCACGCGACTCCAGGCTGTCTCCCACGCATCCCCCGCGCCCGGATTCCTTCGCCGTTCATCCCTCTCCCTCGCCGGATCTTCTGCCATCAAATCCACGCTTTCCTTTGCTGTCGAGCCTCAACCCTAAACGCCCCTGTCACTCTATATAACCATCATCTCCGCCGCCTTCGCGCCCCATCTTTGGCCCTTCTCTTCCTTCCCAGTGACCTCCATTGGCATCGCGAGAGTGACAGCAAGCTGTGCCCTTGTTGCAGTGAGGCGAGGTAGCGTATCCATCGATCCCGGCGTACTTCGCCGTCCTTGCTCCGCCGCCGGCGTTGAGCATCGAGCTTCAGGCCTTGACGCCCTTCGAAGCTACGACCCGGAGCAAGAGCAGCTCCAGCACAGTCTCCAGCATCCATCAGGTATCCGATTAGACCTTCCATTTAGAGTAATTTTCGATTTCGCCCAAATCATAGCTTCGCCGCATCTTCCTGATTCCGGCCACCTCGCGCACCCTCTCGATCATCCGACCCGACCATCACCTTCACCGTGTCCCCACGCACCTTCTACGCCCGCTCATTCAACCCAGATCGCACAGGATCTGGGATTCGAGTTCCATCGCCTCCGCCTCGCCGGAGCTCTTCCGCCCCGCTGCACCGTTCACCTCCACGCCACCTAACCGGGTCGAGGCACTTTGCCCTCGACCCGCGAAGCTTCTTGTCTACTTTGCAGGTCCAAAGGGAGGCGTCTGAGGCTTCCCAACTTCAAGCCAGGAGCTTCTTCTCCGCCGGCCTTGCTCGAGCTCCTCGGAGCTTGGTTTGACCACCGGAGACCAGTAGCAGCTGCGCAACTTCACGCCGGAGCTTCTCCAACCTTCAGGCGCAGCAGAGGAGAGCGAAGACACCTTCACGAGGCCGGCGAAGTTCGCCGGCCACCTGTTCTTCGAGGACCCTCCATCGCCGTCAGATCAGCCTCACCGCTCCAGATCAGATCTTGGCCGTCCGATTGAGGAGCTGCTTCCACCGTCCGATCAGAGGAGATGCCATCTGGAGCGCCCACCACCCGCAGCCGTTCGATCTACACGTGGCGCGCATCCAACGCTTCATTAATAAAGGGGTAAATATCATAGGGCCCCCTCGTAGTTTGTTGTTTTCGTTTAAGTCCTGTAATTTTTAATTCAGTTGTTTATTTTCTGGGATATTTGCATAGAGACCCTCGCGCTTTATTTTATTTGCACTTATACCCCCGCCAGTAGAGACCCACGTGCTTTGTCACGTGTTACTTTGGGTTATTTGCATAAGAAGCCCTGTAGTTCTGGAATGTTATGCAATGAATGAATCTTTTTGTGAAATTGCAATTATACCCCTGTGAGCATTTTATTTGCACATGTGCGAATTATTTTGGGTTATTTGCATATAAGCCCCTGGACTTTTGGTACTTGTTACCAATAAGCCCTCGGAACTTATTTTTATTACATTTAGGTCCTTGAGTGCCCCAGACACGTGCTTGGCACGTGACTTCTTGGGTATTTTGCACCAGGACCCCAGAACTTTTGGGTATTTGCACTTAGGTCCCTGTGCACAGTGCCCCACCTTTATTTTTGAATAAAATATCAAACGACCTCCAAATCCAATGAAATTTTGACACATGGCTCCTGCCATGGTGTAGGAATTTCTATGATTTTTGGGGACATTTTTGAGTTTATTTATTATTTTTAAAATTTCAAAAACCCATATTTTTGCTACTGTCTGACTTTAAAAATACCAAAAAAATCTAAAAACTCCACCAAAAAATTCTAAAAAATTAGATACTGTTTCTTGCTTGTTGATTGATTTTCTAGCCAATTTTGGCTACTTTTTCATCACTTAAAAACCCTAAAAATTGAAAAACCCCTAAAAACTCATAAAAATTGTAGTAAATAAATTAAAAATCCAAAAGCAATAATTAGGGTGCCTAAATTTTCCTTATTCTTCATAGTTTATAGGAAAATTACCTTTAGGGCTTTTTGAGATCCAAGAGTATTTTATTTTTGGATCTTAAGCCTTGCTGGACAGTACCCTCTATTCTTTGCATTGTTTGATTTTTAATAAATAATTTACCCATTAGAAAAATTCCAAAAATTCACCAAAAACAGTAAAAAACTTAAAAAACATAAAAACCATTTTTCCATAATTTTTGCATCATTTTTGGAGTGTTGTATAAATTGTTGAAGTTGCCTTGCATTCACTTTCTCTCATTTTCTCATCTTTTAAAAAATTCTAAAAAAATACAAAAACAATAAAAACCATAAAAAAGACTTTCTTGGATCTCTGACTACATCGTAGGCCGCAAAGGCCCAATCTGTGCTCCTTGAGTTCGACCCTGGGAGCTATACCAGGTTAATCTTATAGCAGGACCACTTCTCTGTATTTTATTGATTTATCTTCTTCTGTGGTTTATTTTTCTTGATTGACACGCATTCGAGTGACTGAGGTCGCAACGACCATATATTTTCTGTACCTTCTACCTCAGTTGTTCTTTGATTTTTCGCGTCGATCACCCCCCTCTCCATTAACACACCGTTCAAAGTAGCCCCGCACCTCTGTAACGTCAGCCTCCGCCTCCTATAAATCTCCTTCGCCCGCCACCGTCATTGCTCGTCCACCTTTTTGGGTCTTCATCTAGCTTCCTCCGCCCTCCGGTGACAGCGGAGGGGTGGAATGTCGAGGCGATAATGGTGTAGATCTGGTGTCGACCCACGGCGGAGCGTCGCCGTGTCCTGGTGGCTCTGGCCACCACTGAGCACCGGGGATCGGTCGCCCCCGTCGTGCGAAGACCCCGGAGGTCATCAGAGCTCAATCCTAGGCCGATGCCCCCGCCATCTCTTCGCTCCGGCGAGGAGATTTTCATCTTCGCTTTTCTTGATTTTTCTCTGATTAATTACACCACCTACAACTACTTCCACTCTCATCTGATCCACCCACTAGCTCCGCCTACCACCAGTGAACCTCGCCGACCCTCTTCCCCTCATCCAGGACCTCCCTCGCTCGACCATCTCCTTCTCCACCTCGCCGGAGAAGTAGCTCCAGAGCCGCCACCTTCTTCACCTCCGCTCAGCTCCTCACCTCACTCCACTCTCACTCACTCACTCGCACGCTTCGGCTATCGCTAACCCCCTGCAGGTATCTTCAATAGCCTGCAGGTATCTTCATGCTATCGGAGCACCACATCGCCACCAGCTTCCTCGCGAGGGCCTCATCTTCCTTCTCCGATCTTCGGAGGACCTCGCGATGACTGGCGGAGCTCAAGGGAGCTCATCGGAGCCCAGTCTCCTCCGGTGGGCCGCGACGGAGAGAGAAGCACAGATGCCGTCCGATCATCCGGATCGGACGGCTATGATCCAGCCACGTGGTGGACCCGAGCCTCTTCCCCGACCTACAGGCTCGGGTCATCCAAGCGTCGCTCCAAACCTCTAGAGGAAGCCACGTGGCACGAAGCTGAGGTCCCCTTCCGAGCCTGGCCCCTCACGTGCAGCGCACGTGAGGTACTGGGTATTTTGCATAAAAGACCCTGGAATGTCTGATAATAACGAGATGGTCCTCCAGGCGCGTGCCTCACGTGCGCGCCTGGGGTATTTTACAGGAAGCCCTCCAGAGTTTGAAGAATTGCAGAAAGGTCCCCGCGCATATGGGAAAATTGCACAGGACCCTGGCCGGTTGTTGGTATTTGCATTTAGGTCCCTCCAGGGACCTAAATGCAATATTTATCCTTTATTTTTCTTGCATTTTTATTACATTTATGCCCTTGCACTGTTTTTAGCATAACTTGAGCATCGTAGGTCCAAATTGCATGATTTTAGTGTCGTTTTGATCCTTATTTTGTCCTCTACATTCTAGCATACTTATTTATCCCATTTGACACTGTTTAAATTTAAGTGAGTTTTTATGTGATAAATGGGACCTAGCTCTGCTTGTTTTGCTTGATTTCATGACCGATTTTTAATGATGTGTTCAAAATGGCTCTAACTTCATTCTATATTGTGTGCTCTTATTTTAGGGTATAATTGTAGCATTTGATTCATCATGCATGTTCATTTGCATTATTTGCCCCATGCATCACTTTATATTTGCATAAAAACCAATAAAAATACATGCATCATAACATCACTTTGCATTGCCTTGAAAATATCATAGTGCTTCAGAAATTGCAGATGGACCTGAAAAATGAGATTGAATCGCAGTGAACTTCATGAATCAAAATTCAAAAGCCATAATTAAGCAGTTGTGTCCCTGTGTTCGACCTTGGTACACTTACCAAGTATAAATATTCCACAGCATTCAAAGACTGTGGTTTTTGCTGAACCGAATTCGCCTCCTGTACTACGACATAATTTCACATTATTAAAGAGGCGAATTCGACGATCATCAGTGTGCGCCGACGACGATCGTGAACCGTCGTATCCTGGGAGCGGATCGCCAGTACCCTACGCACTAGTATTGTGGGGGCGATATCTTCTCTAAGGACAGTCCATTTTCATGGACGCTTCGGTGACTTCTAAACTAATCTCTGTTTTATTTTACTTGCTGCAATACGTTTATTGCTTTACCCTTTCTGGTTCATGCCCGTGTTTGTATTTCTGTTCTTTTAATCGGTTCTGTTTACATTGAATAATCGGATAATGATTGGGAAACATATGATTAATATGATTTTAATCTGTATCGTTTCTCTGTTAATTCATTTGGATCCGATTTTATACTGTTTAATGTATGAACTGGTAATCTTATTTACAACAACCACAAACCCGAGCATCACACATACCTTCGATGGAAAATCTTGAGATTTTTTGACGATGTAGATGTTGGAACAGGGATTCCAAGACTACATCATGGAGAAGAGACTTTGGACTGTTCGTTTTAACTGAGAGAAGAAAGACATAGCATCAACGATCATCAGAGAGAAGAAATCAAATCCATTTATACCCAACCTTTTAGAGAAGCAATCCTCAGATGTGTGTCGATGATCGGCCGAAACGGAACGACATGAGGAGCAAGGCTCAAGAGAGTTTCAATGAGAGGGGATAAAGAGAGGAGGAGAAAGGGGGCGACGACGAAAAGGCAAGAAGACAACACAGTCACCCACGTGTTCCGGAAAATCAGACGGCTGGAATCACAACTTGCAAAGGAAAAATAAGAGGAAAAGGGGCCAAGATAAAAAGGTAAGTGGACAAAAGAAACAATCACAGGGGGGAAAACGGGAGAAAAGAAACGATAAGAGGCAGGAAAAGAAACCACGTGTCATCAAAAAGAAGAAGAAGAACAGATTCATCCAGCTTTAGTATATACTAGTGAGACTACACCCGTGCTTCGCTGCAGGTCCATACGACTACTAATATTTGTTCAAGTTATTTATATAAATTTACAATTTTGATAATTACTCATACTTTAAAATATGGAGGAAACTACAATAAAGTTGTAGATAAATATTTACATCGTGCATGTGTCACATTTACATATGTATGATATATGTACATAGTTTTCATTTACATAAAATATGATAATATCAACATATACATATCAAAAGGTACTGGAAAAAAACCAGGGGACATAGTGTTTTTTTACAAAATGTTTATGAAAATATCATGTAGATAATTTTAATATAAAAAAAGTACTCTCCTGTTATATGGTTGTGAGATTATTTATCCATCAATTCTGATGCGAGCTTTTATCCATCATTGTTCTTCAGTTGTAATACAACAAAAAATTAGCTATGTTAGCTTAAAATTCATCTATAGTTATATTTAAATTAAGAAATTTGATGCAGTAAAAACTTGTCCTTACATCTTTCTTAATCTTTTTGAGGTTGCACCAAATTCCTCTTCGGATGTTTTTCTCTTCAATTTGACGTCAACTTCTTTTCTATCACTACATTTGACAACGAAAATTATAGATATACAAATAGACATGATTTTTTTGTCATTAGCATTGACATAATGATAAAATTAAAATCCAGAAAATCAAGTTGTTGTTTGATGGAGTTACTTTTAAGATAAGAAGAAACATTGGAAATAGTGCCACTTTTTCCATACATTAACGTGACGAAATTTGATAAAATATCCAATGAACCGCTGCAACTAATGTAATTGGAAAATTTGGGAAATCGATGAAAGCAGAAAATTATACCAAAGAGCTTTTGCTAGAAATAAAGTAATAACACATGTAAAGAAGCATAGCTTCCCAATCAAATATTCTACAAACCTCTTCCTGACACTGTGATTTTTTTAATAGTAGGTCCCGTAAATTAGAGGAGGGGAGGGTGTCCTCCTTGGGATTCGAACTTGAGTCCTTTAAGGTGTAGGCATACTGCTCTACCACCAGATCACTCATTGGGCTCGATGATAGTATAAATTAACTCTTGTGTTCAATCAAATCCACCCAACAATCTATAGAGGAAAGCAAAGTATACCATGTATTTTTTTGGCAAAGTCACCGTTAGAAATGGTTACGATAAAATAAGGAAGTCACACACAACTTGAAACTCTTTCCTATATGAAGCTGAAACAACGAAAAGAAAACACTCAGAAATATTGGTATAACTCAAGATCTGGCAAATCATGTTGGAGAGTATCATTATTGTTCCTACAGGATGATATCTTATTAGTCCTTCGTAACTAACATAATAATTTTTATATTTAAAATATCATAACTCCTTATTACTATTGTTTGGTGATGGAAAAGGCAGCCGCTCCTTATTAATATTGTTGTGTATTGAAAATGGCAGCCGTTAATATTTATCATTATCATATTTCCCAAACTCATGTGACATAATGTGTATATATCATAAATTTTTATATACCATTGGTAGGGGATTGATATGTATGACGTATAATTGATAATTAGATAGCTGCACTTCAAAGAAGCTTTGGAAAAAAATAATTAAGACGTGACATGGCTCTTGAAATTTAAACACAACAACCTCTGATCCTATTAGTTGGCGGGGAGCTTCTGGAAAACCTCCCGATGGGGTGGTGCAGAACTTGTCCAAGTCCTGGTTCCTAGTGTTGAGACCTCACCTCGCACATGTCCGTCGCAGCAGACGTACGCTTCTTTGAGCGATTGGGATTGCGGCACAGTTTCTATGGGCTGAGAGCCCCCCATGGCTTGGTGGAGCCCAGAAATGGTATTGGTGTAGGACACCTTGCAGTCCATGTTGTAGTCCTGGAGGCTGGCGGGATGGAACCTGTTGAGAAGGCCATCGATGAGGATCATCACCGTGTTTCTTGACGGTACCCTCGATGCCAACGCCCCCCGAGCCCCGCGAGGTCGAACTTCCCGACGTAGGTGTTGCCGGTGAGGATGAAGAGGCATATGTCAGGGTAGGTCACGTTACTGCAGGTCTCGGTGATGAGCGGGCTGGGGGCGATGTTGGGGATGTCAACGTGGCGTTGCGCGATGGCGAGGGAGAGGAGGGAGAGGGAGAGAGAGGGGAGCCATCACCATGGGGTTGGTTGCTCTTCCGATGGAGCTTTATTTATGATTGTGGCGGTGGCTTCTTCTGCGTGCGTCCTTGCGTTACAAAAGAAAGACATAAGGGAAAAGGGGGGCGAAGAGGTAACCACGTGTCGCCTAAAAGGAAAAGGCTGGAATTATCCAGCTTTAGTTATCTACTAGCGTTTATACCCGCGCTTCGTTGCGGTCTTGTATCTTTTCTTCTATATTGTACACAACAACTGTGTATAGTAAAATAGCACGAAGCTATATGAGAAAATAATTAATAACGACTGCTTGATTGGTTATCTAAAATGCTAGTTGAGTAAGAATTAGAAGTGAATAATCCACGTGAATTACTATTATTATAATCGGATGTTACTGACATCCTATAAAAGAGTTTAGACCTGACAATAGAAAGGGTATCTTTCTTTGGCAGACAAAAAACAACTTTCCTCTTCTGGATTTTGTATTGAGCTTAGTTTGTATCCGCATATTCTTCCATCCTTTTCTCATTGTAGCCAATTGTCCACAAAATTTTCTACTCGAAGATTCACCAATAGATTTCTCTCAAGAAATAGAGGGTTTCAAAAAAATAGTATATGAAAAATAAAAAATTGTATAGGTTAAATTAATAACAATTATAATGTGAATGCAAATAAATAAACATAGAATAACATAGCTAATACTTTGATGTTAGATTTATCCATATGTAGGTATTCGATGTTTATAAAAATTTGTGTATATGCTGGTGTTTCGATGCTTATAAAGATTTGTCGACATGCGTTATTAACTGCAGCAAGCATACGCAGTGAGATTTAATTTCTATTAACCCGTTAAATGTAAATAGTAAGAAATTTGTGTGAAAAAGAAAGGAATTCTTTGTCTCATCATTCTAAGATAGAAGAAATATTACTCAAATATAATACATTTATGAAGTATATTATTAGTGTCTCTTACACATAATAAAAGTAGCATACTTAAAATCACGCGGTATCTATGATATTGGGAGAAAATTATCACGAAATCTAAAATGTCTACAATATTTTCAGATAAACTAACCAGAAATCCAACCGTAACTAAAATGAGAGCACAATTAATTGTCAGACTAATATCCAGACATATTGAATTGTTGTACCAATATCTAAGAAAAAGCAAAAAATTAAGGGGCCATATGATGAGAGCTGATATGAGGGATAGCAAATCTCATCATAGATTTGATAACAAACATCTCTCTACAGATTTCCTACGCATTTCCGCAGGAAGTCGATCCTCTACAGTACTGCAGAGTCTACTGCAATCGCCCAAACCGCTCGATCTTGATCGAACAGTTCACACGAATTTCCATGGTATGACGTCCCACAAAAATAGGGAATTCGTGCGAACGATTGCAACAGATTCTGCAGTAGTGCAGAGGATCCACTCTAATTTCCGCAACCAACCATTATTGATGGACTGCATGCCTGCTCACGATTAAATCCTGGAAATACACGGTGTGGTAACTTCGCCACCATGAAATTTGTCTGGGAAACTATGGTCTGATGTAAGAACACATGCTCACTTGACCTATCTATGCAATGATCTGGGAGAGATGATGATTAGGGTTGCATATTACACGTTTTCCTTGCTCGATCGTAGCTCGCACTCGTTGATTGCTGGTAGAAATAATCAGACGGCCGGATTCTCATGTCCCTGTCAGTTGGGACGTCTGATCTGTCTCGTATGTTAAACATTGCAACATCTTCTTGAAAAATGGTATAATTGTGTTGCAGATGATGCCCACTCCACTTGGATATCATTATCACCGGCAAATGGTATGTCTATCTTGCTGAAGAACCACACAGAAACATAACGAAGTTTGACTACTACTGTTAAAGATCTTAACCACAAGATCAGATCGAAGCAATATGCAAGGAGTAGTTAGTTACATCCCGTAAGATAGCAAACATGGATGTAAACAGGGAGTTTACTAATAAGTGTACATGTTAATCCTATATATCTGTCTCGATTTTAAATTATGATGAATTCTTATGCAGACATATGTGGGGGAGTCGAAAGGCGCCAGCGGGATCTGAGGGAAGGGTGAACGACATTTGTAGGGAAGTCTTCGCCAGCTATTAATAACCATCTACTGTGTTGTGCTATTAGGAAAGGAAAGGGCGTGGGAGGGAGCCGAATGCAGCAGCAGGGAACACAGAGAGGCTATTTTCGGTAGAGAAGGGAGTGTGGGTGGGGACGTATCAGATGAGGGAGGGAGCTGAAGGCAAGAGGAATGCAGAGGGGCTACCACGTGTCAGATACATGACTAAAGCTGGGAAAAACCCAGCTTTAGTATAGTTATAGACTAGTAGGCATACCCGCGCTACGCGGCGGGCTAGGAGTAAATGAAAGGACGGAGTACAATCTCCCTGTTGGTTTCAATTGAGTGTTAGAAAGTATGTTTGAAAACTTATATCTAAACGATGCATAATGAAAAAGTACCCGAAAATTTACATGTTGATGTATCTGAGAATACAATTGGTCTTTTTTAAAAGTTAATTGTAGTAAACTGATTACTAATATTATGAAAAGCAATGAACGTAAAAGTTTGTTCTTTAAAAAAATATTACTAATTAGACGTATCTTACATAATAATCGAATACCTGTAATAATAAAACTCACTATACATCATTTTAAAAAGCGTACATGTTTATTCATAACATGATAAAAAGAAACACTGAAAACATACCTTCAGCAGTTGAGAAAGAACCATGGGTTTTTTTAGAAAGAACCATGAATTTTTTTGAAAGGCGGAACGGACCAAAACAGTTATAGCAATGTGTTAAACCAGGTAATTTTTCT
The DNA here is from genome assembly GCA_037367405.1 of Ottelia alismoides. Classification (NCBI taxonomy): domain Eukaryota; kingdom Viridiplantae; phylum Streptophyta; class Magnoliopsida; order Alismatales; family Hydrocharitaceae; genus Ottelia; species Ottelia alismoides. The sequence goes on from JAZKJV010001323.1 coordinate 1,171,801, forward strand.
GCAAGTATTATTGTTTCAACAAAATATGTTACATACTAATCGAATACCTGTAATAATAAAACTCACTATACATCATCTTGAAAAGCGTACATGTTTATTCATAACATGATAAAAAAACACTGAAAACATACCTGCAGCAGTTGAGAAAGAACCATGGGTTTTTGAGAAAGAACCATGGATTTTTTTGAAAGGCGGAACGAACCAAAACAGTGATAGCAATGTGTTAAACCAGGTAATTTCTCTGCAAGTGTTATTGTTTCAACAAATATGTTACATACTGATCGAATACCTGTAATAATAAAACTCACTATACATCATTTTAAAAAGCGTACATGTTTATTCATAACATGATAAAAAGAAACACTGAAAACATACCTTCATCAGTTGAGAAAGAACCATGGGTTTTTCGAGAAAGAATCATGGATTTCTTTGAAAGGTGGAACGAACCAAAACAGTGATAGCAATGTGTTAAACAAGGTAATTTTTCTGCAAGTGTTATTGTTTCAACACATATGTTGCATGTGATATATTTACAACAAAAACATTAGCCATTACACATTATCATATGCAACATATTTCTAAACATGGATTAGAAAGAAGAAGTAATTGAGTGGATAAGGTTAAAAAATGGTAATGTCATTTAAGCAAAATGGAAACTAATTTCAACTGTATAGTTATATGATTGCTAAATATTTATTATAAATTGTATTAACTTAAAAATTATTAATGCATATTTATCTAAATTAAGAGCCTCAGTTGTCCAATGATTTACCTTTTTCACATGACAATGCAGGTAGACATTAGCTTGTAAAGGAAAATATAAAAACATTCTTTAATGAAAATACATAAAATGGACACCTTCACATAAAAATAACTTACATGCTGATCGAATACCTGCAATAATAAAACTCACTATACATCATTCTAAAAAGGGTATATGTTCATAGCATGATAAAAAGAAACACTGAAAGCATACCTTCAACAATTGAGAAAGAACTATGGTTTTTTGAGACAGAAGCATGTATTTTTTGACACGTGGAACGAAGCAAAGATGTGATAGTAATGTGTTATACCTGGTAGTTTTTCTGCAAGTGTTATTGTTTCAATAAATATGTTGCAGGTGATATATATTCCAACAAAAACTTTAGACATTACACATCATATGAAACATATTTCTATACATGGATTAGAAAGAATAAGTAATTGAGTAAATAAAGTTAAAAAATGACAATGTCATTTAAGTAAGTTGGAAACTGATTTCACATGTATAGTTATATGATTGCTAAATATTTATTACCAATTGTATTAATGTAAAAATTGTTAATGCACATTTATCTAAATTAAGAGGCTCAGTTGTCCAATGATTTACTTTTTTCACATGACAATGATACTTTGGTTGGAAATGGCTACAAAATTGCTTTCTATTAAGGAAACAAATTGCCTCACCGATTTCCATTTTATAAGGCGTCATGTTTCAAGTAAATTGATAAGCATGAATTTGAAATCATCGCCTCAACTTAATAAAAAAAGGTAATCAATGTATATATTAAAAATGAACTACAAAATTCTAATTAACATAAGTATGGATATTAAAAGCGAAATTCCATAAAAACAGGTAGACATGAGTTTGTAAAGGAAAATATAAAAACAATCTTTAATGAAAATACATAAAATGAACACCTTCTTCACATAAAAATATCTCACATACTGATCGAATACATGTAATAATAAAACTCACTATACATCATTATAAAAAAGCATACATGTTTATTCATAACATGATAAAAAGGAACACTGAAAACATACCTTCAGCAGCTGAGAAAAAACCATGTGTTTTTTGAGAAAGAACCATGGGGTTTTTGAAATGCGGAACGAACAAAACTGTGATAGCAATATGTTATACCTGGTAATTTTTCTGCAAGTATTATTGTTCCAACAAATATGTTGCAAGTGATATATTTCCAACAAAAACATTAGCCATTACATATTATCATATGCAACATATTTCTATACATGGATTAGAAAGAAGAAGTAATTGAGTGGATAAAGTTAAAAAATGACAGTGTCATTTAAGTAAGGTGGAAACTGATTTCAGCTGTATAATTATATGATTGATAAATATTTATTATCAATTATATTAACTTAAAATTGTTAATGCATATTTATCTAAATTAAGAGGCTCAGTTGTCCAATGATTTACTTTTTTCACATGATAATAATACTTAGGTTGGAAATGGCTGCAAAATTGCTTTCTATGAAGGAAACAAATTGCCTCGCCGATTTTCATTTTATAAGGCATCATGTTTCAAGTAAATTGATAAGCATGAATTTGAAATCATCGCCTCATCTTAATAATAAAAAAGGTAATATATATTAATAAAAGAATTACAAAATTTAAATTAACATATAACAAAATTATATTGTAAATTCATAGAAGAAAAACACAATATAAGAATTGTTGGTAAGAAATTACTAATACATATTTAAAAATAAATAATAGGATCAGTAGCTCAATGATTAAATTTTTTCACACGACAATGACACTGTGATAGAAAGGGTTGCGAAATTATTTTGTATAAACAAAACAAACTGCCTCGCTTATTTCCATTTTATGGGAAGCAAGTTTCAAGGAAATTGATCTAAAGAAATTTGAAGTCATCGCCTCATCCTAATAATACGAAAGATTCAAAGTGTTTATGTAAAAATGAACTATGGAGGAATTTGAGGAGATTAATTTAATGAAAATACATAAAATAGACACCTTCTTCACATAAAATTATCTTTGATGTTGATTGAATGCACGCAACAATAAAACTCACTGTACATCACTTAAAAAGAGTAGATGTTTGTTCCTAACATGATAAAAAGAAACACTGAAAATAAGGTGTTAAAAAAATATCTTATTTACATTAAGATAAAAATTATAAGTATCATATATTGTTAAAATTCTTTGCAAGTGTTGACGATTGAGCAAATATGTATGTATATTATAATAAAACACGATACTTTTATTACAAAAAAATTACGTACATCAAATACATAAATAGACTATCATGTTTTATTATGCATACTACATTAGAAAAACACGCAGAACATCTAAGTGTTGGAAGCAAAAGATGTTTCTAACGGGAAAAGTATCTATTGTGTATTTATTATAATCACATGTTATACGATATAAACACGTACTAATAAGGAGAATAACAAAAACAAACGGGAAAAGTTAAAAATTGTAATATGCACATCTAATATTCAGCGGCATCCGTATGTTGTGTTCAGTTTATACCCATCTATTACATATCTTACTTACATGTATGAAAGACAAATATGAGAGATTCTGATGTAATAATTACTATCGTAATTGTTAGAAACACCTATCATCGTCTTTCTTTATATACTACATACTAATTCGCCTAAAAAGTTTGGAAGAGCCATACCTTCGGTAGTTGAGAATGAACCATGGGTTTTTTGGAAGCTGACATTTTTTTCTGCAGCTGTTATTATTTCAACAAATATGTTGAAGGTAATATATTTCCAACAGAAACATTAGCCATTATACATAATCACAACCGTATATGGCAGATTTCTATACATATTTTAGAAATAAAATATTTAAAAGAGGGATAATTCATAAGTAATTGTTGCGTAAAAGCAAAAAACTTGCGACATCAATTAAGTAAGGTGGTAAATGATTTCAACTTTATAGTTATATGATTACTAATTATCAATTGTATTAACTTAAAAATCGTTAATGCATATTTATATAAATTAAGTGGCTCGGTTGCTCAATGATTCACTTCTTTCACACAACGATGATACTTTGGTTGGAAATGGCTGCAAAAATGTTTTCCATGAAGGAAACAGATTGCCTCGCCTATTTCCATGTATAAGACATCAAGTTTCAAACAAATTGATACACATGAATTTGATATCAACGCCTAATCCTAATAATAGGAAGGTAATCAAAGTTTATATTTAAAAATGAGCGACAGAGAAATTTGAGGAGATTCATGTAAATATGGATATTAAAGGTGAATTTTCATTGTTTAAAATCCATTAAAACCGGTAAAAAGTTTGTTTTGTATAAAGAAAACAAATAGTCTTATCTACTTCCATTGTATTATGCATCAAGTTTAAAGTAAATAATAACATGAATTCGAAATCATCACCTCAATCTAATAATAGAAATTAATCAAAATGTATATCTAAAATTGAGTTACAAAGGGAATTTGGCGAGATTATAAGCAAATCTGGACATTAAGCGAAAATCCAATGTTACAAACACATTAAAAACTGGTAGACATTAGTTTGTAAAGGGAAATATAGAAATATATTTTTAATTGAAGGCAAAAAAACTCAATATACATCATTTTTAAAAGTATAAAAAGCATGGGAAAAACAAACACTGAAAATAAGATTCGAAAAATATATATTATTTACATTAAGATAATAAACAAAAGTACTATACATGCATGTTACTTTTTTAGTAAGTATTGATGATTGAGCAAATATATCTGTACATTATAACAAAACATGTCTCTCTTATTACAAAAAAATACGTACCTCAAATTTGTCAATAAACTATCTTGTGTTGCTATGCACACTCCATTAGAAAAGCGTGCATAACATATAAATGTTGTAGAAGTGATCGCATGTTTATCCTCTAGGCAGAAGATTTTTCCAAGAGGAAAAGTATCCATTGGGTATTTGTTATACTCACATGCTACATATTATAAACACGTATTAATAAAAAGAATAATAAAAAAAGGAAAAAAGTTACAAAAAAAGTAATATGCACATATAATATTTAGCAGCATTAGTATGTTGTGTTCAGTTTATATCCATCCATTACATATTTTATTTACATAAACAAAAGACAAACATGAGAAGTAGATAATACATGCAAAATATTGAAAAAGAAAACTTGCTATAAACAGAAGAAAAGTTCTATACATATTTTTTATTGCTTAAAACAAAAACCTATATACATACCCATGTAACATCAACTGTTTACCTGCAATAAATAGCACAATTATGTATTCATGCATATGAATTGCATTATGAGATATGCAAAGAATAAGTAGTGAATGTTACATGGTATGTTTCATTTTTTTCTGGCTGGATTCAGAAATATCATGTGATATGCCTTCATCAACTTTCGTTTTCAAATCTGCACTCGTTTTCATCATCGAACTACATATAATGAAACGAAGGACGGTCTAATAAACTGTAAATGAATATATTCATGGATATTTATTTAATCTAAAAACTAACTAACATGTTTGATGGAGTTCTGAGCACATGGGTTATTCTCCCTTCTTCATTGACGGTTGATACGGAAGATGATGTTTCACATTTAATTCCTATATTTCCATTATGTACTTTCTATGGGCTCTCTCAATCGGGGGATGCATTTTTCATCTCTATTTGACTTTGATTAGTTTATTTAAGATGCAGTTGATCAAAACAGGCTCTGCTTAATCCTCCGATCATCAAAGATCGCGCCTTCTTCTCGGACCTCTCAATTACAAGCCCCACTCTTGAAGTCGTATTCTTAGTGCCTATGAAATGTGTCTATGTCCTCTTCCCTTCCTCACTCTTAGTCCTATCTTCCTTCCACCTCTTCTTGACGCTTGTTGCTTTCCCTTGCTTTCCTTTTCTTGATAGATGGTCTCCTTCTCTCTTGGACAGCCGACCTCATTTGCCAGCTATAGCGAGAGCGACTTTCGCAACGATGCTGTCCATAAATCAATTTATTTTGTGGATTGGATTTCCTGTCTACGGCTCCGTTGCGTGTGCTCGGGGTAGAAGTTTTGTATAAATGTATCGCCATGTTATTAAGTATTTTGCTTTAAGTTCTTTTCTCTATAAGAGGTGGAATAGAATAACCCGGTTGAAGCGTAATGATCATACGCCTGTAATTGGAATGCAGTGTATGTCCCATAATAGGTCCCATTCTTCTACCCTTTCCGGGGAGTCGATGACTATTCATAGCTATTACCTTGACACCAAAGAAGAGTTCGACCCAATGCTTTATTTCTGTCCTAGTTGATCCTGATTCGACATTAGAAGTATATTGATTGTTCCCCAATAACCGAATACTTTTTCCTGTAAATACTGCATATTTGATTCCATCCATAAATCCATTTTCTTCCCTATAAGTTCCAGTATCGATAAGAATTCTAGTTCTTATTGTTCATATGTTATGGTATGAATATACCATACCAATTCGTTATGTATGGATGATGAGATTCCATTGATACAGAGCCAATTCCAATAGACTTATTGAACGTTCCCATTGGCGTGCATCCAGCAGGAATTGAACCTACGAATTTGCCAATTATGAGTTGGGCGCTTTAACCATTCAGCCATGGATGCTTAACAGGGATGAATAAAAATTCGTGATTTTAGGTACAGTAATACCCAAAGGGCCCAACAAATTTCTAATTGGAATTGTGAGATCTTTTTTAATTGGTTCTTTTGTTACATTGTTATATTTCGAACCGTTGAATGAGCCGATTCGAGAACAGTTGGATGATGACAAAATTATCAAAGATTGGCTTTCCTTATTTCGATTCAACAACGTACCAATACCAGTATCAGGAGTTTCCTTATATTGGATAAGTGGCTGAATCTTCGCCTTGGAATAAAAAAGCGTGCATAACATATAAATGTTGTAGAAGTGATCGCATGTTTATCCTCTAGGCAGAAGATTTTTCCAAGAGGAAAAGTATCCATTGGGTATTTGTTATACTCACATGCTACATATTATAAACACGTATTAATAAAAAGAATAATAAAAAAAGGAAAAAAGTTACAAAAAAAGTAATATGCACATCTAATATTTAGCAGCATTAGTATGTTGTGTTCAGTTTATATCCATCCATTACATATTTTATTTACATAAACAAAAGACAAACATGAGAAGTAGATAATACATGCAAAATATTGAAAAAGAAAACTTGCTATAAACAGAAGAAAAGTTCTATACATATTTTTTTATTGCTTAAAACAAAAACCTATATACATACCCATGTAACATCAACTGTTTACCTGCAATAAATAGCACAATTATGTATTCATGCATATGAATTGCATTATGAGATATGCAAAGAATAAGTATTGAATGTTACATGGTATGTTTCATTTTTTTCTGGCTGGATTCAGAAATATCATGTGATATGCCTTCATCAACTTTCGTTTTCAAATCTGCACTCGTTTTCATCATCGAACTACATATAATGAAACGAAGGACGGTCTAATAAACTGTAAATGAATATATTCATGGATATTTATTTAATCTAAAAACTAACTAACATGTTTGATGGAGTTCTGAGCACATGGGTTATTCTCCCTTCTTCATTGACGGTTGATACGGAAGATGATGTTTCACATTTAATTCCTATATAAATGAAAATAGCATTTCTTTATTTTTGTAGATAAAGTACAGTTTTTCCTTAAAAGTATAGGAAATATTTTTAATCTTGTTACCGGGTACGTCTTGAGCTTCAACAACGTTGTTGGGGAATATTTTTACAACTTTTATCTGTGTTTTTTTCCTAAAATCACGGAAATCAAGAAGCACTCTAAAAATGAACGATTGTCCAATTAAGTTAAGTAGAACAGGCGGTAAAGTGAATCTATCATGTGCCGGGTTCACAGCAAGTGTAGAACACATTATCCCCACAAGCTCAGCTACTATTTTTCCAAACACAATGAAAGATGTACACCCACTTCGATCTTGTACAATAATATTCAGCTTGTACCTAAAAGAATTAAAAAATACAAACTGTTTTATTATAATGATATGAAAAATTATAAGGAGTTTAAGTTTAAGCTTTAATTCACCAAGATAAAGGTGAGTTTTTGAAAAACCACCACCTGATCAGCTTCTCGAATTCCTGCGAAGAAATCAGAGAGAAAGATTTCGGTCGTTGTATCGACCAGGTGAGTTTTACAGAAGAGATTAATGTGAGTTAATCTCCTTTATTTTATTTATACTCCTAAACAAATGTATAGCGGATTTGTACGGGAGTGTCGAACTCAGGGAGGCAAACTGTTTTAAACTAGGGAAATCAATGGAAAACCTAAGGAAAAGTGTTTCCTAATTTTTATTGTATTTTTAGGAATTTTTCTGAATTTTTATTTGATTTTAGTGAATTTTATATTGTTTTTGTGATTTTTAATGATTTTATGCCCCTTTTTTTATGATTAGGAAATATTTGAATTTTTATTTGAATTTTGTTTTGTTATTTTTATATTTTTAATGTGTTTTACTATTTTTATTGATTTTTATAAGGTTTTTATGATTTTTGTGGAGTTTGATTTATTTTTAAGGGGAGAAGATTATGTTTTATTGAAAACTGTACTGTTTTTGTAATTTTTAATGATGAAAATAATGCGAAAATATTTTCATTGTATTTTCTGAAGAAACTAGATGAAATTACCTTTAAAACGATATATTGTGCGTTTTTAGGGGATTTTTCTTGAGTTAGTTATGAATTTTTGAAGTTTTTGTGTATTTTATAATTTTTTTATTAGTTTTATTATTTAATTTTTATTTTGTTTTGGGTCTAATATGTAAAAAACAGTACAATATACTAAATGTAATTTTTGTAGAATTTTCAAAAGTGTCTTGATATTTTTTTATGGAATTTTATATGTGTAGGGTATGTATAGTATACTATATACAGTAATAGGGGTATAGATGTAAAAACTTTAGAAAGCAGGGGCGCGTATGAAAATATAAGGGAACTCTGGGCTGTTGCGCAAATGTATCAGGTCATCACGTGCCCATCAGCGCTGCTCACCTGTAAGGACTGAATCGCAATTCCGAAAACCTGTAAGGGCGTGCCTGTAAAATTCCCAGTAACCACGTGCTCTGCACGCGCTTTTCGCCTTCGAGGACCTGTTTGTAAATTCTAAAACCTGTTGAGAACGTTTTGCAAAATTCACAGTACTCACGTGATTCGCACGCGCGCTTCTGTTAGGCTGTGCGCTTGACAGCTGGCACGTGCGTGTCCGTTCGATGGTGACGATCCGACGATTACGATTTGGGCGTGGATCAACGGTTCGGATCGGATCTGGAGCAGTTGTTGGAGATCGGACGTCTCTGAAGCGGCCTCGATGAACTGGGACGAATACGAGCTCCGGCGAGGTTTGATCGTCAAATTGGGACGCTCCTCCGCTCAATAATCGCTGCTGTCGACTCGATTAACTTCGTATCGACATTCCGCACCGAGTCGAAGTAAAAATTTCGATCCAATGCAGCTGATCGATGATCTGGAGATCAATGTCCTCCTCGCGGCTGTTGTATCCTCGATAGCTCCTGGATCTGAGCTGATAGAGCGATAGATTCGCTACAGGAGACCACAACCACCTCTGATCGTCCTTCTGCTGTTGAATGATGTCTCAGATGCGGCGTGACTGATTGGATTAGTCTGAAACGACGGAGACGAAGCTCTGCACCTGCAAACTTGAAGCACGAATGGACCGAGGACTTGGAAGCCTCGATCCTATGGATCACAGCACCACGGGGGGATGAGTGAACGAGGCTGAGTGAAGATGGAGGAGAGCCTCGAAGCTCCGGCCGTCGGATACGGCCGGAGATGGACAGAGGTGATCGGGAGTGGAGAAGCGGATGATGATCGATGATGACGATGGAAAATCGGATGATTCGGATCGTTTTGAATCAATTTTTCAACAAAAAATCCCAGAATAGAGGGAGTGAGAGGAGAATAGACTGGTTGAGAGGAGAATCGGAAGGGAGAGAAGGGAGATCGGAGACGAAAACTAACCTGGAGGAGGAGATGGTGTAGCTGAAGTGTTGCGGAGGAAATGCCTGGGGAGATGGAGCTCAGCGGAGCTCCGTAGTGATCGCCTCGACGACTGGCGCAGTCGGAGGCTGGGCGCACGCGACGGCGGAGCAGGGCTTCGCCACGGCGCGGCGATCTCGCCAACTCTCCTCCCTCTCGCTCGACAGAGCTGGAGCTGGAGGCTGTCACCCTCGGAGCTCTCTCTCTCTCTCTCGCGAAGCTCGGTGGAAGAAAAGTGGAAAATGGCGGATGGCTTCAATGTTGGAGGGAGGAGGTCTATTTATAGGAGAAGGGGAGGATGCACCTGGACGGGAATGAGGCTGGATGGGGTTCGTTGACCGAACGGACAGGCGGTTGGAGGTAGTTGGAGTGGTTGACAGCTACGGAGGAGACGCCTGGGCGCGAAGAAGGAAGGAGGCGGGAGGCTCGGAGCTCGCGAGGCTTTAAGGGAAGAGGACGATGAACAGTGCTGGGCGGGCACTGTTCATCGTCTGACTGGTCAAACCCGCCCAAAAAAAATTATAATAAATATAAATTATATAAAGTATATATATATAAATTAGTTAAGTTATTAATTAATAAGTAATAATAATTCTTATTTATTATTTAGTTATTATTTATTTATTAATTTTTTTATAAATTTATAAATTCAATTTTGTGAATATAAATACATTTTTATATACTTTTTATAAGTTTATTTTATACTTTTAAATAGATATGTATATGTATACTTATAGGTACTTTACCTATGTATACACATTTTTTTTATTTTTATTTTATTTTATTCTTTTTTTTATTTATTTATTTTGGATTTATGTTGTTAATAATACATTATAAATAAATAAAAATTTTTTATTTATTTATTTAGGTTTATATAAGTAGCATAGGTAAGTTATCTATGTATGATATAGACCTATATATTTATATTTTTTTATTATTAATTATTTTGTAATTTTTTTTATTTTACAAGATTTTAATACTATTTCTTTTGTTCATTATAAACATATATTATGAACATTATTTACAAAATATTAATTTATAAAAATATTGAATATTGGATAAAATAGGTATTATGTACAAGAAGAGCCAAAAACCTAACTTCTTTATATGGACCCCAAAAATTATGCACCCAATTTTATAAAATAGTTTAGGAAATGCTATATACAATTAAAGGTGAGTTTGGGTGATTTGGAGTTTTTATTTGCAAGATATGGGTCTGTGAAGTTGAGATTTTGGCTTTTTATTTTGTGTATAAACTGTACAATGAGTTTTATTTTTGTCCAAACTCAATTTTGTATTTTCATTTAAATTATTATCTACAACTTTGATGAAGAAAGTTTTTTTTTAAGTTTGGAGTGGTTTTGATGGTAAATAAAATAGGTGAAATATTTACATTATGGAGAATGGGTAATTTATATTTTTGGTCTAGGTTTTCTTTATATTTTTTATAGGTTAAGATCCTTATCTCCCCCTACTTATTTCTCTTGTCGACCTGGTCAATATTGACCTGGTCTCGGGGTTAGGATCAGTCTGTATATTTTATATCCAGCCTTCCTTTAATTTTTATTTTCCTTTTTCTCTTTATTCTTTTATTTTGGATAATTTTAAGTGTTAATTATATAATATTAATATTAGTGGTTAGAATGTTAATTAAATGGAATTAGTGGATATTTACATGTATTTTACCAAGGATTTTAGCCAAAATGAAAGAATAAAGGAGATGAATCATGGATTCATCATTCCCCTATACTTTACCTTTGCTAGTCCCTTAGCAAACACTTATTCTATAAATAAGTGCAAGCAAAAAGAAAAAGAAAAAGGAAAATAAAAAGAACTTAGAACATGATCGTTTCTTTAAACCGAATTTCTCTTCGTCCAAAATCTGGAGCCTGGATTTAAACCTTTGGATTAATAGTGTGTCGGGACTCTATTAGACTTAGGATTTAAGCCTCGACAGCCCTCAAGTTCCACAAATCCTTATCCAGGTTCACCTCAATAGCCAGCTCAGATCCACCTATTCATCACGCAAACTTTTCGGCTTTGAAAGCAATTAGTACTGTGTGTGAAAAGTTTTAGCTCTTCCCGCTTAGAAAAGCGAAGAAACCGCCCATACAGCTACACACTTCCATTGGGCCCTTATCCAGCAGCTCAGTCCTCGAGGAGGGAGGTATTTCCTTCTGAGGTCAGGTCGTGCTGTGTCCACAATCGAATAAGAAAGGAAGTAGAAGAAGGAGAAGAGAACTGGAGTGTGATCAGTGTAATCACATCTCCGGTGAAGCCTGGCCAGTTTAGCCAAGTCTCCACGAAGACATGCAGGCTTTTCTGAAGCTTGGACCATTGTGGTCATTTTGGAATTTGGTGTATTTGGCTTCTTTGGTAGTAATGATTGTTGCACTGCATCGGTCTTTTGTGCCCCGACGGATATAGCATCTTTTCATTCCGCCCATTTTTTGGGGTCTTAGAAAAAATTGTGCCAGCAGATCCTTCCCTCATCCGAAGCTTTATTTCAACCCCAATCTCTCCCGTCTTTAGACATCACCACCACCAGATAAGGATGGAAACGCACCACCGAAATGGATTGCCCTTCGCAACCCCAGGCAGGTCGAGCTAAGTGCAGAGTGCATGAGCTCAAAATTGGTTCAAATGGAGAAGAGTTCAACGGATGACACCAGGTGTCCTACTTAGGCATTTTCAAGTTGAATTCCGAACACGGTCTCATGGAACCCAAAGAATTAAGTCTATAAGACCTGAAGAGTCTCAATTCCCGATCCTAATAAAGTCCCTCTTGAATTAAGTGGATTAAGGCCTAAACCAAGCTCCATCTCTCGGACTTAGATCCATGCGGTTCAAGAATCGAACTTGTTCTGAAAAATGCTAATGAATGCAACAATTTTTTTTTATGAGGTAGATTTTTCGGCTTGAATGCATTAAATGGATTTTAAAGAATTTTACAAATTTTTATTGGATTTTAAACTTTTCAATTTTTAGGGGTCTTTTTGTAAAAGTTAGTGGATTAATTCAATTTACACAAATTTTACACAGATTTTTGTGTATTTTACAAGAGATTTTATACAAGTTTTATATACAAGTTATACGGCTTTTGTACAAGAATTTTTATGAGGATTTTATTTTTTTGAAATTTTTAAGGATTTTATCCAAGAATTTTACAATTTTTTTTTTTTATCTACAATTTTAAGCCATTTTTTATAAAACATTTTTTACGGTTTTCTTGTGGCTTTTAAAAACCCAAAATATAGACCCATACTTTTAAGAAGCCTTATTATTAAAAATACGAGAAAGTACGAGTTATGGCTTCTAAAGTATATATAGTATATATATACGCACCCCCCTATACTTAGCGTGAACTATGTCCTCATAGTGACCAAAGAAGCGGCAAAGGAAGACATAACTCGGGCTAAGTATAGATCGGTGAAAAGAATCTATACTACAATGACACAAAGAATAACGAATGAATGAATAGAAGCCGGTCATCTCCTCTATACTTAGGATCAAGTGATTCCAAGGATAGAAGACTCAAAACCGAAGATGATCGAGGTCAAGAGAATATACATACTCAACGGCTCGGCTTGTCCCCCCTATACTTAGGGTAAAATATCCCTAAGTATAGAGACGAATATCAAAAGGTGAGGGACAAGCGAGGGAGTAGACGATACAAAAACCGACGACGATCAAAAAGGGAAATGAGCGAGATCACCCCCCTATACTTAGGGTAAAGCACACCCTAAGTATAAGCAACAACGGGGGTGATCAAACAGGACGACGAATAACACGGCGTCTACACCCCCCTATACTTAGGATAAAGCACATCCTAAGTATAGCAAAATCTAGATGAACCTAAGGGTGTAAGACAAACAAAAGAAGAAAGAATGAAATCGAAAGTATTTACAAGATCTGGTTAATCAGGTATGAGATGCAAAGTGTAAGAGTGAAAAGATCATCTCATACAAAATGGATTGGGGCGACTTCAACGGTCTGCGGATCATGATCGAGAAATGGTTTCAATCTCTGACCGTTGACTCGAAAGGTGGACTCAGATGACAATTCAGATATATCGATGCTTCCGTTGTCGTACACCTTTCTGACAATGTACGGGCCTTTCCATTTACTCTGAAGTTTCCCTGGAAATAGTTTCAGTCTCGCATCGAATAGCCAGACTTTCTGATCAGGCTCAAACTGCTTGTGGCTGATGTGAGCATCATGCCACTCTTTCATCCGTTCTTTGTAATGCAGGCTACTCGTGAAAGCTTGATCTCTCAGCTCTTCCAGGGCTGCCAATTCAGTCTGCCTCTGATCTCCCGAATCATCTAGTCCAAAGATCACTTCTTTCACTGCCCACCAGGATTTGTGTTTGATCTCAACAGGTAAGTGGCATGGCTTGCCATAAACGAGCCGAAAGGGAGATGTGCCTAATGGAGTCTTGAAGGATGTTCGATATGCCCAAAGAACCGAGTCCAAAAGTTGCGACCAATCCTTTCGGTCTGGGCGAACAACCTTTTGTAAGATCGTCTTGATCTCCCTATTCGAAACCTCGGCTAGACCATTCGTCTGAGGATGATACGGAGTAGCAACCCGATGGTCTATACCGAACTCGTTAGCAAGTGCTCTTACCTTGTCGTTGATGAAGTGGCTACCCCCGTCTGAGATCAGAACTCGAGGGACTCCGAACCGCATAATGATATGCTTTCTCAGGAACTTGCAAACCGTGTTCGCATCCGCGGCTCGGGCAGGAATTGCCTCCACCCAACGACTCACATAATCCACAGCTAAAAGGATATACTCGAACCCCTGACTTTTCGGAAATGGGCCCATAAAGTCGATACCCCATGCATCGAACACTTCACAGAAGTGGATCGGCTGCATCGGCATCATGTCTTTATGTCCACAAGTGCCCATCTTCTGGCAGTCAGTACATCTCTTCACGAATGCATGAGCATCCGCAACGAGTGTAGGCCACCAAAGGCCGGATTGGAGCACCTTTTGTGCTGTCCTCTTCCCTGAATGGTGTCCTCCAGCTTCTAATCGATGACAATACATGAGGACACTCTGGTATTCCTCCTGAGGAATACACCTACGCCAGACGGAATCCGCTCCTTCATGATAAAGGACCGGATCCTCCCAATGGTAAGACTTGGCTTTCGCGAGGAAAGTCTCAAGTCTCTGTCTGGACCAACCTTGCGGAACTTTCTTAGCAACAAGAAAGTTCACAATGTCGGCATACCATGGCAGCGAGGCGACAGCAAGAATCGCCTCGTCGGGGAAGGTCTCGGTGATTGGTGTATCAAAGTCAGAAGTCTCAGGTAGTTCTAGTCGGGAGAGGTGATCCGCCACCACATTCTTGACTCCAGGCTTATCCTTGATAACAATGTCGAACTCCTGGAGTAGAAGGATCCATCTGGTCAGACGCGGCTTCGAATCCTTCTTATCCATTAAGTACTTGATGGCGGTGTGATCAGTGAAGATTGTGACTTTGGATCCTAAGATATGGGACCTGAATTTATCTAAGGCAAATACTACAGCTAGCATTTCTTTCTCTGTAACCGTGTAATTCCGCTGCGCGGAATCCAAAGTCTTGCTAGCGTAGTGTATGGCGTATGGAAGGCCATCCCTCCTCTGTCCCAACACAGCCCCAACGGCAAAATCTGAGGCGTCCGTCATGATCTCGAATGGGAGAGACCAATCGGGTGGCTGAAGGACAGGAGCCTCTACAACCATGTTCTTGAGAGTATCAAAAGCCGAAAGACACTTATCATCAACTATAAACTCGGTGTCTTTCGCTAGAAGATCAGACAACGGTCGGGCAATTTTGCTGAAGTCTCGAATGAAACGTCGGTAGAAACCGACATGCCCGAGGAATGACCGAAGCTGTTTCAGATTTGACGGTGGATTGAGTTTCTTTATGATATCCACCTTGGCCGGATCCACCTCCATGCCCCGGTTGGAGATGATGTGACCAAGGACCGTCCCCTGAGTCATCATGAAATGACTCTTCTCCCAAGAAAGCACGAGGTTAACCTTCGTGCACCTCTGAAGCACGCGGTCTAGGCTAGAAAGGCAGGAATCAAAATCATCACCGTAGACCGAAAAATCGTCCATGAAGACCTCCAAGATATCTCCCACCATGTCCGCGAAGATCGAAAGCATGCACCTCTGGAATGTAGCCGGAGCATTACATAATCCAAAGGGCATCCGTTTGAAAGCATACGTTCCGAACGGACAGGTGAATGTCGTCTTTTCTTGGTCTTCTGGAGCAATAGCCACTTGGTTATACCCCGAGTACCCGTCGAGAAAGCAATAATGGCTCTTCCCGGCTAACCGTTCGATGATCTGATCGATGAACGGTAGCGGGAAGTGATCCTTCTTGGTCGCCTGATTCAAGCGTCTGTAGTCCACGCAGACGCGCCAAGAAGTCGGTACTCGGGTCGCAATCTCCTCTCCGTCCTCGTTGATCACTGTGGTGATACCCGTCTTCTTGGGTACCACATGCAAAGGACTAACCCATTTCGAGTCGGAAATGGGATAGATAAAGTCGGCGCTCCACCACTTGGATATTTCCTTCATAACCACTTCTCGAAGATTCGGGTTCAGCCTGCGCTGAAACTCACGAGATGGCTTGGCGTCATCCTCGAGAAAGATGTGGTGGGAGCAGAGAGCCGGACTAATCCCATGGAGATCGGCTACTGACCATCCGATCGCCTTGCGGTTCTTTTCAAGAATCGCCATCAGACGGGATTCTTGATCTTCGGTCAGATTAGAAGAGATGATGACCGGAAACATTTTCGATTCACCCGCAAGGAATCGGTACTTCATGCTTTGAGGTAGAGGTTTAAGCTCAGGGGGAGAAGGGGCAGGGAGGGCGGGTTTGATTAGAGCCTGGGTGTAGGCTACTAGATCAGTGTGCGTAAGCTCTACCTGCTCTGACTCAGAAAGATCTGGAGATGGCTTTTCTGATTGCTGACTTTGTTGCGCAGGCTCAGTCTCCAAGTTGGTTGTAGGCTCATTTGAGATTAAACGCGGAACATATTCATCAAAACTTTGCCAATCAAAATCCACGTCTATATCGGAGGGATCAGAATCAGAATAACAAGATTGAAAATCTGAATGATCATCATCAGAATCGTCGGCCTCAGCCTGTGATTGTGTCTGCTCTGAGACTGTGCTATCGAATTCGTCTTCATCTAGTATCTGCAACTCAGACTCATTTGAAGGCGTAATGAAAGAATGGATGCTCGGTTCGGCCCAAACGGCTTCATCGTCTGTCTGCACGAAGTCACAGTCTTGATGACTATCGGGCTCGTCATCAGATGCTCTCTCTGATTCAGGTGCTCTAAATTTCTGATCTTGGATCGTCTCTATATGTATACTTTCGCCCTGGACGCGAAAGTACACCTTCCCAGTACCATAGTCGGAAACGGCCTTTGCTGTTGCCAGAAAAGGTCGTCCTAATATGATTGGGGTATCAGCCACACATTCAGGGACCGCCATGTCTAATACGACGAAGTCCACGGGGAATTGCAAACCCTGAATGGTGACGATAACGTCCTCGATTAAACCCTTAGGCCTTTTGATTGATCTATCAGCAAACTGCAAGACCGTTCGGCTTGGTCGAAGAGGCCCGAACTCGAACTTGTCGAGTAAGGAAGATGGAAGGAGATTAATCGAGGATCCGCTATCTAATAGAGTCCGATCGAAAGTCTGATCGAGGATCTCGCATCTAACATACGGCGCTCCCGTGTCTGATCTTTTGGCTGGGAGACGATTCTGGATGGCGTGACAAGTTTCCTTGGTCAACACATGGATTTCAGAACAATGATTGCGCTTCTTCTTTCTGCGGACGGTGGTTCGTTCTTTTAAGCCTTTCTGCAGAAGAGGAATGTGAGCCAAGGCTTCCGAAAGAGTGAGTTGGATTGTGAACCTTTCGAGCATCTCTTTCGTCAGATTATTCATTTGAATCTTTTTTAGGTTTTCTTTTTTAGCGCCCTTTCCTAAGCAGAGTGCTTTCGGAAAAGGTATCTGTACATCCTCCGGGTTAGTCTGTACAATCGGAGGATCAGAAGAAGTAAAAACAAAGATTTTTGGAGAACGGGGACTTGCTTTCTCTGAGCAAACAGAAAGATCAAGATCTGGATCAACAATCTTTTTATTCCTTTTTTGAGTTCTCCTCTTTTTTACATTTTTTTGTGATTTTCTATCATCATCAGAAATGAAAAATGGTAATGCAGCTATATCGGCGTTCGGCTCTGGCTGCTCTCCAGACTTGGTGGCTTCAGCACCACCATCTTCAGCGTCAAAGGTTGCGGCTTCAGCACCGCCATCAATGTCGTCTACAGGCTCGCTTGTATAATCTGGAGTATCATCTTCGAGCCTAGTAGAGTCTCCGCCTACTGGCATCCTACCGCTCCTAAGAGAGATGAAGTCAGCGTCATCACAGTAAAGATAGTCATCGGAGAATACCTGTGATTGGAGGGTGGGCTCGGTCAAATCTACCTGCTCAGACTTTCGCTTCAGGTTGTTGGGGTTGGGTTCTATCTGGGCAGGCAAGACGGACTTTCCTTTGACGAGGTCGGTGACATGGGTTTTGAACTCATCCATCTCTCGCCTGAAAGAAGCATGCTGATCAGTGATAAGGTTAGCGAGATATTCTAATGCTGGGTTGTCATGGAAAGGTCCATGAGACCCGGATGAGTCGCCTCGGTGATACTGAGGCTGCTGCGGAGCTGGCTGCTGCTGTGGAGGGTATTGATGCTGCTGCTGAGGCTGGTAAGTGCTCTGCCTCCACTGAGGATTCTGATACTGACGAGGACCATAATGCTGCTGCTGATGATCTCTGTGCTGCCCCATGGAAGTCTGCGGTTGTTGCTGGGAAGAGGTACCTCCTGTAGACCATCGGAAACCAGGGTGATCGCGACGGATCCCTGGTTGCTGCGGCCGATCAGACCAGATCCCATTGATCTCAGTCAATGGCTCAGACATCTCAGGATATGCTGGGGGCATAGATGCCAACGGCTGATCACTCTGATATACCACCATCTGGGTGTCAGATGATGGTGCCTGCGGAAGCTGCGGGTATGCCGAGTGATGATGAGCAGGCTCAGAATGCACATGGTAAATGTGCTGAACTTGAGGCCTAGGAAGGATGCCTCGATCTCGGCTACCAGAGTCAGCCTGTGACCTCGAAGACCGATTAGAATCTGTATATAACTCTTGAAGGCACATAATCTGTGTCTTCAGGTCACTCATGCATTTTTCGAGATCATCAATCTTATTGATCTTATCTAAATTCTGGCACTTTTTCTCAATGATTTCCATTCGATCCAACTTCTGGCTAATAATCCCCATATCAGCTGCTGAGGATTCAGGAGAAACAGAAACAGAAGAAGATGGATTCCCTTCTATTTGTGCCACTCGGGAATGCTGGTGATAAGTTGGTGGCTTCGTCTGATTGTAGACCCGAGTCTGAGACATTGTAGTATAATTTTCGGCCATTTTCTCGTAAATGGCCCAGACTCGATCTTCATGCATCGAAAAGTACGATCCACCACAGGCGGCATTCACCAGTCCCTGTAACTCAGGTGTTAGCCCACCGAAGAAGCTCTGTACAAGAGTCGGCTTCGAAAGATCGTGGTGGGGACACCGATCAATAAGATCTCTAAATCTGTCCCATGCCTCGTGGAACTGCTCGTTCCCGATCATGGAGAAATTACTAATCATCGCTCTAGCAGCATTCGTTCGACCTAGAGGATAATACTTGTTTAGATATGCGGTTCTCAGTTCAGCCCAGGTCGAAACGTATCTCCCTAAGTGTTTCAGCCAGTAGGCTGCTCGGTCAAAAAGGGAGAAAGGAAACGCGATCAGTTTGATCGTGTCCTCGTTCACTTCTGCATCATGCACCGTGCTGCAGATAAGCTCGAACTCCTGAAGGTGCAAGTGCGGCTCCTCAGTAGATAGCCCATGAAACTTGGGCAACAGCTGGATCGTCTGAGGTCGGAACTCGAAGTTCCCACGGATGACAGGAAGACGGATCCATCGATGAGTCGTAGTAGCTCCAGGGTTGTAGAGTTGTTGCATCGTTCGGTTCGGATCCTCTGGAGGTCTTTCTGGTTCATCTGGCTGCTCCCGATCATCAGGTTCTGGCTGCTCAGCTACAGGCTGATCTCGTTGTGCTCGAATCTGATTCAGCTCAGCTCGGACATCATTCATCATTCTTCCTTGCTCCCTAATCTGATTCTGTATTGCCTCAAGGGAAGCAAGTAAACCGCTGTTGATCGCAGCCTGATCGATCACAACAGAAGTGGTCTGCGGTCCTTTACCAGCCATGTCGTCTGGAAAGGAGAAAGAATCCAAATCAGGCTTTGCTAAATCAATGTGTAGCTGATGCTGATTATCTGGAGATGATGATGGTAGAGAATGATGAGGAGAAGAAATCGACGACGATCTTCCAGGGTTAGGGTCACTCCTGGAAGAAGCAGATCGAATGGGTTTCGGTTTGGGACGAGAGTTATCCCGAATCGATCTAGATGAACGGGTTGGCTCGCGAGAGAGTGGATCGTTCAGAGTCGAACGAAGCGATCGCCTTCCCATCATCGTGAAAGATTATTGATCGGATCTGGAAAGATTAAACTCACACTGCAAGCAAACACAAAACAAACCCCGAGTTCACCAACGCAACCCTGGTGATGACCGTAAGAGTTCGGTCGTTTATCTTTTCGATTTTATTATTAATTGGCAAACAACGTTCTCTCAGATAAACGAGATTAGATAGGTGCCCAAGACTTCAACGTCGTACTGTCCCGAGTTCTCGCCAGGAATCACCTAGTCTCAGCCAGTATGGAAGTAAGTACGGACCGTTTCCGGCTACCCGTATTCCTTAAGGACCGAGCCTTACGCAGTGTCCTTTAAACCTCCCACTCTGCTAAGTAAACTCGGACCGTTTCCGGCTACCCGAGCTTACCCACTGAAGATAAGGTGATTGAAGACGTGAACTAAGTAGTATTTCGATTAAAGCCCGGACTCTGGCTCTACCTTATGTGTCGTCTCTCTCTCGCTGATCTGGAGATTCGATCGATGATTCGGTTTTTCGGGGATTGCTCTCCCAAAGCAAGTGAGTCCTTACGTTTATTTTAGAGTCAGATAGTGTTAGCAGTCCCTGTTTTAATTTTCGGTTTTCACTTTTTTTGGATATTTTCAGAGAAAAATCGTCTAACGTATTTTTGTGTTTTTGGGATTGGCCCTAGATACAAGCACCTAGGTGTCGAATCCTATGCAAACATCTAACTAAGCTAACCTACGATGCGCAGAGAAGGGAAAAATCGTAAAACACCTAACAAGCACCTATCTCGGAAAAGCCGCGGAAAACCGTCGAGAAAAATCGCGATCGAGAAAAGCTGCGGTGGGTGCCCTGCTCCCCCAGGAGTACAGCCCTGGTGAAACAGACCCCGAGAAACGTACAAGTCGGGATGCCTTTACGAGGCCCCTTTCTACGACACTATTTTTATATGCTTTTTTTTTTACAAGAAAATTACAAGAAATTCTAAACTACTTGGTTTCGTGGCTTTGAGCTGTGCGGCTCGAGCTGTGCTGCACAAATCAAAAACAAGAAACCGTGAAGTCAGAGAAATAAAATCGCGAAAATGAATCTATCCTAAGGTCTTCGCGATCCTCCTAGCGCTGCCTCCCCGGCAACGGCGCCATCTGAAAAACCACCACCTGATCAGCTTCTCGAATTCCTGCGAAGAAATCAGAGAGAAAGATTTCGGTCGTTGTATCGACCAGGTGAGTTTTACAGAAGAGATTAATGTGAGTTAATCTCCTTTATTTTATTTATACTCCTAAACAAATGTATAGCGGATTTGTACGGGAGTGTCGAACTCAGGGAGGCAAACTGTTTTAAACTAGGGAAATCAATGGAAAACCTAAGGAAAAGTGTTTCCTAATTTTTATTGTATTTTTAGGAATTTTTCTGAATTTTTATTTGATTTTAGTGAATTTTATATTGTTTTTGTGATTTTTAATGATTTTATGCCCCTTTTTTTATGATTAGGAAATATTTGAATTTTTATTTGAATTTTGTTTTGTTATTTTTATATTTTTAATGTGTTTTACTATTTTTATTGATTTTTATAAGGTTTTTATGATTTTTGTGGAGTTTGATTTATTTTTAAGGGGAGAAGATTATGTTTTATTGAAAACTGTACTGTTTTTGTAATTTTTAATGATGAAAATAATGCGAAAATATTTTCATTGTATTTTCTGAAGAAACTAGATGAAATTACCTTTAAAACGATATATTGTGCGTTTTTAGGGGATTTTTCTTGAGTTAGTTATGAATTTTTGAAGTTTTTGTGTATTTTATAATTTTTTTATTAGTTTTATTATTTAATTTTTATTTTGTTTTGGGTCTAATATGTAAAAAACAGTACAATATACTAAATGTAATTTTTGTAGAATTTTCAAAAGTGTCTTGATATTTTTTTATGGAATTTTATATGTGTAGGGTATGTATAGTATACTATATACAGTAATAGGGGTATAGATGTAAAAACTTTAGAAAGCAGGGGCGCGTATGAAAATATAAGGGAACTCTGGGCTGTTGCGCAAATGTATCAGGTCATCACGTGCCCATCAGCGCTGCTCACCTGTAAGGACTGAATCGCAATTCCGAAAACCTGTAAGGGCGTGCCTGTAAAATTCCCAGTAACCACGTGCTCTGCACGCGCTTTTCGCCTTCGAGGACCTGTTTGTAAATTCTAAAACCTGTTGAGAACGTTTTGCAAAATTCACAGTACTCACGTGATTCGCACGCGCGCTTCTGTTAGGCTGTGCGCTTGACAGCTGGCACGTGCGTGTCCGTTCGATGGTGACGATCCGACGATTACGATTTGGGCGTGGATCAACGGTTCGGATCGGATCTGGAGCAGTTGTTGGAGATCGGACGTCTCTGAAGCGGCCTCGATGAACTGGGACGAATACGAGCTCCGGCGAGGTTTGATCGTCAAATTGGGACGCTCCTCCGCTCAATAATCGCTGCTGTCGACTCGATTAACTTCGTATCGACATTCCGCACCGAGTCGAAGTAAAAATTTCGATCCAATGCAGCTGATCGATGATCTGGAGATCAATGTCCTCCTCGCGGCTGTTGTATCCTCGATAGCTCCTGGATCTGAGCTGATAGAGCGATAGATTCGCTACAGGAGACCACAACCACCTCTGATCGTCCTTCTGCTGTTGAATGATGTCTCAGATGCGGCGTGACTGATTGGATTAGTCTGAAACGACGGAGACGAAGCTCTGCACCTGCAAACTTGAAGCACGAATGGACCGAGGACTTGGAAGCCTCGATCCTATGGATCACAGCACCACGGGGGGATGAGTGAACGAGGCTGAGTGAAGATGGAGGAGAGCCTCGAAGCTCCGGCCGTCGGATACGGCCGGAGATGGACAGAGGTGATCGGGAGTGGAGAAGCGGATGATGATCGATGATGACGATGGAAAATCGGATGATTCGGATCGTTTTGAATCAATTTTTCAACAAAAAATCCCAGAATAGAGGGAGTGAGAGGAGAATAGACTGGTTGAGAGGAGAATCGGAAGGGAGAGAAGGGAGATCGGAGACGAAAACTAACCTGGAGGAGGAGATGGTGTAGCTGAAGTGTTGCGGAGGAAATGCCTGGGGAGATGGAGCTCAGCGGAGCTCCGTAGTGATCGCCTCGACGACTGGCGCAGTCGGAGGCTGGGCGCACGCGACGGCGGAGCAGGGCTTCGCCACGGCGCGGCGATCTCGCCAACTCTCCTCCCTCTCGCTCGACAGAGCTGGAGCTGGAGGCTGTCACCCTCGGAGCTCTCTCTCTCTCTCTCGCGAAGCTCGGTGGAAGAAAAGTGGAAAATGGCGGATGGCTTCAATGTTGGAGGGAGGAGGTCTATTTATAGGAGAAGGGGAGGATGCACCTGGACGGGAATGAGGCTGGATGGGGTTCGTTGACCGAACGGACAGGCGGTTGGAGGTAGTTGGAGTGGTTGACAGCTACGGAGGAGACGCCTGGGCGCGAAGAAGGAAGGAGGCGGGAGGCTCGGAGCTCGCGAGGCTTTAAGGGAAGAGGACGATGAACAGTGCTGGGCGGGCACTGTTCATCGTCTGACTGGTCAAACCCGCCCAAAAAAAATTATAATAAATATAAATTATATAAAGTATATATATATAAATTAGTTAAGTTATTAATTAATAAGTAATAATAATTCTTATTTATTATTTAGTTATTATTTATTTATTAATTTTTTTATAAATTTATAAATTCAATTTTGTGAATATAAATACATTTTTATATACTTTTTATAAGTTTATTTTATACTTTTAAATAGATATGTATATGTATACTTATAGGTACTTTACCTATGTATACACATTTTTTTTATTTTTATTTTATTTTATTCTTTTTTTTATTTATTTATTTTGGATTTATGTTGTTAATAATACATTATAAATAAATAAAAATTTTTTATTTATTTATTTAGGTTTATATAAGTAGCATAGGTAAGTTATCTATGTATGATATAGACCTATATATTTATATTTTTTTATTATTAATTATTTTGTAATTTTTTTTATTTTACAAGATTTTAATACTATTTCTTTTGTTCATTATAAACATATATTATGAACATTATTTACAAAATATTAATTTATAAAAATATTGAATATTGGATAAAATAGGTATTATGTACAAGAAGAGCCAAAAACCTAACTTCTTTATATGGACCCCAAAAATTATGCACCCAATTTTATAAAATAGTTTAGGAAATGCTATATACAATTAAAGGTGAGTTTGGGTGATTTGGAGTTTTTATTTGCAAGATATGGGTCTGTGAAGTTGAGATTTTGGCTTTTTATTTTGTGTATAAACTGTACAATGAGTTTTATTTTTGTCCAAACTCAATTTTGTATTTTCATTTAAATTATTATCTACAACTTTGATGAAGAAAGTTTTTTTTTAAGTTTGGAGTGGTTTTGATGGTAAATAAAATAGGTGAAATATTTACATTATGGAGAATGGGTAATTTATATTTTTGGTCTAGGTTTTCTTTATATTTTTTATAGGTTAAGATCCTTATCTCCCCCTACTTATTTCTCTTGTCGACCTGGTCAATATTGACCTGGTCTCGGGGTTAGGATCAGTCTGTATATTTTATATCCAGCCTTCCTTTAATTTTTATTTTCCTTTTTCTCTTTATTCTTTTATTTTGGATAATTTTAAGTGTTAATTATATAATATTAATATTAGTGGTTAGAATGTTAATTAAATGGAATTAGTGGATATTTACATGTATTTTACCAAGGATTTTAGCCAAAATGAAAGAATAAAGGAGATGAATCATGGATTCATCAGTTTTCAAAGGAACTGCATCTATCACACCAAAGCTTATCTTCAAATGTTTTTAACCCAGCCTTGCATTGAGGACATGCTCGATACCACCAACCATCTGATACATCTATGTTGATAATCATTGCTGAACAACTGAACTTAATATTCTAAAATAAAAAAAGTTACGTGCCGCGAAAAAAATAGAATATGTTGTATTCATCAAATAGCTAACCTGATTTAGTTTCGGATCGAGATTTTCAAGTTCAACGATTGTCTTCTGGTTATCACTTGCTTCTTCTTTTGATGTTAAGAAGGAACTATGATCTGTCATTAAAGTGGTTGTGCCAAGCAGTCTGATTTTCAATAATTCAGCATATATATTAGTATTTCAACAACGTGAAAACATCAAAAATATATGTGACTCATAAATTATAATTAGAAATAAAAAATGAGTACAATAATAGAACCTCTCACGATAAGGCAGTGTTTCAGGGATGTCAAGATCTATGAAAAATTTTGTGGCGGAAGACGAACAAAGGCATGTTCTTCCTATAAATTTTCCAGAAGAAAGGATATTATCCATATTGGATATTGAGATTTCTTAATTACCCGACAGACCCTATAAACTTTGCCAATCACCTCAACGACCTTTGAAACAACCTAATTCCCCCCTCGACCCCGTAAACTTTCCAACTCTTACCCCATGAACCCTCCGGGTAATATGTTTTAAGCCCGTGGGGGTTCTTGGGGTAATTTACATGGTCGATGGGGTAATTACGTTGTGCAAAAGGTCGTAGAGGCATTTTAAAACGTTTACAGGGTCTGCTGGGTAAAAATCCCTTAATTTTTTTCGTATTGTATCATACCCATAAAAGTCCGCACAGTCATCCCAGCCAACACAATCACCACAGCAGTTGATTTTTCCAGTACAATATTTTCTGGAAAGCTTTCAGCAATTTTTCCCCATAAAGTTACCATTAAATTCCTCCCACTATTTAGAAACCAAAAAAAAAATAAAAACAATTACAACATATTTTTTTACAGCTACAAATTTTAAAATATTGACTTTAAATAAGAAAAACCTGAGATCTTCTATCTCTAAATTCTTCTTCCTCGTTAAAGTATCTTTTATGTATGTTTGTCCGAGATGACTTATAGAAACAACATGCCCAACTACATCTAAAAAAACAATAATATGTCGACACTATGATTAAAATGTCTACATAACTAAATATATGGTTTAAAGATGTACCAATTAAGCATGTGTTTTTATAAATATATATGTGTTTTTATAAAAAGAACTTGTACATGGGAATTGTAAACACACCCTCTACTTGGTGTTTCAAAGAAGTTGATCTTGTAAATCTCAATAAAAGGTTGCTCGGTACAGCCCTGAAAGTCTGACGATTTGGAGAAACAACAAAGTTAGAAACAATATACACTTCACCTTCTTGCAGAAATTGTTTGAAATATGATGCATCCTGAGCTCTTATTGTTCCTTGGAGTGCGTTACCCTGTGTGTTGAAACAAACAATTGAGAGGTTAAACATAAACTGTCTGTAAATATAAAATGTATATATAAAATGAAAAAAATTGCTATAAATATAGTATAACAAATTTATATGGTAATTTAACATGTGAAATTTATATTACAACAGATTGATATAACGAATTTAAATGCATGGTATATAAAAAAATTGTAGAACCTACAGTTATTTGTAATAGATGTTACAGGAAAAAATTAATATAATACGAACAATGGAAATGGGATACACAGTATCTTAAAATTTTAAAAAATAAAATTTTCCAAAAACATACCATTTCATCAACCATCACAAAATCAACACTTATTAATTCATCCCTTGAGTGAGGATTGGAGGAATCCCAAAGCCTCACAATTCGGATTTTCACCATGTACTTTGCTTTTGAAAGTGTTATTTCAGAGAGACTGCGACAATCCATTGATGATATAACTTCAAATCTGCTAATAAAAACAACCATATTAGCAACCCTCACAAAGTTAATTTCGTATGAAAAAATTGCAAAAAATCTAGCAAATAAAGAAAACAAAATGAAAAAAAACATACTTGAATGTAAACATGCAAATGACAGAATTAAGGTAGATTATTGAAAACTTCTTTATATACAATATTGCGTGTATATTCTTTGAAATCTTCACCGCATTCATTGACTATATAAATTTTAAGACCTTTACGTGTTGTAACACGTGATATAGCAACATAGAGTTGTCCGTGACAGAAAACTGGGACAGGAAGATATAATCCTATTTTTTCAAGAGTTTGACCTTGGCTTTTATTTATTGTCATTGCATAACATATTCTAACTGGAAATTGTTTTCTTTGAAATGTGAAAGGCCACTTTGTTTCTTTGATTTCTATACTAATGCGAGGAATATAAACTTTAGATCCTTTACTATTTCCAGTTATAACTATAGCTTCAATTATCTTTGATGTCATTTGTGAACTATATCTGTTTTTTTACGATTTGTAATACAATTAATTGGCCCATAAGGTATACAATGATGTTTATTTCTTTTTTCTTTAATAAGCTGCATACGTTGTCGTCTATTTTGTCTTTGTCTTTCTAGTTTTTTATGGTATTAATGCTTTCTATACACATACTGCTTTTATCTTGTGGAATACAAATACATTGATCAAGTGATATATTGCTGCATTTATAGTTGGTACCACATTTCTTCATTTTTTTCATGTAAAATTATTTTCCTAATATATCTATTGTTTCTGCACATTGTTGCAGTATAAGTATTACAAATCTTCATATTTTCTTCATGTATGGTATGTTGTGAAGAAGACGAACTTCCATATAACACATTATCATGTTTTTGATATACAATATTTGCAGAATTATCCATATTTTCTATGAAACTATATTTTCTCTTTCTAGAAGAGGAATTGTCAACCATTTTTTCTTTCTCTATTTTTTTATCTTTATTTTTCTATTCACTCGTAATCCTAATTGTAACCCGAATCAGACAAACACAACTGTTACACTATATTACATTTCCAAAGTATGAAATTAACGCATGAATAGTATTTCTTTCTCGATATTAGAGAAATAAAAGTAAGATGAGAAAATAATCAAATTAGTATCCAGAAACAAACAATATATCACCAAATGGAAAACAAATTCTTTCTTAACTGAATTATAAAACTAAATACGTATGAAACCAAGAATTCAGAAGAAGCAAGACATACTTTCAACAATCAATAGTTGTTAATAAAATTAAATGGATAAAATAATGCTGAAATCAAACATCAAAAGGAAAGGAATTGAATTTTATTTATTTTTCATCCATTTAGACTACAAATTTACTACAAAATAAGTTTGCAAATGTTATAATAACATCAGTGCTATGAATTCTAACATTTTGAAAATAATCAACTTAAAAAAATCTAACACTTCTTATATCCAAGAGGAGAAGTATACTACAAATATACTACAAAATAAGTTTGCAAATGTTAAAATAACATCAGTGCTATGAATTCTAACATTTTGAAAATAATCAACTTAAAAAAAATCTAACACCTCTTATATCCAAGAGGAGAAGTATATTTTCACTTGTGTAAGCGAATATTAAAAAGAAGAATCAATATTAGCATGAGGAACATTGTGACATAAGCACAAGAACAATTGAAATTAGCAAGATGGAAAACAAAACACATAAGAAAAATAATATTTAAAAGTTCAACAACTTTTTGAATATAAAAAAGGTAATATTTTTTAATTTACATGGATACAATGGAACAAAATTTACGGAGTTAACATGTGTGATATTTAACTTCACAGCTAATATATGACATCGCTAACATATGGTATGGATTAAAAATCTATTACAGTCATGGATGAAACCAATTTTTTGGCGAAACTAAAACATAATTTAACAATCAAAGAGCTCCCTGATAGTTGAATTTATAAACCAATGATGAAATCAGTACCTGATAAAAAGGTCCCAGATTTTGACGATTGTCCTAGATGCAGAATTGAAATATGCTGCGGGCCAAGCGTGCAAACGATAAAAGAATTTTTCTTGGGTAACTTGTAGGAAACAACCATATTACACGACATTTCACTATTAAATACCATTATAACATGCTGGAAAATATCAAAGTTAAAAGTTCAAGCATTATTTGAATACAAAAAGAGAAATATTTTTTTATTTACATGTATACAATGGAAAAAAAGTAATGATTTAACATGTAGGATAGCTAACGTCACAGCTAGTATATGGCATAGCTAATCTCACGGCTAACCTGATAACCTGATGGTTGATTGTTAATATGTAATCAAACATTATATTTTATTTGATTCAGAAATATTGATAATACAAATATGTAGGATTTTTTTTTCATATTGCAACTTTCTTTCAAACATCCATTTCAGAAAATGACATATAATCATGCAATCACATTAAAAAACAACATACAATCAAGAAACAACATCGAAAAAGGAAAAGGACACAGTATCAAACAAAATTCTAAAATAATGGAAAGCAATAGAAATAAAAATTTATTTTTTCAAATCCAACCGTGATCTCTTTTCCATATAGCATTTTTTTTGAAACGGGGTCCTTTCAATCTCTCCATACACCACATCTATGAGTCTACCGACTCATCCTCACAGATATAAAATGCAATGTTAATATCTCGTTTGATCCATCTAAAGTCATGGCAGCCATTGAAAGTGCCTGCATATTTTCCCTTTAGATAGCATCCATCTACTCCAAAAAAAGGCATGAACCTATTTATGAACCCTTCCTTTGACACGTTAAAACATAGAAACATGTCATCTTTTTCCATGTAACCACATCACTATTCTTGATTATATGTTAAAAAGTACCCATAATCATAATCATGTTCACGGGGAAAAAAGAGAAAAAGATAAAATTACAAAATTCGTGTATGCATCGGAAGGCCATCTATATGTGTATATGTGTAAATACATGTTATAAAAAAAGAGTTAAGGTATATCGAACGCAAATTTCAGATATATTTGATAGGAATAATAGACTTGTTTTTCTTTAGACTCCTCCGCAACAAACAAAGCAACCAAATATCAACAGCATGAAAGTACATAGGATGAAAAATTTAGAGATCTTTGATAGAAACAACAGAATTAAAATTCCAGACACGTAAGATAAAAACATTAGACTTACTTCTTTTTACATCAATCCGTAGCTGGTGCGGGAGTCCACGCAAATATCTCGGAGAAGATACTGGAGAAGAGAACGGCGGAGGATCAGGACATGTAAAGAGAGAAAGCGGCTCGCAAAGATCTCGGAGAAGACGCCGGAGAAAAGAACGACGGAGGATTAGGGCGTGTAAAGAGAGAAAGCGGCGGAATTCCAAATGTTAAAGTTAGGGTTTTCCCAGAGGAGGGCATTTGTATAACATTTGGCAACGAAAGTGACACATATACCCCTATGTGTCTTCTTCCAACCCTTCCACATTAAGCGGTGGGCCACGTGACCATTTTTTTGTAACGCTGGGCAGGAAATGGAAACGGAATTGAGAATAAGGACGGGAATTAGGACACGTGTAAAAATAATGTGTAAAACACCAATATTGATGGGAATCGGAAAAAGGAAAGGATGGAAAACACGGGAAGGAAATCTATCTATAATACTAAAGCTGGGTTTCTTCCCAGCTCTCCCTCTCAGGTTGACATGTGGGTTTCCTCTCTTTCGACTGGACTCTGCCCAGCTCACATCCTCACCCTAACATGTGTCTCTCCCCTTTCTTACTCTCTTCACGTCTATCGTCACCCCATTGTTTGTCCTTTACCATTTTTTTGCTAAGGTTTTCTGAGCATTCGCTGACACCTGTATAGGCTCTCATCACCCCATTGGCTGTCCTTTACCATTTTTAAATGTGACAGGCTTCCCTATTTTTAAATGTGAAAAAAAGATCTCTCTTAATAATACTAAAGAAGATAAATCCTACTTGGGCGGCATGTATTTCTAGGTGAAAAAAAGATCTCTCTTAATAAATGTTAAACAAATCACCACGTTGTTTTAAAAATTACGAGCATGATAAATTTTATGTTTTTGTATTAATATTATTGTATTATATGTTATTTTATTACATATGATTGTTTCTTATACACATAAAATATTATGTACATATATGTACGGTCCATATTTGAGTATGATTTGTAATACATATTAAACAATGTATTTCTACCTATTAATACAAATATGTAGTGTTCTATTCGTTCTAATCATGCATAAAGTGATTAATTATGAACTATATATAATAACTTATATATGCCACATAATCTCTTTGACATGCATATTGCTATCTTCTCTCCTATATTGGTCTTCACATAACCATCAACTATCTGCATCAACATGTCGCTTTGTTCGCTATCATCTCCAAGGTACATTTAAATGATCATTTTTTGCCTCCCAAATTTAATAATAATCATGTGTTGTCTGTGCAACATACTCCCTTCGATGTGCAAATAGAAGAATCTCCTTCATTGGATCCACAACATCAGCCGTCCTACGACAAACCCATGTTGTCAACCTTTCCCGACAACATGTATGACATAAAGGTGTATGTATTACAGTGAAATATCCAGATGACATAAGAGGCCTATTCATCGAACAATTTTGACACAATCACGAAGATAATTTCAAATATCAAATGAAGACATCATGAAATGTTGACGCCTTCACACATGTGTACCATACTACACATGATGTACAAATACATAATGCAATAAACACAAATTTGGTTGCACATTAATTGATGTTTTGTGCGTAGAACACTATTTTTAAACTTCATATTTTAGGCCACTTACCTACAAACTATGTGCCTAATTGCAAGAAAATCATTCTCTATATCTTAATTTTCATGGTAACCATTTATTCTGCATCTCACCTATTCTCATTCACATGCAGACCAATGAGACAATGCCCCTTCTACGTCGAACTCACATTTCAATCACACTGATGTTATTGAGTTGAGAGACTCATGGGCATCGATTGCTTTTATGTTGTTCTGTCTAACTATAGATCTCTTGCTTTGAAAATGAATTATTTGTGGGTTATATGTAAGGAAGATATGTATGAACTCAATTTTATAAATTCGACAAAGTTGTTGGAAAATCCATGTTTTCTAAAATAGGATTTAGTGCACTTTTTATATTCTAAATACATCCATCATCTTGCCATTCAAAATTCCATCTAGAAATGTTACACCTTATCATTTTCATCCCCGTGAAGTTATCAAGCATTGCACTTATAATGATAGACAATGTCTTAAAAAACATACATTTTCCTGTAATCTACTTGCAATGCTTCAGGATTGACTAAGTGTGATATCTTATGGAAGTGTGATATATATGAGATTTTAGAGATTAGTTTGTACTACCGACAATGAAGTTAAGTTTCTTGGAAGATTGATTTTTGGAAATGATTGCATGCACCTTACTGAGGCCTATATCAAGCGATGTAATTTGATGAGGCAGAAAGGATGTGCAAGAAGACGCTTAGAATCCATCACGAGCATAGTGCCTCAATATCGCTTGATGAGGTAGTTGACCATCATTTGATGGCTCTGATTTATAAAATCAGAAGTGATTTTTATATGGCTCTAGAAGTACATGTTTTTTCATTCTGTTTATGCAACAAAAGGTAGCCCTCTTTTTAGCTCAATCTATTAATTGCATTACCCCATATCTTATTTCCCACTTCGTTCATGTATATAAGAGTAAAATTAGATTGAGTTTGGATTTTGCACAATTATTTAATAATATTTCTTCTATACTTCATAACATGTACCATTTTACAACGTAAATGTTTTTAGCATAAAACATGAAATATATGATAAATATAGAAATTTCACCCATACGCATTTGTTTGTTCTTATCTACTCTGTGGAAGTTCCATGTACATATATTTCATTTTTATCTTGACTTTAGCTTCCTCTGATAACTCCATTATATCATGTTGTTTGCTATATCATTCATGTATTACTAACATGCATCAAGATGTGTTGTGTTTTACATGCTTATTTAATAGCATTTGTCTTATGCTCCATTGCATGCATCAAGTAACGACGTAAGGTTATTTTTTAAAAATTATGCAACATGAAATAAATAACAAATCTAAAAATGTAAGTATATCTACCTTTTAATGTTATTTACCAAATTGCGGGTACATATATTTTGTTTTCATCCTGCCTATATGACAATAAGAGATATATTCCTCAATTTAACTTCTTTTGCTATTTACTTAGCTCATATGCTATTAAATTCTTTAGCCATGTAATACTAATGTTGAGGTGTATTTGGATTTTAGATGATTATTTAAAATTGCAATAGTGCCTATTTTGTGGTGTTATTAATGAAAAAGTATGATACATTGCTTATTTCTCATCCCCTTGATTTTTGGCATTATTGATTTGAAGTTCTTACTCAGCCAACATTTTAGATAACCATTATGACTAATTAATCATTAAGATGTATCAAATATTTATAAATCCACCAATAATTTATCAATATTTTCTCTTATAGCTTCATGTCTTCTCACTATACATAGTTGTATAAATAATATTGGATCGCAGCGAAGCGCGAGTATAAGCACTAGTTAACACTAATTGGTTGCAACAAAGGAAACGTAATTGGCATGAATAGGGGATGCCACGTGTAACAAAGAGGGAAATGTTGGGAGAGCCTCACTTTAGTATATTGTATAGATACTAGTGGGCAATCCCGCGCTTCGCGGCGGGCATAAGAATGTATGGGGTAGAATCTGAATCGAAGTGGTACATCCTCTTTTAAATCAGGGAAGGAAAACCCAATATAATATAGGCTAGAAATTTTTAGCAAAAAACATCTTAAAATATATTTAAAATTAGGAGGCTCAGGTGTTCGACGATTCATCTTTTCATCTAATGATGTAAAGGCAAACATTTGAAATGAATTTCTATTTTAACAACCCAATCAAAAACATGCAAACATTAATTTAAAAAGATAAATATAAAACTAATCAAGAAGGAAATGAGACATTAAAAAATGGACGCCTTTTTCAGCTGAGAAGACAGTAGATGTTGATTGAATAGCTGCAACAATAAAAATCAACGTACAACATTTAAAAAAACATATGCTTCTACAGGAAATGGAGAAGAAATTACAGGACTTTGCAAACAAAATAACAAATTGCTCACATCAAGATAATAAGTAAAAGTATTTTACCGTTGTGTTCCGTTTTGCAAGTGTTGTCGTTTGGACAAATCTATCTATCCATTATACCAAACCGGGGTTCTTCCTTTGGTTGTGTAATAAACTGGGGAAGAAGTCCCGGAATTTTTGCTATCAAACCCATATAAGTGATTGTAACTCTCAAAGTATACAACTGTTTTTTATCTTATTGCAATTGTATTACCAAAACCAAACATAAAAATCAACGAAAACGAAGCATATATGAGTCTAAAGATTGTATCCTGAATATGGTATAAATTTCAAAACATACTTGAAGGCGGAGAATATATTACATACATATCATAGTTGCATATATGGAGACTATATTAGTGGTCATCCGAGAACCAAAACCTGTTATAGAGAATGAGAATGTAATGGATACATATCACCCAAACACCTGTAGAATATGTTTGCAGTTGTTCTGTTTGCGAGAAGAAACATGACTTAAGATGTAAGTATAGATTGTATACAGATCGTAGCTACGTAACTTAAAGGAATGGAAAAAAGCACACCTTAAACGTGACAATACAAAGCCATATTTTTGTAATACATACTATTTTATCTCCTGTCTGTTGTTACATGTAAGAGAAGTATGCTTTTTTGAAGCAAATGAAGACGTAATTTTGCGCATGATATGTAAGGTATATAAAAGGCAATTGCCATATGGCTAGAAAGAAATACCAAATTGACACAACAACCAAGTTGACAAATATTATGCAAATAAACGATCTTTCAAATAAAAGAAACAAATATATAGTAGAATCATGGTCATTTATGGTGTTTATTGTAACGTGGAGTATGAATTGAAATCTAATTCATACATAAAAAAGTGAAAATATTCTAGGTATTTAAGGCATCATGTTTCCAAAAATTTTAACATTAGTCTATGAAAGCATTGCTTCATATACATAAGTAATGTGAGTGGAATGTGAGTGGAAATGTGTGTGAGCAGTTCTCCGTAACTATGTGAGAAGGCAGGAAAGAAATTGAGTAGAACGAAGTAATAATGTAATGCGAAAACAATAACAATGGAATAAATTAGAAATAAATAATATGTTTTGTTATTGTAGTAGGATATAAAAATAATGCATGAAAAATATTAAAAATAAAGTTATAGTATATCTAATTAGTTTGTAAGAAAAATTAGAATTTATATAAGCCTTTAGTACGTTAACCCCAAGAATGTGAGCATAAAAATTGGAAAACCTATAAAAAAACTCAAAATCATGGAAAAGGTCCCAATCCACTAAGATAGAGCTTAGTGATATAAAGCAACTACTTTGCACTTTGGTATTGCTAATTATTTGACAATGTTGTCAAAACCTGACTGTTTAATTTATACCAAAGTGTAACTGCTAATTATTTGACAATATTGCATCGACCCTATACTACAGTTTACCTAACTTCAGATTTCATTCTAATAATTTGAGAAATTAAATCTAAAAAAATCTGTAACATAAAGCTAGCATACAAACGTCAACTCTTAGTTTTTAACATGGGAAGGACTCCCTTAGATGTAACAGGCTTGTTCTAAATCATGAACAAACACCTAGCATAAATAAAAGGAAATTTCAACAATAAGATTACATTTAACATGTTAAACAATCATTGTGCAACAGCAAATAACCCAAGGTAAAACATATGTTCCAACCTTTCGATGATCGACTCAGCATCTGCTTGTCCAGGTCATGTGATTTGATCGTTGATGAATGCTTCAGCTCGATCAAGGTGGATCTCAGCAAAGCAGATAATTCTACATATGCTCCTCGATGATCCGACTGGGATCCTCAATCTTGATTCAATCGAAGAACTACCTGCAAGTTGACACAACTTGTCTCGATTCTCAACATATGGACCTTCATAACTGTCTAGGATGTGGATGCACTCTCTATTATTATTTAGGAAAAGCCATTAAACTAATGTAGTAAATGGCTTAAAACACAATCTCTCTTGATCATGAACATTCTCTACATAAAGAAAACTGACCAAGCATGTGGGGTCATTAATTATGCTATTATTAATACGTCCATCTAAGTAGCTTTCTTGGCTAATTGAACTGAAATTGTTGGCATTTTTCTTATGTAAACCATCTCTGATAACTCCACCAGAATCTACAACTCCACCATTCTGACTCTATTAAACAATGACATCATTAATACCATAAACACCAGTAATAAGTTCAACCTTCCCAACACATTGTATCACATACCAAATTTA
Organism: Ottelia alismoides; assembly: GCA_037367405.1. Taxonomy (NCBI): domain Eukaryota; kingdom Viridiplantae; phylum Streptophyta; class Magnoliopsida; order Alismatales; family Hydrocharitaceae; genus Ottelia; species Ottelia alismoides. The sequence continues at coordinate 1,208,450 of JAZKJV010001323.1, forward strand.
TCAAGTCACTTACATTTAGGTCACCATCTCCTGTGAGCTTGAATTTAGGGCCCGTGGGATAAAATTATCCCTATCCCCATCCTCAACAATTGCCTTGTTTTATGAATGAAATACGTGTCCTGTAACGAAAAATAAAAGGAAAATATTACCTCCTTATTTTTTGACCTGGGTGGGATTTCTTGGGGCAGAACTGCTTCCAAGACTTTTATCGTTTTCATGGATTTTTCTTCTTGTATTGTCCTGTTGTGCATAAAAGAATAATAGAAATAATTTATATATAAACTATTTATTCCTATTTGCGGAGTCAGAAATCTCTTAAATGATTAAATTCCATTTAAATATCAACTAACTCCTTTTCTTCACCATCAACTTCAAATATCATATCCTTTCTTAAATGAAATGGAGGTAAAACCAACCTACCGTGATGTTGTGGGGTGATAATAAGAATGATTGAGTCCATTCCAACCACACCTGCCACTATTTTCACAAAGACAATAAAGGTTGCATTATCAGACTCATCTTCGACCATTAGATTGAGTTTGTACCTATAATACCATGCGTTAGAATAAATGGATATGTTTGGAAAAAATCATTAAAAGAGACATTAAAATATTAAAGAATTTTAATTACCAAGGTAAGGGGGAATTCTCAATGGAACAACAATGATCACACAAAAATTTATTTTCATACGTCTGTAATCCAGCTTCACATTTTGGACACGCACGGTACCACCATCCATCCGAGATATCTATATCTACTATTGCAATTTGACAACTGGACTTTACAGCATACTGTGGTAAAAATTAGAAGTTTCAATAATTAATGCTATGACTAAAAGATTGTTTGTTTGATACAATGATGATATTTGAGGTTGGGTAGATCTCACCTTCTTTGTGAATACGTATATAATAAGATACATCTTGTGCTCTTATTGTTCCCTGTGTGGCTTTTCCCTGCATCCAAAATAGGTAGAGATCAAGTTACATAATAAAAATCATAGAAACTTTCTACGTACAGAAAATGTAAATATTTATTTGCAAAAAAACTGACCGTCTCATCAATCATGATAACATCCAAACTTAGTAACTCATAATTGGTTGGTGACCCATTTTCCTATTTGTTGACCTCATTTTTGAACATTAAGATTGATAATCAAACATTGTTAAAATGGAAACACAATTTAGACAATAACTGTTGATAAATTATCAAAAATTTCTTTGTAAACAATGTTTTTAGTGTAACCATAAAGCTCTGGATCGTTATTCTCTATATATATATCTTTAATCCTTCCCTTGATGTAACACGTGATATGGCTACGTAAAATTGACCGTGGGTGAAAACTGGTACAGGTAAATATATACCAACTTTTTCCAAAGTTTGACCTTGACTTTTGTTTATAGTCATTCCATAACATAAACGGACAGGAAATTGTTTTCTTATCAACGTGAAAGACCACTTTGTTTCTTTTACATGGAATGTAATACGTGGAATATAAACTTTATTACCATAATAACTTCCTGTTATAATTATTGCTTCTATAATTTTTGAAGTCATTTGGCTAACAATTAATCTCGTACCATTACAGAGACCCATACCTTGATCTAAGTTCCTTAATAACATTATTGGCACACCAATCTTTAATTTTAAAATATGATTAGGCAATCCATTAAATTTCAAAGTATTTAAAAACTCAATAGGATACCACAACTAAAAACACTAACCCGTCATCTCCAATTTACAATTGCAACAACATGGTCGAGCTTCCTTCCAACGAACAAAGAAAGTCAAACACACCATCATGTTAACACAACAAATGGTTGTCCGACCTCCCTGTCGGCCCTTTCACAATTAAACCCTCCAAAGCCACATCGCCACCTACTCTTTGACATACCAACCCAATAATCTCCCCCTCCTTCAAACCTAGAACATTCCATGAGAAAAATGCATTGGATCGTGTTTAACCCCGTTTTACAGCTTCCTAACTTGACCCCGACCCGTGTTTCCTTCCATAACCTTCCATTCTTTGAAACCGTCTCCAACTATACCATAAGGACCCTTCTATACCCCGCCATAGATTGCCCGCCATTTTCAACACTCATCAACCCCTCGCCCACTCCCGATCGCATACCATCAATTGCCACCTACCTTAGTCCCTTTTCCCCACATCTGCCTCTAGACCCATAAGTTAGTATTCTAAACCCACTAAAGATCGCATTCATCCTCTCCTTCCCATACCATGCTTCTCATCGCCGCACAGCCTCCACCATATTAATCATGTCTCCTTCCCCTAACATCCCACAGGAGCACGCTTGACGTCCTTAAGCCCACGTCTCCAAAACCCTCCTCACCACCTCCCCCCATGCTCAATCGCACTCCATCTCCCATCTCCTGAACAATCTATCTCATCCAAAGCCTCCTCCCCGACAGTGATGAACCCCCCCCCCCCCCCCCCCCCTCGAGGTAAGCTCCCCAACACCACTGTCATACAACTTAGCCACACCAACAAAAGCTTGTAAAGAAGCACCACACCATTTCCTCGCTAAGACTTTCTTTGTTCATCCACCTAAGTCATTGATCAATCTACTATGTCATATTAAAATGCTAAGACTTTCATCATCTCTAATCAATTTGTTGACTTTCATCAGTTGATTAAGCCATTCATCATTCAACCGCTCTATTCATCAATCGACTAAACATTGGTGTTTGCTTTCATATGTTTACTAGCTATTTTCTCAGTTGAATAACTCTTCGATTGGACGACTAACTGGTCCTTACGTCAACTAATTTATACATAGGTTGACTAATTTTATATATCGAACAACTAACTGGTCCTTACGTAAGCTAATTTATACATCGGTTGACTAATTTTATATATTGAGTTTTTAGACAACTCTGAGGTTTATCCGATTGGATTCCTTAATAAAATATTGTATTATTTGTGGGTTGGGTTTTATTTCAGTATTTTTTGTTTGGTTAATATTGCACATAATATATTTGTGCTAAAATATTGCCCTTGCGCACGATCCATGTATCCCCAATATTCTGAGGTGGCATTTCAAAAGAAGTATTCCGTAGAGACGAGCTCATGTGACCAACAATAATTAACATGGAAAAAAGAATTTGATTTGATATTCAATGATGCATATGAGCCAATGATCTTTCAATGAACATTGATCAAATAGGGATTAACATGTAAAGCATTGCATGCGGTGTATATAGGGAAGTGTAATGCATTTCAAAAGAAGTATTTCGTAGAGACGAGCTCATGTGACCAACAATAATTAACATGGAAAAAAGAATTTGATTTGATATTCAATGATGCATATGAGCCAATGATCTTTCAATGAACATTGATCAAATAGGGATTAACATGTAAAGCATTGCATGCGGTGTATATAGGGAAGTGTAATGCAAGAATGGGGGTGCATATCTATATCTGATGTGTAAATGCAAGAACAGTATACGATTACGCTTTTTATTCCAATTTTAAAACTAATGTTTCTGACAACAATAAATTCCAAAAACACCTAAAACATGCAACAAACAATACAACCGATACCATGTAAGATGACAAAAAATGGAAACAAGAAGCCAGATAGCCAATATATGTGCAGCATACTTCAATTTTCACTTACATATCTTGATCACGGTCATTAGCTAAAGCGAGTTTTGCAACAGTGAGGAAGGCAGCATCAACATTTACATCCTCCTTAGCTGATGTTTCGAAATATGTTATGTTTCCCTTGGAAGTGCACCATTCTTTCGCTTTTTTTTCCGATACCTTGGCAAAGGTCAGAAGAATTAGACAAGTAAAAGAAAAAATACTGACTTGGATATATATATATATATATATATATTATATATATATATATATATATATATATATATATATATATATGAAGATCTCAAAGAGTATACCACTCTGCTATTGCCTCCATCGACATCAATTTTATTGCCAAGTAGGATAAATGGAAATGCCTTGGGATCTCGAGGGCTAGCCTGTCGAAATAAAACATTTGTTTCCAGATATTTTTATAATATCCAAGTTCATCATTTAAAATTAATTTGCTATTAAGTATATAATAAACTCATTCTGCTTTAGAAAACAAACAACGAAATGCATGCGCAGGAAAGATGGTGCAGACACAAAAGGCTACATTTATAATATTTTCACCACAAAGAATCAAGAACTTTATTTTTTAGAAATAATCCAGAACTAATCTTGCAGATATCTAAGGTGAGGGGTCTCAAGATGCATGTGCAGAGAAGATGATACAGTAAAAATATCATTATTTTCTACAGCTCCGAAATATATCCCTTGTCTTCAGTATTACCAACTATTACATATAAATCAAGTTCAGATTCACGTGTGCTGTTTCAGGAGGGATATAGATGAAACTGCTTCCCATAGAACAGCACAGTGCTCATACCAAGAGTCGATGCATAGAAGCCATATGCAGACAACAGTTCCAGTTTGTGCAGAAAGAACCAAGTCAGCATCTTAAGAAATACAAACATACCATGTTATATGCAAACACTCTATTTGCCAATTTCACGTGATTTTCAACATAGTCAGAAAGTGTTTTGAGTGAATATTTTGATTTAGACTTTCCAAGAGGAACGAAGGGTGCATATGCTTATCACAGAATAGCATGCACATTGTCTGGATTGCTCAATCAGCACGACGAACAGCACATAGCCATGGTCTGCACCCCCCAGCATGCTCAGAAGTCAAGAACCCCAATATATGCGTTCGGTGACATGGGGCGGAAGTAAAACATTTTCTACGAAAAATTGCACTAGCATTTCATTTGTTTTTTTTTCTGGAAGCTTATGTTATGATTCATGCAAGGCCAGTGGGGGAACGTGGAGTGGAACATGGTAACTCAACCCACTGACAAGGGGTTAGGAGTACTGCATGTGAAGGAGATGATCAAGATGCCTATAGCGAAATGGGTGATTAGGATCTTAGGCAAGGTGGTGATCTGTCGTGCTTTCTCCCACAGAAAGTCTATGGGGCATCTCCCGACTTGAGTAGCTTAAAGAGGATTAAACACCATCTACTTTTAGGCATGGTGTAAGGTCAATGGTGCCTGATGTGGTTCCCTTTATAAAACCTGCAGGGATGGGAACAGATAATTGATTCTGCTCGGATTGATTGGTCTGGGAAAGGAGTTTTCATTGAATGGTTAACGAGGCTTTTTGCTCCTTAGCAAGGATGTATGCGCCAAGGTGGCTAAGGTTTGGAGGAATGGTAACAAGTGTCCAACTTTTCACACTTCCTTCTCTTATCAGAGGTGGATGGATTTCTCCAGTTGATGAGTTTATTGGTGGGTATTAAGGTCCCATCAGTGGGTATCGACCACGGCAGGCTGGTAAGACATAGTCTATCTATCAAGAAGGCTTATGTAGACATTTCTAGTAATATTTTATCCTCCCATTGTGGAGACAGACTACAAGCATATATGGACATAAAAGTTAACTCCTCTGAATTACAGTTTTCTTATGGATCATGTGCCAGAACTGTTTTCTAGCGTATACTTGAAGGAGAAACTTTTTTAAGGTATAAAGGATTCTTGCCCAAGAAGTGTGGACGGTCGGGAGGACTTTTTTTTGGATAAAAGAAGGTGATCTCCCGAGGTGAGAGTCACCGCAACAACAATTTCATTAAAAGGTTTTGGGGTACATTCAAGGTTTGAAAAGATGAAAGGCGGAACGAGGCATTTTCCCTGGAGACAAGGCAAGGCATAGCCTCGAGGCGGTCGAGGCGTAAGTCTCAGTTTGTATAGGAAAATACTTATAAAAACTATAATAAATATGTTTACTGATGAAATTATCTTAATTGACATCCATATAATATATAACATTGCAATATATGATGAAATTACGAAGATAAGTATGTGAAAGAAAGAATATGTAAATTCCATAAACTTATCTACTAAATTTCTACCCAATTAAAAAATAGATCAGTAGCTATAATTGTCATTAAAATATCAAAGACATTATATTTTTCATTAAAAATATTGAGGCGCATAAAATTATGATTAGATATACTTGTTATATAACTAATATATAAAATATGACAACATTGATGATGCAGCGTGGCCCCAAATTATGGGGCCACATTTATTTAATTAGATAATTATCAATTTTTATTTACGTTTTTTTGGGTCTAATTTAATAATTGAGATCGCATGTGATCTCAACGTTGATTTCGTAGAGTTTAATTATATCTGTGGTCAATTAAATAATTAGGGTCCAATTAAGTTAGTTAGAGGTCAATTAGGATCAAATTAGTTATTAATTTGATTTGTTTACTATTTTTGTAAACCCTCTCTCCTATATAAAGAGAGGGTAGGTCCTTGTTTTTAGACAGTCCATTATGAAGTAAAATTTGAGTTGATCTCATTTTATCCCCTCTCCTTCTCTTTCTCCCTCCACGCGATCTCCGCGGTCTTCTCCTCAACCCCGCGCATTCCGGCGTGTTCTTTCCTCAACCCCTTCCAATTTCTCTCCTCAACCCTTCTATTTCTCCCATCAAAATCAACAAAATATTTATTCGCCGTCGCCGATTCGTTTTTGCATCAATTGGTATCAGAGCAGGCTTACAGATCGTCCTCACGATCTGTCGATCCATACAAAAGTTCACGCAATCATCATGCAACGAAGGGCCATCGTTCATCGGAACGAAAACAACGATTCAACAAGGAGGTGACGGGCCTGCTATTTGATTTACAGTCCAAATGTCAAGATCTCCAGTCCAAATGTCGAGATATGGTGGCTAATTTCGAGACTCTTATCGCGGCCAAATCAACATCTTCCACTACCGAAGCCGCTGCCCAGATCTGTGGCGAAGAAAATCACGAAAATATCGCCGTCAACGACGATTTATGCGCAGTCCAGGCAGTTTCAGGAGGCAAAACAATCGAACTGCTTGCTGCCCAGTCCGTATTCGAGCAGCAATCACCTTTGGCAACAACTATCTCACCGTCTCCGACCACCCCGGCACCATTCCAACCTCCCCAGGTACCGCTCCTGCCCTCCCCTACCCGCACGGCCGCCAGCCCCGCTCCAGCAACCCCCCCGACAGTTCCCAGATTCCCAGCGGCGCCTCCCACGGTCCCGGCGCCGCCACCCACAGCCACGGCGCCGCCACCTTTCCCGCCGTCCCTCTCCCTCCTCCCGTGTCCCACACCCCTGCCCCCAGGCCCCCTCCTGCACGCCACCTTCTTCCCCGAGCGTCACAGCAACCCAACGCGCCATCGCCACCCCCCTTCTCATCTCCGCCAAAACCGTCGCGCCGACCCTCTGCTTTCCCCCTCACCGGCGCAAAGCCCCGCGCCCCCGCATCCTCCCCGCGACGCTGGCCCTGCTTCACCACCCTCCCGACAGCCCTCCCACGCCGCCAGCTTGCGCCGCGTCTGCCCCATGCCGGCAACGCCACCTCCCCGTTGGCCCCAAGGAACCGCGCCCCGCCGCCCTTTGAGAAAGAGGGGAACCCTAACTGGGTTCGCGAGATCAACGGGATTCCAATCCCGTAAAAGCTTGGAATTGAAATTAAGTGGTGAAATTTGCAAAGAAAATTCCTCAACTTCCGCTATTTACGAAGAGGTCCACAGCAGTAAGAAAAAAGAGAATAAGGAAGGGGTACGAAAATTGCACCCCTATCCCTGGTGGCGGAATTTTTTTAGAAAAAGGGCTGAAAATCAGGACTATGGGGACTATCCTTATTCAAATAGGACTAGGACCTTGGGGTTTTCTTATATAAGGATCCCGTGGCTCCAATTCTTAGACACATCTCCCCTTCTTCTCTCTTTGTGCCATTGCTTCATCATGGATTATTCAAGGGCCATATTCTCCATGCCGCATCAATTCTTTGAGCACAATGGGAAGAAGACGACGATCGAGACGACGCCACCGTACGCCCCGCATATGTTTTTCGACCACGGTGGCCGCGCATCTCCCGCCTGCACGTGGATTCCGCCATTCACGCCCCACATGTTTTTCCAGAAGATAATTAAAGCCGCCGAGCCTGCAGTTCACGCAATTCGTCAGGAGCCGAATTTTTGAAAGCGGTGGAGAGTTGATGCAGCGTGACCCCAAATTATGGGGCCACATTTATTTAATTAGATAATTATCAATTTTATTTACGTTTTTTTGGGTCTAATTTAATAATTGAGATCGCATGTGATCTCAACGTTGATTTCGTAGAGTTTAATTATATCTGTTGGTCAATTAAATAATTAGGGTCCAATTAAGTTAGTTAGAGGTCAATTAGGATCAAATTAGTTATTAATTTGATTTGTTTACTATTTTTGTAAACCCTCTCTCCTATATAAAGAGAGGGTAGGTCCTTGTTTTTAGACAGTCCATTATGAAGTAAAATTTGAGTTGATCTCATTTTATCCCCTCTCCTTCTCTTTCTCCCTCCACGCGATCTCCGCGGTCTTCTCCTCAACCCCGCGCATTCCGGCGTGTTCTTTCCTCAACCCTTCCAATTTATCTCCTCAACCCTTCTATTTCTCCCATCAAAATCCACCAAAATATTTATTCGCCGTCGCCGATTCGAATTTGCATCAATTTGATGCAGCGTGACCCCAAATTATGGGGCCACATTTATTTAATTAGATAATTATCAATTTTATTTACGTTTTTTTGGGTCTAATTTAATAATTGAGATCGCATGTGATCTCAACGTTGATTTCGTAGAGTTTAATTATATCTGTTGGTCAATTAAATAATTAGGGTCCAATTAAGTTAGTTAGAGGTCAATTAGGATCAAATTAGTTATTAATTTGATTTGTTTACTATTTTTGTAAACCCTCTCTCCTATATAAAGAGAGGGTAGGTCCTTGTTTTTAGACAGTCCATTATGAAGTAAAATTTGAGTTGATCTCATTTTATCCCCTCTCCTTCTCTTTCTCCCTCCATGCGATCTCCGCGGTCTTCTCCTCAACCCCGCGCATTCCGGCGTGTTCTTTCCTCAACCCTTCCAATTTCTCTCCTCAACCCTTCTATTTCTCCCATCAAAATCCACCAAAATATTTATTCGCCGTCGCCGATTCGAATTTGCATCAATTGACATGCCTTGAATCTAATCTTTCTTTTTTCTAGTTGGTATGTTATGTTGCTCACTATGTCACCTCTCTTAACACTAGCTTTTCTTTAAGCTTTATAGATTGTGTATTTAAAAGTGCAATATTAAGAATTTCTTGAAAAAAATATACAAGTTTAATGCTTAATATGAATATGAACAAACTTAAAATTCCAAGCTTTCATCTTGTAAACATATATCCTAGAAAACTATACATTTATAAGTATCTAAAACTACTAATGAGACAATTTAAATCCTTAAAAAATGCTTTAAATTCCAAAAAACGCCTCACAGACCGCCTCGCCTCGCCTCGACCGCCTCACCGCCTCGAGGCCAGCCTTTTAATACATGCTCTTGTCAAAACACTGATGTACTACTATCGTATTTTCTGTTTTATTTGAATTGAAGGTACATGTCCATTATATAAAATGGAAACCTAGTTTATGAAGTACAAATACACAAGCATTCTATAAAATGCAGAGCAACTAATGGGCCAACCGAATATTCTGCAAACTTGTGAAACCCTAATAACTAGCGGTATAATGTTATCCTAAAAAAATGTTCTGCCGGTCAAGCGAAATTGAAAGTTTTATATAATAAATCCAAAGATATATAAATGCAGCATCTACCTGTTTGAGGAATTCATCATGCCAGTTGTCAAGAGTATCAAATGATCTGTTCACGTTAACATCGTACACCAGAACACAGCAATCAGCTCCTCTATAAAATGCTACACCAAGACTCTGAAACCTCTCTTGCCCTGCAGTATCCCATATCTGTGAAAGCATTTGGCAACTAACTGAGCAAGGATAGGAAAAACCCTGCAAAGCAAATAAGATCAAAATTATATGTGTGGTTACCTGCAAGGTCACAAGTCTATCCTCAATCAGAATCTCTTTCGTCAGAAAATCGGCACCAATTGTGGCTTTATATTGCTGGCTAAACTTCTTGTGCACATATCTTAACTGTGAATTAAGGTCTATCTTTCCCGATTTGCTTATTATAAAAATCATGACTAAGGACATATAATGACATCAGCACCACTGGTATAAGATTAAAAAATGAACCAGCATCGAGACCATTACTAGAGATAATAGCATAATCAAGCACTGTAACATAACCAAAAGCGGGCATTCTCATAATGAGTGTCTCGTATATGAGTTAACGTTCACTGTGCCTAGTATCACTCCGTATATCATTTCACTTCATTAGGATCCCTCCACTCTAACCAAAGCATTCTATGTGCTCACCGCACATCTTTCCGTGGTTGAAATTAACAGAAACTACCTCAACATCTCCTATCTCTTCCAAACATACCAGCCTTTACTGTTACACTTCCACCAGGACAGGTCAAAATTCGATATTGAAAATTTTATTTCCCCATGTTTTCATAATGCAATTCCCTTACTCGGGTTGAAACGTCAAAAATTTGCCGCCCCGCAACATATTCAAAGAACCAACACCAAATGCCATCGTACCCATGCTGATCGCATCGCCGCCGTGGGACGAAAGCGACCTGGGGGATACTGATTCATGAGTGACGTCTTCCCGACCCTGCAATTTGAAGAGAACAGAAAAGGGATCCATCAAAAGCGCACCCGATTGTCGAGAACAAAGCGAAACCCTAGAAAATGGGAGCGGGAGAAGAAAACGATCGATCGGAGAGGTGGAGAACGGATACCCGCTGTCGCCCAGGACGATGACCTTGAGGAGAGTCCGCCTGCGCGACGCCATTGGCGGAGAGGGACACCGGAGGATCGGGAGGCGGAGCGAGAGGAGGAGGAAGGTGGGGATGGAGGAGGTGGACTTTCTATTTCCGTTGGATGAAATTCTCCTCACGAACCCGTTAATGATTGGTTGTTCGCTGCTTTTATATTGGTCGGGATTAAGAGCCAGATCTCAAGGAGTCATTTTCCATATATCGCTATTTTTCCTACGTGAAATCCCCAACGACCAAGGTACACTGTCTAGCACGATGCTAAGAAAAAAAGATAGAATAGGACGACCAATCCTTCTTGTCTTTTTTTCTTGACAATATTTCAGATGAAAAATAAGCTCATAGATGAGTTTTATCTCTACTCACGACAGTGGTAGCTAAGATTGGTATTTAGTATTTAATTGGATGGATTGTGGAATAAAGATTATTCGGTATTCGGACAATAATCATAATTATTTGATTATGTATTTTTTATTTTTTTAATTATTTTAAATAAAAATATATCTAATATATTCTTATATATATATATATATATATATATATATATATATATATATGATCATCGATCAATAAGGGGATGTTCAGAAATAAGTATGAATAATGATGGGAAATAAGGAGAATAACGATTTATTCTTCGTTCGGTTGGAAAGATATGAATAATGAGAATAAAGTTGAATAATGGTAGGTAAAGTGCAATAAAGTGAAATAATAGGATGTTGATGGAAATAGTCGTACTCTTGGAAACCGCATTGGATGGAGAATTGACACATTATTCTAGTGCTTATTCTCCAAACGAATAGGGCTTAAAAGTCCAAGATAAAAGCATCAAATAACAAGTTACATATATATATTTTTAAATAAATAAGAACTTTAAATAAATAAAAAAATCAGCAGTTCATTGGAATAGTCGACCGATATTAGCTCGAATACCAGAATATCTGGGCCGAGTTTTCTAGATTCTATTCCCCGCGAGAGTACGGTTATCAATGTAGTGTTCATCCAAGTTCCTTTGGGGCTCATAAATCTTATTGTATCAGGATCCGCCTCTTAACGTACATTTTCCTCAACAAGATAAGTAGCATAGCCATTCCTTTCACACATCCATTTGTCTAAAAAAAGCAACGCTTATACTCAGTGCATCATTTGTAAAACCTTATTCCACTTCTCCATACAGTGGCTAAACATTTAACCATTTGTAGACATTGCTAGAAATCGAAGGGGAAGAGGAGAGGTGAGTCGTCAGGGATGAAGGCTATCGTCAGCGCATTGTTCTCTATTTATAGACCCATGCACGCGTTTGTACGCTCTAAACCCTAACTACCCATCTCATTCTCACTAACCACCTCCGATTAGTGCAGGATTTACCAAGTATAATGACCACTCGATCATTATCTTATATGTAAGTAACATCTCCCACTTGACTGACGTGGTCATACCACACTCCCACTATTCGTGGGGTGCCTATATTCTATAGATGTCTCAAGAGTTCAATTTTCTTGAATACCTTCTGCTTGACTCATATATTCATGAGTCCCATTAAACTAACATGTTTAATGTATGTTCTTGTTGAAATTCCTTTTGTAAAGGAATCATCTAACAAATCACTCGTGGGAATATATGTTACCTTAATCTCTTATTTGGCAGTTATGTCCTGAATATAATGATACTGGATTTCAATGTGTTTTCCTCTTGAACTATCCGCCCTCCTGTTAATCAAGCTTATAGCGGCTTGATTATCGCAATATATTTCAACTGGTCCTTTGACCAATTCGAGGCCTAAGTTTTCAAGAAAACGTCTAATCCAAACAGCATGAGTGGTAGCCATGCTGCATGTAATATATTCAGCTTCTTGTGTATGTCTAGGTACACAATTTTGTTTCCTACTTCCCCAAGAAACAGTTGCACCATCAAAAATGAAAAGATAACATGATATGAATTTCCTATCATCAATATCCCCTCAGAAATATGCAAAATCCTCTTAATGGATTTCCAACGAGCCTGCTCGGGATTACTTTGATATCTACTTACTAAGCTTATTGGATAAGCCAAATCAGGTCTCGTACATGACATTGCATACTTTAAACTACCTACTGCTTGTGCATATGGAACATCAAGTGGGTTTTGTCCCTTTCCTGGACATTGACTTTTACTAAGCCTTTTTCCTATCACAGGTGGTGTAGGGTCTGGAGTATTATTCTGCATTCCAAAACTCTTTAATACTGTATGCAAATACTTCACTTCATCTAAATTCAATGCTCTTGAGCTTATGTCTCTACTGATCTGGATTTAAAGAATATAGGATGCCTCTCCCATGTCCTTCATCTCAAATTCAGAACTTAATTTATTCTTTATACCATTTAACATCTCTATGTCATTTCCTGCAAGCAAGATGTCGTCTACATATAATGACAAAATTATAAACTTGCTCATGCTATGCATGACGTATACACAATTATGCAATTTATTTACCACAAAAATCAATTGAATAATTGTATCATGGAATTTGAGATACCACTATCGCGAAGACTATTTCAATCCATATAGAGTTTTTTTCAATTTGTAAACCATATTCTCCTTTCCATCTATCTGAAAACCATCAGGTTGTTGCATGTATATATCTTCCTTTAAATCTCCAATGAAAAATGCAGTTTTAACATCTATTTGAAATAATTCCAAATCCATATACGTGATCAGTGCCAAAATCATCCTTATCGATGCAAATTTGACAACGGGAGAATATGTTTCCTGGAAATTATCTCCGGCTTTCTGAGTGTAACCTTTAGCGACTATCCTTGCTTTATATTTATCAGTTGTACCATTAGCTCAGTACTTTTTCTTAAAGAACCTTTTACATCCTATGGACTTCCTGGCTACCGGTAAGTCACATAGTTCCCAGATACCATTTTCATCTATCGAGTCAAGTTCATCCTTCATGGCGGTCGTCCATGATTCTGACTTAGATGAGGCCATCACTTCATCAAAGAACACTGGATCCGTACAATCCACAATGTCCTCATCAACAGCAAGACACGAAATCTCACAAGAATACAGATGGTAGTCGCCCATCCATGCAGATAGCGTTCTGGATCTTTTGTTTCCAGCTAAACTAGTAGATTGACTAGGCTCGCCCACAACCTCCAAAGGAATACCGATATTTACAGGTTCATCCTCTACACCAGAAAGAAATTCCCTTCCTAATTGATATGTTTCCGAGTCAGAATCATTATCATGCAAATCAACTAAAAGTTCCAAATCCTCATATTCTGCTTCCTTATCCTCCTTATTCTCGATAAAATTAGCATCACGACTCTTAATTAGACCTCTTTCTTGATGTAGAAACATGTATCCTTTTGGTTTCTGTGAATAACCAATAAAAATACACTTTATTGTCTTGAAATCAAGCTTATCTCTAAGCTGATACGAGACTAAGACATGATCTAATTGTAGTTTTTTTCCATTCCACATCGCATATGGTATGGATTCAACGTATTTCGTGGGAATTTTGTTTTGTATATAATTTGCAGTCAATACTGCTTGACCTCACAAATTCTTCGGGAGTCTCGATTGCGAGAGCATGCACCTAACTGCATTCATCAATATTTCATTTTTCCTTTCTGCCACTCCATTTTGTTGTGGTATGGCATTGTTGTATGTCGAACAATGCATGCACGAATGCAAAAGTCATTAAACTCTCGCGAGTTAAATTCTCCACCTCTATCCGTCCTTAACACTTTGATCGATCTACCTAATTTAGTTTCTACCTCAGACTTATATCTCTTAAAGCATTCAAAAGCTTCAGCTTTTCTTTCCAAGAGATATACAATGGTAAATCTCGAATAATCATCAATAAAGGTAATAAATTATTCCTTATTTCCATATATTTTGACACTTAGGGGACCACAAATATATGAATGAATCAATTCTAGCAATTCCTTTGACTTTTCACCATTATAAAATGGCTTTCTAGTCATATTTTAAGTCAAACAATGCTCACAAGGCAATGTTCTTGCTCCTGTTATGTTAGACAATAAATCTGACTTTATTATTTGATTCATCTTATTATTTCCTGGGTGCACTAATCTCATATGTCATAATCAAAATCAGACAATAAATACAAGGAATAACTCAAATCATTATTGATTGATTCAGCAAAAACAGGGATACAAAATAAGTTATGCGCAAGCACGAATTTGTCGACTACAAAGACTTTTTTATCTCGACCTATAGAGACACGATTATTATATAATCTAACTTCTAGATTCTTCTTCAGGAGAGCTGCCACTGAAATCAGATTCCTTCAGAGCCCTGGAGCATAGAATACTTCTTGGAGGGTCATCACAATCTCCCCCCAAGATCCAACCTATAAGTTCCAACTCCTTCCACATCTAAGTAGGTGTTATTGTCCATGTAGATCCTCTGCTCGTTCCTTTTAAGCTCTTTGAATTCCACGAGTCCCTCTTTGATCTTCGCAATATGTCGGGTGGTACCTGAGTCCGCCCACCAAATTTCACAGTCGGTTGTGGTAGAGTTACACTCAACCACACTAACGAATTCGTGTTTCTTGCCCTTCTTTTTCAGGACCTTAGATTGGCCTGATTTCATCCATTTCGTGGGATAGTTAGCCTTGAAATGATCAAATTTTCCGCAAGAATAGCATGATCCTCCTGGTCCTTTTCCACATTGTTGTTGATTTCCCTTGAATTTAGCTTTTGTGGGAGTCATATATTTCTTTGTGATGAACATCATGCGCCTCTTCTTGTTCAACTTCGAAGACATCAGTCTTCTTCCTTCTGTCAGTTAAGTCTTACTCAATCTCAAGTTGATTATGGCTCCATTTAGCCTTAAAGTGGTGACAACCATATCGAATGAAGATGACAGACTATTCAATATAGTTGCCACATGTAAATTCTTCGAAATAGAAGTTCATGCTGTCTGCAGATCTTTTGCAATCACTATCACCCGATTGACGTGTTTAATAATACTATCGGATTCCTTTATTTTGCATGTGTTATATTTGTGCAACAGGTGTTGCACATTCACGTCCGTCTTGGAGTCATAATTCCACTTGATCGATCTCCATAACGCATATGCGGATTATGAGTTTCGAAAACCCTAATCAAATCATCCTCCATATGTATGAGGATGAAACTACGAACTTTCTTATATGTTTTCTTCCACTGTCCATATAAATCCTTGGGGTAACTTTCTTAACATCAGTGGCTTCTTTGGAGAGCTCAGAAAAAGGGATGTCTATAATACTATTTAGATTGTCATGCATTAGACCATATAAAATTTTTCGACTCCACATATCATAGTGGACACCATTCAGTTTTTCCAACTTAGCCAATTCAGATGCAATCCGTTTGGTTGCTATGGGTATATTGATTCACTAAATAGAGGGAAAAAAATAAATAGAGTTTTTGGTATTTATAACAAGCTAATGAATGTTACTATAAGATGATGAATAGAAGTTTAATCACTATAAATAAAAGTCGAACTTGTTTCTAGATGACTGAACATATATGTATTTAAAAAAAACTCAAAAAAATAGAGCAGACCAAGAGCTTGCACAGTAAATAAGAAGTCCTACTTTAGACAAATAAACCAACACGATAAAATAAAGGTAAACTTTCGTATAAAGACAAAACAAGAGATTAAAAAAATACTTTTGCAAAAGCAGTTAATATTAAAAAAACAAAACATAGTAAAAGATGAAAAAGTCAAAAATTTAATCTAACAATGAATGTCTCACTGAAGAATAAGGCAAATAATATATTATACTACAAGACAATATTATACTACAAGACAAACAAAGGAAATAAAAAAATGGATGTAAACACATCCACCGGGAGATGTTAGAAAAAGTATATAACAAATTAATGATACATGATAAAAAGTACTTCTTTACAGTGGGAGCCAACACACATAAGAGAAGGCAAAAAATTTTGAAAATCAAAGCTATCAACTATCAGTATGCCATAGAGGTATGGTATGGAAAAAACCTTATAGAAAAAAGTACCTCTTCCACTCGAGGCAAGCGTGAGAACACAAATCTACGGGAGGAGCGACTCGGAGAAGATTGATCGCTCCGAACGAACACAAGATCGTAAATCAGATTCCACCCTTCGAGCGAGCGTAGATGAATGCCACAACTAGAGAAGCTGACACCGCTAATGGCCTGGTTGAGCAACTCAGGAACGAGGGGCTCTGATACCAGTGTTAGAAATCGAAGGGAAAGAGGAAAGGTGAGTCGTCGGGGATGAGGGCTAGCGTCAGATCATCATTCTCTATTTATAGGCCCATCACGCGCCCGTAAGCCCTAAACCTAACCGTCCATTCCTTATCTTCTCACTAACCACTTCCGATTAGTGCGAGATTTACTGAGTCTAATGACCACTCAATTATTATCTTATGGGTAACTAACAAATAGTTAAGTTATCATCAAGCTATTTTATATTTATAAATTATGTATATACTTAGCTCCTTGTTAGCATAATAGTATTGTAACTAATTCAATCGGATTTATTTAGCTATATTCTTAGCATACAAAACAAGCAAGCGTTACAGAGTCATAAGGCCATCATACAAAAATGAAAGAAGTATCGTAACTATTTTAAGCAACAACTAGAATTATCATTTTACTTCTCCTAATTCTAAACATCCTTTGTAAGTATGTGCATGAATGTGGGTTGTGTTAGATCCAGACATCCTCCTGTGAATAGTAGTTGTTTGGTTAGTTGGAAGGATTGGAATGATAAATGCGATATGACGTGACATTGGTTGTGTTATATTAACTTTTTTATTATAATATTTTTATGCTATTTTTTTATTCGAACATGGTTAAAAAATATTATAACAAAGAAATTGCTTGGTCCATACAGCTTATTCTAACCCAAGAATGTAAGGATAAAACAGAAAGTATGCAAAGTTACCCCAAGGTAATTGATGAATACCCATTCATCACTCTTTATTCTTCTATTTTAGCTACAAAAACCCTTTGCAAATACATGTAGATATGTGTAAATACCAATAATTACCAAAAGCATGCATTGTGTAAAAACCTATAATTAGCATGTTTTTGTGCACAAAATAAAAGAATAAAGAGCAAAAAGAAAAAGAGGGAAATATTTAGAATAAATATTGAGCAACCTAACCCAAGGGAGGGCTCAGCATGGGCCTGACCGCATAAAAGCCAAAGTAGAGGGAGATAGGGGCTCACATGTGTATATATTTGTAAATACTTTATATTTTCCTCACCCAAAAATATACTTATACATATTGTGTATATATTCTATTAAAAACAAAATAAAAAGATAAAAATCAAAAAGTCAAAAATACCCTTCCCTCACCATGTGTATAAACCACACCCTTGTATTTATTTAACCCTATAAATAAACTCATTTATTTTCTAAACTTTTTGTGAATATTCTATGGTATATTTTGTAAATAAAATAAATAACAAGAAACAAAACAAAAATCAAATAAAAATCACAAAATGAAAAATACAAAAATACATTGTATAAATACCATG
Organism: Ottelia alismoides; assembly: GCA_037367405.1. NCBI lineage: Eukaryota > Viridiplantae > Streptophyta > Magnoliopsida > Alismatales > Hydrocharitaceae > Ottelia > Ottelia alismoides. The sequence continues at coordinate 1,226,792 of JAZKJV010001323.1, forward strand.
TGTATAAATGTATTCAACCATTTATTTCACCCTTGTATATAAGTAATAAAAATAAAATAAAAATATTCTTTTATTCCTCATTTCATGTTGTAAATAAATAAAATACAAAATGAGCATAAAAATACCTAAAAATAACAAATAAAAAATCAAAAATAAAAACCCATATAGTGTACATATACCTATATATAGAGCTACCCTATTTTTATTTCCAAAAATTAATTAAAAATCACCAAAAAATAGAAAAAAATAAAAGAAAAATATTTCATGTTTTAAGTTTTCTCTAATTCGACTTATTTCTACCCTAAAAAAATAAAACAAAAATCAAGTACACGTGGCCGCTCCTGATTGGGCCACGGGGGAATGTTGACCCCGGTCAACTCCCCCGCGCCTCCTTCCTTTTCTGGCCGTCGCGCGCCGCGTCTCCTTCCCCGATTTTTCCCACGCGACTCCAGCTGTCTCCCATTCAACCCCCGCGCCCAAATTCTTCGCCGCACATCCCTCTCCCTCGCCGGATCCTCCGCCATCAAATCCCCGCCTTCCTTTGCTGTCCTCACGCAACCCTAATCGCCCGGTCACTCCTATATATCCTTCACCTCCGCCGCCTTCGCGCGCCATCTTTGGCCATTCTCTTTCTCTCCAGTGACCTCCATTGGCTCCGCCTGAGTGACAGCGAGCGCCAGCCCTTGTTGCAGTGAGGTGAGGAAGCGATCCCATTGATCCGGCGAACTTCGCCGCCTTTGCTCCGCCGCCAGCGTCGAGCACCGAGCTTCAGGCCTTGACGTCCTTCGAAGCTACGACCCGGAGACAGCCACGCTCCAGCACAGTCTACTTCAGCCACCAGGTAGCCTTAGATCCTTCTAGTTTCGTCTAATTTCCGTTTACGCCCAAATCCTCGTTCCGACGCACATCTCCGATTCCGGCCACTCCGATCACCCATCTCCCAATCCGACCCGATCAGCACCTTCGCAACCTCCTCAAGCACCTTCTACGCCATTTCATTCAACCCAGATCGCACAGGATCTGGGAGCCGAGCTCCACCGCCGTCGCCTCGCCGGAGCTCTTTCGCCCCACCGCATCGTTCATCTTCACCCCGTCTTCTTGGGTCGAGGCACTTTGCCCTCGACCCGCGAAGCTCCTTGTCTACTTTGCAGGTCCAAGGGAGGTGTCTGAGCCTCCAGTTCATTCAAGCCAGGAGCTTCGAGCCACAAGCCTCGCCGGAGCCCCTCCAGGGCTCGGTTGGGTCCGTGGCCACCACCAGCAGCTGCGGGACACCCTAGCGGAGCTTCTCCGACCTTCAGGCGCAGCTGAGGAGACCGGAGGCACCTTCACGAGGCCGGCGAAGTTCGCCGGCCATCAGTTCTTCGAGGACCTCCCAGAGCCGTCCGATGCATCCTCTGCTCCAGATCTGATCGTGACCGTCCATCCTTGAAGGAGCAGCAGCCGTTGATCTATCTGAGGAGACATCTGGACCGTTGCATCCGAGGAGAGAGGCACTCGAGCCCCGCACCGTCCGATCATCCACGTGGGCCTCTCCCCACCGTCGGATCAGGCCAGCGTTTCAAGAGTAAAGGCGCGTTTGCATCTCCACCGTCCGATCACCACGTGGCGTCCATCTGACCGTCGGCTAATAAAGGGGTAAATATCATAGGCCCCCCTCTGTTTATCTTATTTCAGTTCAGTCCTGTAATTTTTAATTCACGTTGTTTATTTTCTGGGTTATTTGCATCAAGGACCTCGCACTTTATTTTAATTGCAATTATACCCCTGCCAGTAGAAACCCACGTGCTTTAGCACGTGTTTTGTTGGGTTATTTGCATGAGACCCTTTGTAGTTCTGGAATGTTATGCAATGAATGAAATGTTTTGAGAAATTGCATTTATACCCCTGTGAGCACTTTATATGCGCATGTGCGAATTATTTTGGGAATTTTGCAGCCATACCCCTGGGCTTTTGATACGAGTTATCAAATAGCCCTAGGACTTGGTTTTTCTTACATTTAGGTCCCTGTGTGCCCCAGACACGTGCTTGGCACGTGATTTCTTGGGTATTTTGCACCAGGACCCCAGAACTTTTGGGTATTTGCACTTAGGTCCCTGTGCACAGTGCCCCACTTTCATTTTTGAATAAAATATCAAACGACCTCCAAATCCAATGAAATTTTGACACATGGCTCCTGCCATGGTGTAGGAATTTCTATGATTTTTGGAGACATTTCTGATTTCATTTATTATTTTTAAAAAATCAAAAACCCATATTTTCGCCACTGTTTGACTTTAAAAATACCAAAAAAATCTAAAAACTCCACCAAAAATTCTAAAAAATTTAGGTATTGCTGTTTACTGGTTGTTTGATTTTCTAGCCAAGTTTGGCTAAGTTTCATCACTTAAAAACCTTAAAAATTGAAAAACCCCTAAAAACCCATAAAAATTGTAGTAAATAAATTAAAAATCCAAAAACAATAATTAGGGTGCCTAAATTTTCCTTGTTCTTCATAGATTATAGGAAAATTACCTCCAGGGTTGTTTGAAGCTCTTAAATATTTTATTTTTGAGTTTCTAACCTTGCTGGACAGTACCCTACATTCTTTGCATTGTTTGATTTTTAATAATTATTTTACCCATTAGAAAAATTCCAAAAATTCACCAAAAACAGTAAAAAACTTGAAAAACCTAAAAACCAATTTTCTGGAATTTTTGCATCATTTGTGTGTCTTGTATAAATTGTTGAAGTCCCCTTGCATTCAGTTTCTCTCATTTTCTCATTAATTAAAAATCCTAAAAAAATATAAAAACAAAGAAAAACCATAAAAAAGACTTCCTTGGAATCTTGACTACATCGTAGGCCGCAAGGCCAATCTGTGCTCCTTGAGTTCGACCCTGGGAGCTATACCAGGTTAATCCTCTAGCAGACTGCTCTTTCTTGTGTTTTGATTGATTGATATCTTTGAGTGGTTTATTTTCTTGATTGACTCCGTTTTTGTGATTGAGGTCGCAACGACCTAGCATTTATTTTACACCTTTACCTCATCGCAAATTTTCGGGTCGTCAGAATGGCGCCGTTGCCGGGGAGCACGGCTTTGTAGTCAGTTTTCCATTTTGTATCTCTCTATATAATTATTGTTTTCTGACCATCTCTCTTTCTATTTTTTGTGCGAGGTACTACGTGGAGATCTTGGAGTACACCTTTTGAGGACCCGCACGGGAAGAAGAGCAGGAAGAGAGATAGAGGAGAAGATATTTTCTACTTAGAGAGAGAGAGAACATTATTCTTGTTGTAATAATTGAGGACTCAAACTTTGGACATTCTTGGACATTTGTAACTTAGCGGGTCTGTTTCGCCGAGCACCGGTGTGCTCGGGGGACCCATTTGGATTTTCGCGGCTTTTATCGTGGTTTTCATAGCTAGCTGCCTTTTCCGGTGTTTACGCGGTTTTCCTCGAGCCCCTAGACATAGGAATTTTGATTGATTGTGACGTAGATTTTTAAGGCCCAACACTTAATAGAATATCTGTTCCTATAGAACGTAATTGGACCTTAATAAAATTCATTGAAAAAGTTAGTGAAATTGAATTTGAGACCACGTGCCGTGAGGAGTCACATACAGCGCTGGCAGGACCCGTTGTGGCGGGCACCGAGTGACTCCCAAGATCGGACCCCGGACTCAATTCGATTGGCTAACTATTGTTCTTCACGATCAATAGAAATTGCTTGTCTAAGGCCGGTTTTTCTCGCTGCACCATTTAGGTAGTTTTATTTCTGTCTTTAAATTCTGCGCGGATCACTTGCATGTAGAGTGCTGGAGATAAGGTACGCATTTCTTTCTCTGCATGCATCATTGATTTCTTCGCGCATCGGCTTTTTCGTCTTCTCCCTCTGTTTTATTTGACTTAATCATCAGGAGAATCGAAAAAACCGTTAGGCCGCTTGTATTTATTTTTGAAAAATATTTAAAAAGAAAAACACAAAAAAATTGGGACTGGATAACATTATTGACCCTAAAAGACACTCACAAATTAAAAATTTGTCTTGGGGAGAGCAACCCCCTCATTGTTTGGTTTGATTGTGCGAGAGAGTGACCCGAACACTAGGTAAAGCCCTCCGGTGCTCATCTCGACTGATTACCGACTCTTCTGTGCGGGACAGTCGGTTGAGAGAGTATCGGGTATCCTAACAGGTCACGATTAAGCGCTCTGATATCTTGTATGTTCACCAAATAAAATTGACAAGATAAATTGACCGATCTTTCACGGTCTTCACATTGTGTTGCGTTGGTGAACCGGGGGTTTGCTTTGCTATCATATCTTCTCCAGATCCCATCCGCCCAACTCGCCAAGATCAAGATGATGGGTAGACGATCTCTTAGGCAGCCTCTGGCTGCACCGCTTTCAGGCGCGTCTACTCCATCATCTAGGTTGGCCCGTGAGAGTCGAGACCAGCTCTCCGGGCCCGAGTTCGAATCCACCCTGTTCCCCCTCGATCCCCTTTCTTCTGTTCCTGAGAGACATGAGCCCGAGGAGAGACGAATTAATTTGACAGAACCTGAGTTGGGCTCTTCTGATTTTGCAGACATCCCTATGGCTGGAGCCGGTAGTTCAGACGATCGCCAGCCCGAGCATTTTGTCTTAGACCAGGGGGCGATTAACTCCACCCTGATCGCGTCCTTAGAGACAGTCCAGAACCAGTTACGCGATCAGGGGGCTTTCATGATAGAGATGAGGAGGGAGTTGGAGAGACTCCGAAGAGAGCGAGAAGAGCCGAGCGAGCCGGAGGACATTCCTGATGCTGATGCAGAGGCAGCAGCCGCAGCAGCAGCCGCAGCAGCAGCGGCAGCCGCCGCCGCAGCGAGACCGATGCGGGAGCTTCACAACCCCGGATCTACACTGATGCACCAGTGGGTGGTGATTCCTGCTATAGTGGGGGATTTCAAGTTCCCTCCGAACACCCTGCAGATGCTTCCTCACTTTCACGGACTCGCTACTGAGGAACCCCACCTCCATCTCCAGGAGTTTCTGATGATCTGCAGCACTGTCCACGACCGTCGTGTGGACCAAGATACGATTCGAATGATGGCTTTCCCTTTTTCACTGGCAGATAGAGCAGCCGCCTGGCTGAAACATCTAGGGAAGTTTGTGTACACCTGGGATCAACTCCGCACCGAGTACTTGAACAAGTACTATCCACTCGGGCGGACGAATGCAGCGAGGGCCCTGATCAACAACTTCTCCATGCTCCCTAACGAGCAATTTCACGAGGCATGGGAGAGGTTCAGAGAGCTTCTGGACAGATGCCCACACCATGACATTTCGAAGCCGAACCTAGTTCAGAGCTTCTTTAGTGGGCTGACACCAGAGCTTCAGGGTCTGGTGAATGCTTCTTGCGGCGGGTCCTACTTTGCCAAGGACCACAACCAAGTCTGGGCCATCTATGAGGAGATGTCAGAGAATTACATGGTTATGTCCCAGACACGGTTGTATACACAGAGATCTCAGCAGCCGCCAGGACCCGTGCAGTATCAGCGGATAGCACGGGTTGATGCAGGTCCATCCAGTTCGTCCACAGTTGCAGCCGCACAGGCAGAGTCGGCCGCTGCGGACATGGGGATTATTAGTGAGAAGTTGGACCGCATGGAGATCATAGAGAAGAAGCAGTGCCAGGGCATAACTCAGATGGAAGAAATGGCACAGACTCTGAGCGACATGAAGACCCAGCTCTTGTGTCTTCAGGAGGCACAGACGGCTCCTCAGCCCCGTCTTCTGTCGCGAGGCGATTCCGGTGGCAGCCGCAGCTCGTCCCAGCGCTCCAGCTCCTTGCAGCAGCCTAGACAAGTTCACCTTGTACAGGCGGAGCCATACCAGCAGCAGCAGCCTTCTTACCAGGCACCACCATCTCCAGACTTGCAAATGGTGGTATATCAGCCGGATCAGCCTCTGGATGTACTCCCACCCGCCCCTTATGATGCGGAACCGTTGATGGATGTCAACGGTATTTGGTATGACCGGCCTCAACCTGGAATCCGACGAGACCATCCCGGATTCAGGTGGGGGAATGGGGGTAACCAACCCCAACAGCAGCCAGCCGGTCAGGGAGGGCAGTACTCCCAGCAGAGGGATCACCAGCAGCACCCAGCACACCAGCCATCATCATTCGTATCTCGTCCCTATCAGCAGCAGGGACAGTATTGGAGACGTGAGCAGCAGGCTCACCAGCAGCAGCATGCATCCTCTTACCCCTCTCACCTGCAGCAGCAGGTCCAGCAGCCTCAGTACCAGAGAGGCAACCCGTCGGGCTCCCATGAGAGCCCCGCCATGGATGATATAGCCCGCCTCTTCACAGAGCAGCAGGCTACATTTAGACGGGAGATGGACGAGTTCCGCCAGGAGATGCGGGACCTGATGAGAGGGAAGGCCGCCATCCCTGCACAGATCGAGCCGAATCCGAATAATTTGAAGAGGAAATCTGAGCAGGTAGTTCACACTGACCCTACCACTTCTAGTGACTCATTTGATGTTATCTCGTCGGATTTATTTGATGCTGATTTTGTCACACTTAGGAGCGGTAGAAGACCAGCAGGAGGCGCCTCATCTGAGCGACAACTCGAGGATCCATCTAGAGCGCCAGATGAGGAAGAGGAGAGCGGTACTGAGGCCGCCATTTCACCACATAGAGGAGGTGGTACTGACGCCACCAGGAGAGCCGAGCCAGCCAGCGGTATTGAGGCCGCAAGACGTTTAGTTGCAGAGCCAGCCAGAGGTGGTACTGAGGCCACCAGTATTCATTTTGATAGAGATGTTGTCTTTCCTCGAATAAATGTATCTCAGAACTCAAATTTGAATAAAGGAAAAGGTTTAGTTTACTCTGATCCCACTGTTGTGAATGATGTTTGTGAGGATCCAGTCATTGAATCATCTAGACCTATTCCTAGTCCTTCATCTGAGAAGGACCCTGTGATCCCCTTTCCTAGAGCCCTTGAGTTAGGGAAAGGGAAGAAAAAAGAAAAAGACCCAAAAAAGAGAGAGCAGGAGGAGTTCAGCCATAGCATGATAGACCGATTTCACATACAGCTGACCCTCAATGAGGCTTTGCAGCACATCCCTCTTCTTCAGCGGTCCTTGAGAGATAGGACCACAGTCAGGAGGACGAAGAGGAACAAGACCGCAGAAATTCATGTGCTAACAAAAGCCACGTGTTACGCGATCCAGAACCATCTGCCGACTAAGAGGCCAGATTTAGGGGCCCCGTATGTCAGATGTCAGATTGGTGAGCAGAGGTTCGACCGCACTCTATTAGATAGCGGATCGTCGATCAACCTTCTTCCGGCAGCCCTTCTCCACCATTTAGAGTTGGGCACTCTTAGACAGAGCAGGACATACCTTCAGTTTGCTGATCGGTCTGTCAAGAGGCCAAAGGGGTTGTTGCGAGACGTTGTCGTCACGATTCAGGGTTTGCAATTCCCCGTGGACTTCGTAGTGTTGGACATGGAGACCCCTGACTCGTTGACCGATTCCCCCATCATCCTCGGTCGCCCATTCTTGGCCACAGCCAAGGCGGTGACTGATCATGATAGCGGGAAGGTGTACTTTCGCGTCCAGGGCGAGAGTATACAAATAGAGACGGTTAAGGACCACAGAGCCAGATCCAGATCCCGCTCACATGGCAGTACAGATTCAGAGCAGCTGACAGACGTAGAGCCAGACATCCACCAGGACTGTGATTTTGTGATCACAGATGATGAGGCAGCTTGGGCAGATCCTGCAGCACAGACCATCCTCTCATATTCAAACACAGCTGATGCAGAGATGATAGCAGAGGATAGTCTGGAGAGCACAGCCCTGGTTCAGGATACTATTGAGTCGCCAGAGTCGGACCTTGATCGCGACACGATTTCCAGTGATGGTGGTACTGAGGCCACCCTGCTCTATGGTGGTGCTGATGCCACCTTGTTCTCCAGTGGTACTGATGCCACTGAGTCTGATATAGATCCCTCGGATTCAGAATCTGATTGGGCAGATTGTAGTGATCAAATGCCAGATCTGGATCCACCTGAGCCTATAGATGAGGAGGAGGTAGAGGCAGAGCAGATCAGAGACAATATAGAGGACCCGCCTTCTCCAGATCCAGTTTGTGAGAGTTCGTTATCATTTTCCCAGGCAAATTTGGCAGAATTATCCGCATACACACATCTTCTTCAGAAGCCAGATTTGCCAGCACCTAGCTGTCCAGAGCTAAAGCCGCTCCCTACTTCGCTGAAGTATAGATTCCTTGCGGGAGAGTCTGAGATGTACCCAGTCATCATATCTGCAGATCTGACTGGAGAACAAGAATCCCGTCTGATGGAGGTTCTTGAAAAGAACCGCAAGGCAATTGGATGGAGCGTAGCAGATCTCCATGGGATTAGCCCATCGTTGTGCTCCCACCATATCTATCTCGAGGAAGGGGCAAAGCCGTCGCGTGAGTTCCAGCGGCGACTGAACCCCAACCTAAGAGAAGTTGTCATGAAGGAAATATCAAAATGGTGGAGTGCAGATTTTATTTATCCCATTTCCGACTCCAAGTGGGTTAGCCCTTTGCATGTGGTGCCCAAGAAGACGGGCATCACTACTGTGATCAGTGAGTCGGGAGAGGAGATTGCTACACGAGTACCCACCTCTTGGCGGGTCTGTGTTGACTACAGGAGACTCAACCAGGCCACCAAGAAGGACCATTTCCCCCTGCCTTTTATTGATCAGATCATAGAGAGACTGGCAGGGAAGAGCCATTATTGCTTCCTAGATGGGTACTCGGGCTACAACCAGGTGGCCATCGCTCCTGAGGATCAGGAGAAGACCACTTTTACCTGTCCCTTCGGTACTTACGCCTTTCGACGCATGCCATTCGGGCTATGTAACGCCCCTGCGACTTTTCAGAGATGCATGCTGTCAATCTTTTCGGACATGGTAGGGGAGTGTTTGGAGGTCTTCATGGACGACTTCTCGGTTTACGGCGACGGATTCGATTCTTGTCTTGACTGCCTAGACCGAGTGCTCCAGCGATGTATTGCTACCCGCTTAGTTCTGTCTTGGGAGAAGAGTCACTTCATGGTGACTCAAGGGACGGTGCTTGGCCACATCATCTCCAACAGAGGCATGGAGGTTGATCCGGCCAAGGTCGATGTCATTAGGAAACTCACACCGCCGTCCAATCTGAAGCAGTTACGGTCATTTTTGGGGCACGTTGGTTTTTATAGGAGATTCATTCATGATTTCAGCAAGATTGCCCGACCGTTGACTGACCTCTTGACGAAAGACACCGAGTTCCTTGTCGATGACAAGTGTCTTTCGTCCTTTGAGACTCTCCAACAGTGTGTGATTGAGGCTCCTGTCCTTCAGCCGCCTGATTGGTCTCTCCCATTTGAGATCATGACGGACGCCTCCGATTTTGCCGTAGGGGCAGTGCTAGGACAGAGGAGGGATGGAGTACCATTTGCCATACACTATGCTAGCCGCACATTGGATTCCGCCCAGCGGAATTATACAGTCACAGAGAAGGAGATGCTAGCAGTAGTGTTTGCCCTAGATAAATTCAGATCATATATCATTGGATCTAGAGTGACCTTGTACACAGACCACACCGCCATCAGGTACCTCATGTCAAAGAAGGATGCCAAGGCCAGACTTACTAGATGGATCCTTCTACTCCAGGAGTTCGACATTGAGATCAAGGATAAGCCTGGAGTCAAGAATGTGGTGGCGGACCATTTATCCCGATTAGAGCAGCCTGAGGATTCTGAGCAGATTGATCCCATTTGTGATACCTTCCCAGATGAGGCGATCCTTGCTATCGCCTCACTCCCATGGTATGCCGATATTGTGAACTTTCTCGTTGCTGGGAAAGTCCCACAAGATTGGCCCAAGCAGAAGATTGAGACCTTCCTTGCGAAGGCAAAGTCCTACCACTGGGAGGATCCCATCCTTTACCACGAAGGAGGGGATAGCATCTGGCGTCGGTGTATTCCTCAGGAGGAGCATCATAGTGTCCTCACTTACTGCCACAAGCTTGAGGCAGGAGGACATCATTCTGGGAGGAGAACGGCACAGAAAGTGCTCCAATCCGGCTTGTGGTGGCCTACCCTCTTCAAGGACTCAGATGAGTTCGTGAAGAGGTGTACTGACTGTCAGAGGATGGGCACCTGCGGACAGCGTGATATGATGCCGATGCAGCCCATTCACTTCTGTGAGGTTTTTGACGCATGGGGCATCGATTTCATGGGTCCATTCCCTAAGAGTCAGGGATTTGAGTACATTCTGTTGGCCGTAGATTATGTGAGTCGTTGGGTTGAGGCTATCCCCGCCCGAGCCGCAGATGCAAAGACAGTTTGCAAATTTTTGAAGAGGAACATTATCATGCGGTTCGGGGTTCCACGAGTTCTGATTTCTGATGGGGGATCTCATTTTGTCAACGACCAAGTGAAGGCACTTGCTACCGAGTTCGGCATAGACCATCGTGTTGCTACACCATACCATCCACAGACGAATGGTCTAGCTGAGGTATCGAACAGGGAGATCAAGAATATTTTGCAGAAAGTCGTCCGCCCTGACCGAAAGAATTGGTCACAACTTTTGGACTCGGTCTTGTGGGCATATCGGACATCTTTCAAGACTCCATTGGGTACATCTCCCTTTCGCCTCGTGTATGGCAAGCCTTGCCATCTACCAGTTGAGCTGAGGCACAAGTCACTCTGGGCAGTTACAGACATATTGATGGATCCAAATGGTATAGGAGACCAGAGGAGGGCAGAGTTAGCCGCCTTGGAAGAGCTTAGAGACGCAGCTTTCTCAAACAGCCTACATTATAAGGAGAAAGTCAAAGAGTGGCACGATTCTCATATCAGCCACAAGCATTTTGCGATTGGACAGAAAGTATGGCTGTTTGATGCAAGGCTTAGATTATTTCCAGGGAAGCTACAGAGCAAATGGAAAGGACCCTATTTGGTCAGAAAGGTACACGATAACGGTAGCATTGATATATCTGAGTTATCTTCTGAGAGTACCTTCCGAGTGAACGGCCAGCGGCTCAAACCATTTCTAGATCATGAGCCGCGGAACGTTATTATCGCCGCTATTCATTTTGCGTGAGATGTGGTCTTTTGACTCACATCTTTTGCATCTCACGCCTGATTTTCACTGTTCTTCCGCCTGTATAGATCCAGTTGTCCATATCATTCTATTCTTTAGTCCCACATCCCATTTCTCATCTTATGATTATGCTATACTTAGGGTGTACTTTACCCTAAGTATAGGGGGAATGTAGGACCTGCGAGTATTCTTTTCATTCTTTCTGCCCTTGTTTTTGCTGCCTATACTTAGGGATATTTTACCCTAAGTATAGGGGGGGCAGACTCTGTATATTCTTCACTCGGCTTTCCCTTCATGTACAGCTTTCTATACTTAGGATTAGTTAATCCTAAGTATAGGGGGAGACCACCGAGTTCTTCTCATTCTATTCATTTATTCGTTTCTGTACTTAGCCATTCCTTTTCACTTCCCTTTTACTAAGCACGAGTTATGTCTTCTTCATCGCTCTTGATCACTCTGAGGACATCGTTCGAGCTAAGTATAGGGGGGGTGTGTATATATTTCATATATACTTTAGCCATAACTCGTACTTTGTGTGAGTGTGTTAATAAATAAAATGGCTAAAAATCACAAAAATTAAAAATTTTTCATAAACCTCTTTTATTCGTGCACATACATAGCTAGTGTACAAAGTATTTTTGTAAAAATGATTTCAAAATCTTTTGTGTAAAGCTTGTGTAAAATATTTTGTATCAAAATTATGTATATAGTACAAAATTTTTTCCAAAATGTTTTGAAAATCAAAAGTTTGCAAAAATCTTGTGTAAATGTTTGTAAATATCTTTTTGCAAAAACCTGCACTCCATGCATCATTCATTCATGATTTCAAAACATTTTTCAAAAATTTTTGCATGATTGTAAAATATTTGTAAATAGCATCTTGTGTACATATCTGTATATAGTTTTTCCTGGATGAGAGTTGACATGTAAATTAAGCCTGGAATTAAATTGAGAAATGGAGCTTGAATAAGATCTTAATTCACTTAACTTCAAGAGGAACCTTGTAGGACTTAGGTTTAAGGCTTTTCAGGTCCATAAGGACTTAATTCTTTGAGTCCACTAGGCTATGAGCATATGTCATCTTGATGAGCCTAAGTAGAGCACTTAACAACACACATATGACTCTCAGAGACAATGGCTTAACTTGCACCTGCACTTTACACATGGCTCTCCATGGATGAGGTGGTGAGGAGGCAGTTTCCTTTGGCTTGGGGTAGCATATGAGGGTAGTACTTCTAGGCGGAACCTCTCTTCTTCTTATAGTGAAGGAAGTGCACCTCAACTCGGTCTAGTGGTGTTGAAAGCTAAAGACAGAAGCTGTGGGTTGCAATAAAGCTTCAAAAGAGGGATAGTCTACTGGCTCAAGGGGAAATTTCTTATATATGCTGCACCATGTAGATATGTTGTACAGAAGTTGTTGAAAAAAAAAAAAATGCAAAAATGCAAAAAGAACTCCAAAAAAGTGGTGGGTCGGATTGAAAATTTAATAACCCCACCGGAGTGTGAAGATCTCATGAAGCTTGCAGCGGGAGACTTAGCTACACTGGCTAGGCTTCCAAAACTCTATACTTCTACCCCCTCTTCTTGAGCCGGTTGCACTTGAACTTAGAAGGGAATACCCCGCTTCTCGAGGAAAGAGTTGCTAGACTGAGGCATTAGAGTTACCAGGTTGAGGGAGATTGTTTCTTTGTTACTTCTGAGGTGGGGAGCCACATATCACTTACACCGCGAGGAAAAGATTCATGGTCATTAGAGTTTGTGTATGTAGACTTGTTCTGATCGACACATTAATAATCCAAAGATCTGATCGAGCTCCATATTTCAATTTAATGAAGGAAAATTTAATAAGTCAACCTTGATCCATGTACATCCTCTTTTTCTTTTTCTTTTTCTTTCTTTTTCACTTCTTTTTCAAATAAGTGTTTGCTAAGGGACTAGCAAAGTTAAGCATAGGGGGGTGATGAATACCCATTCATCACTCTTTATTCTTCTATTTTAGCTACAAAAACCCTTTGCAAATACATGTAGATATGTGTAAATACCAATAATTACCAAAAGCATGCATTGTGTAAAAACCTATAATTAGCATGTTTTTGTGCACAAAATAAAAGAATAAAGAGCAAAAAGAAAAAGAGGGAAATATTTAGAATAAATATTGAGCAACCTAACCCAAGGGAGGGCTCAGCATGGGCCTGACCGCATAAAAGCCAAAGTAGAGGGAGATAGGGGCTCACATGTGTATATATTTGTAAATACTTTATATTTTCCTCACCCAAAAATATACTTATACATATTGTGTATATATTCTATTAAAAACAAAATAAAAAGATAAAAATCAAAAAGTCAAAAATACCCTTCCCTCACCATGTGTATAAACCACACCCTTGTATTTATTTAACCCTATAAATAAACTCATTTATTTTCTAAACTTTTTGTGAATATTCTATGGTATATTTTGTAAATAAAATAAATAACAAGAAACAAAACAAAAATCAAATAAAAATCACAAAATGAAAAATACAAAAATACATTGTATAAATACCATGTGTATAAATGTATTCAACCATTTATTTCACCCTTGTATATAAGTAATAAAAATAAAATAAAAATATTCTTTTATTCCTCATTTCATGTTGTAAATAAATAAAATACAAAATGAGCATAAAAATACCTAAAAATAACAAATAAAAAATCAAAAATAAAAACCCATATAGTGTACATATACCTATATATAGAGCTACCCTATTTTTATTTCCAAAAATTAATTAAAAATCACCAAAAAATAGAAAAAAATAAAAGAAAAATATTTCATGTTTTAAGTTTTCTCTAATTCGACTTATTTCTACCCTAAAAAAATAAAACAAAAATCAAGTACACGTGGCCGCTCCTGATTGGGCCACGGGGGAATGTTGACCCCGGTCAACTCCCCCGCGCCTCCTTCCTTTTCTGGCCGTCGCGCGCCGCGTCTCCTTCCCCGATTTTTCCCACGCGACTCCAGCTGTCTCCCATTCAACCCCCGCGCCCAAATTCTTCGCCGCACATCCCTCTCCCTCGCCGGATCCTCCGCCATCAAATCCCCGCCTTCCTTTGCTGTCCTCACGCAACCCTAATCGCCCGGTCACTCCTATATATCCTTCACCTCCGCCGCCTTCGCGCGCCATCTTTGGCCATTCTCTTTCTCTCCAGTGACCTCCATTGGCTCCGCCTGAGTGACAGCGAGCGCCAGCCCTTGTTGCAGTGAGGTGAGGAAGCGATCCCATTGATCCGGCGAACTTCGCCGCCTTTGCTCCGCCGCCAGCGTCGAGCACCGAGCTTCAGGCCTTGACGTCCTTCGAAGCTACGACCCGGAGACAGCCACGCTCCAGCACAGTCTACTTCAGCCACCAGGTAGCCTTAGATCCTTCTAGTTTCGTCTAATTTCCGTTTACGCCCAAATCCTCGTTCCGACGCACATCTCCGATTCCGGCCACTCCGATCACCCATCTCCCAATCCGACCCGATCAGCACCTTCGCAACCTCCTCAAGCACCTTCTACGCCATTTCATTCAACCCAGATCGCACAGGATCTGGGAGCCGAGCTCCACCGCCGTCGCCTCGCCGGAGCTCTTTCGCCCCACCGCATCGTTCATCTTCACCCCGTCTTCTTGGGTCGAGGCACTTTGCCCTCGACCCGCGAAGCTCCTTGTCTACTTTGCAGGTCCAAGGGAGGTGTCTGAGCCTCCAGTTCATTCAAGCCAGGAGCTTCGAGCCACAAGCCTCGCCGGAGCCCCTCCAGGGCTCGGTTGGGTCCGTGGCCACCACCAGCAGCTGCGGGACACCCTAGCGGAGCTTCTCCGACCTTCAGGCGCAGCTGAGGAGACCGGAGGCACCTTCACGAGGCCGGCGAAGTTCGCCGGCCATCAGTTCTTCGAGGACCTCCCAGAGCCGTCCGATGCATCCTCTGCTCCAGATCTGATCGTGACCGTCCATCCTTGAAGGAGCAGCAGCCGTTGATCTATCTGAGGAGACATCTGGACCGTTGCATCCGAGGAGAGAGGCACTCGAGCCCCGCACCGTCCGATCATCCACGTGGGCCTCTCCCCACCGTCGGATCAGGCCAGCGTTTCAAGAGTAAAGGCGCGTTTGCATCTCCACCGTCCGATCACCACGTGGCGTCCATCTGACCGTCGGCTAATAAAGGGGTAAATATCATAGGCCCCCCTCTGTTTATCTTATTTCAGTTCAGTCCTGTAATTTTTAATTCACGTTGTTTATTTTCTGGGTTATTTGCATCAAGGACCTCGCACTTTATTTTAATTGCAATTATACCCCTGCCAGTAGAAACCCACGTGCTTTAGCACGTGTTTTGTTGGGTTATTTGCATGAGACCCTTTGTAGTTCTGGAATGTTATGCAATGAATGAAATGTTTTGAGAAATTGCATTTATACCCCTGTGAGCACTTTATATGCGCATGTGCGAATTATTTTGGGAATTTTGCAGCCATACCCCTGGGCTTTTGATACGAGTTATCAAATAGCCCTAGGACTTGGTTTTTCTTACATTTAGGTCCCTGTGTGCCCCAGACACGTGCTTGGCACGTGATTTCTTGGGTATTTTGCACCAGGACCCCAGAACTTTTGGGTATTTGCACTTAGGTCCCTGTGCACAGTGCCCCACTTTCATTTTTGAATAAAATATCAAACGACCTCCAAATCCAATGAAATTTTGACACATGGCTCCTGCCATGGTGTAGGAATTTCTATGATTTTTGGAGACATTTCTGATTTCATTTATTATTTTTAAAAAATCAAAAACCCATATTTTCGCCACTGTTTGACTTTAAAAATACCAAAAAAATCTAAAAACTCCACCAAAAATTCTAAAAAATTTAGGTATTGCTGTTTACTGGTTGTTTGATTTTCTAGCCAAGTTTGGCTAAGTTTCATCACTTAAAAACCTTAAAAATTGAAAAACCCCTAAAAACCCATAAAAATTGTAGTAAATAAATTAAAAATCCAAAAACAATAATTAGGGTGCCTAAATTTTCCTTGTTCTTCATAGATTATAGGAAAATTACCTCCAGGGTTGTTTGAAGCTCTTAAATATTTTATTTTTGAGTTTCTAACCTTGCTGGACAGTACCCTACATTCTTTGCATTGTTTGATTTTTAATAATTATTTTACCCATTAGAAAAATTCCAAAAATTCACCAAAAACAGTAAAAAACTTGAAAAACCTAAAAACCAATTTTCTGGAATTTTTGCATCATTTGTGTGTCTTGTATAAATTGTTGAAGTCCCCTTGCATTCAGTTTCTCTCATTTTCTCATTAATTAAAAATCCTAAAAAAATATAAAAACAAAGAAAAACCATAAAAAAGACTTCCTTGGAATCTTGACTACATCGTAGGCCGCAAGGCCAATCTGTGCTCCTTGAGTTCGACCCTGGGAGCTATACCAGGTTAATCCTCTAGCAGACTGCTCTTTCTTGTGTTTTGATTGATTGATATCTTTGAGTGGTTTATTTTCTTGATTGACTCCGTTTTTGTGATTGAGGTCGCAACGACCTAGCATTTATTTTACACCTTTACCTCATCGCAAATTTTCGGGTCGTCAGTAATCTGGCAATCAAACAAGCCCTAAGGCCCCGTTTGTTTGATTGGAAAGGGATTGCAATAGAATGGAATCAAGACAAGAATGGAATTAACAATGGAATGGAAAGGAAAAAGTTTATGGAATGGAATGTATCATATTAGGAATTGGAAATTTTATTATGAGACATGTTCCTTTCTTATATTTGGAAAAGGAAAAGAATAGAAAGAAAATAACATTCTTTTTCGTTAAGTAGAAAAAATAATTGTTATTCTCAGACTTATTTTTTCATATAATTGATATATTTCATATAAAGAATCAATATCTGATATATCCCTGTTCATATCCATATCTGGAAAAAAACAAAAAAAACACATATCCGTGTAAACTAATCATATCTGATATATTTGTTAATATATATGTATTCGTATCCGCTGGAATATCTTGTAACCATATTTGTGTCCATATACAAAAAATAAACTGTATCTATACATGTATCCGCAAAAAATATCACATATCCATGTCAGTATCCATATATGCATATAGTTGTAACTTATTGATGAATCCACGATTCATCGCCTTTATTCTTTTATTTTAGCTTCAATTTCTTAGTCAAACACCTGTAAATACCCATTAATTTCATAATCTTACCATTTTGCATGCATTTGTTAAAATTGCATTTTTAACACTTTTTGTACATAAATAAAAGAATAAAGAAGAAAAGAAAAAGAAAAGAAAAATAAAGGATGTAGTTATGCAATAAATACAGACTGACCCAAACCCCGAGAGAAGGTCAAGACTTGACCTGATCGACCAGGAATAAAGTAGGGGGAGATAGGGTCGTTTGTCAGAAAAATCAAAAATATCTTGTAAATACTTTTCATGTATATTTGTACAAAACTTACATTATTTTATTTGTACATAATTTGACCTCAAACTAATTATTTTTGTAAATAAAAGTTGTGAATAAAATTGTGTTGTAAATAATAAAAATATTTGTAAAATAAAATATTGTATATATTGCGAATAATTACACCCAGAAAAAGCCACAAAGTGATAATTGAAACATCAATTCCGGCTCCACACAAGCTCAAATTGAACCAAACTCACTTCCATCATACTATAAATTAAATTATCTTTCAAATGGCTGTGGTTTCATTATTTTTGGAGTTACGGTTAAAAAGTCGGTTTTCTGGGGTGTATTGTGCAGTTTACCCATTTATTTGTGTATATAATTATTAATATTTATTTTTACTTAATGTATATATTATAAATATTGTTTTCAATAAAACTAAAATTAAAAAAAATTAAAATAAAAAAAAATCTTGTATAAAAATTATTTCCTTATTTGCACCTATGTACATTATATCGTATGTATATAATATATGTATGCCACTAACTTCCCTAAATAAAAATGACCAAAAAAATTAATTGTCTCACATTAATTAATTTAATTTATTTAATTACGAAAATCATATGTAATTATTTAATTTATTTGATTTATTTGAATTTATTTGGTTTAATAACTTGCCTTGTATATATGATTTTATTCCACACCATATATGGCCACCATTAAGGTGGCCAATTAATTTTGAATTAATTTATTAATTTATTTAATTTATTTATTACGAAATTCGTTTTTAATTAATTAATTATTTTATTTATTTAATTATTTTATTAATCCATCCAATAAACACATTCCTTTTTTGTAAATATTTTCCTTTTTTGATTTTTTGCCTCTTTTTAATGGGCTCCTCCTCCCTCATTCACATTTGATCAATCTTTGGCGGAGAGGAGCCCATTTTCCGAGAGGTTTCTTGTTGAAGAGGGTCCTAGCCTCCGATCTAGTCGTTGCCAGCGGCTTGAGCTTCGTCGAGGCTATCATGGCTCGTCTCCTTCCCAGTGAACTCCAGAGGCATCGCGAGAGTGACAGCAAGCGATCGCCCTTGTTGCAGTGAGGCGAGGAGGTGTGTCCGATCCCCGAGGTGAGATCCACTTTTACTTGTCTTTTTCTCTAGGTAATCATAGATTTAGATCTTAGCGTAAGAGTAGGTGTAGTTTTTAGATTAAAAATCATAAAAAAATTCTCCATACATTTTCGCCCGACACCGATTTTTCATCCCATCTTCTCAAATCCTCCATTTCACATTCTACCTCACGCGATCTTCCACCTCCGATCACGCACGGTGGTCGGAGCCCCTGGATCTTTCTCCCACTACGTTAAGATCCAACCACTCACACATCCATTTTTGTGTATAAATAAAAAATTAAAAAAAAAATGTATCTTGTTTTCTATTCCATATTTTTGCAAGATACAATAAAAAATAAATAATCTTTTTGGTTGTTTTCTCTCTAACATCTCTTTTGCAGGAAAAATAAAAATAAAAAAATTTTACTTTTTCTCTCTCTAATCCTTGTTTTGCAGGAATAAATAACGAAAACAAAAAAAAAATATTTCTGTTTACTGTTATGCTTACAGATTTAAAAAAAAAATAAAAAAAAAACAAAAGTAAAAAAAAACCAGCAGCAGGGTCGCAACCCCCTGCCGTCCATGCCCTTCCTCCAAGGCGGTGAAGGCCCAGCTCCGCCGTGAACCTTCTCCGCCGTGTCCTCCGTGACCAGCCGCCCACTCTTCTCCAGGCCGCCGCCGGTGCGGCACCACACCTCCTTCCAGCCGCGAGTGCGGCGCCCCCTTCCGCTGACGCGTGGCCGCAGCCGCGGCCCTCCCCAGGCGGTCCCGCGAACCACCTCTCCAGCGAGTACAGCGGCGCCACCCGAAACCGCTTCTCCTCCGCCGCGCGCTCCCGCGCAGGCGCCCGTGAGCCCCGTCACCACCGCGCTTCCCTCCGACCGCAGCGGCGCCTCCGGCGCGCCATCCTTCAGCCCCCGCGCGCGGCGTCGCCGCGCCTTCCTCGCCATCTTCCAGCGCCGCCCAGGCGCGCCATCCGCCTCAGCTGCGTGGCCTCCCACCGTCCCACGAAACTCCTCCATATCCGCATCTCCGTGGGCGGCGGCGTGCCTCCCTTACTCTCCTATTTGTGAAGAAACGAAGAAACCCTAAGGGAGGGGGGAGAATTAAAATATTGAAAAAATTGCATCTTCAGCCTTAATTGTTTCAGATATTGCAAAGAGGCCCCCTCCAGAGCAAGTCACATGTCAAGCATGTGCCACTGGGTAATTTACACATTCTGGCCTTGTACTTATTTTTATTATATTTTAAGGCTAAAACTTTAAATAATTGCAATTTGGTCCTTGCTTGTCCAGACTTGAACTTTCTTGATCATTTCAATGAAATAAATGTTTGCACTGCTCTAAAAATTTTGCAAAAATTCTGACAAAAATCATACATGCTCCTGCTATAGTGTTAGTCCTTGTATAAAATTTTCATTGCATTTTATTGCCTTTTGTTATATTTAAAAAAATCAAAAACATTGTCTTTTTGCATTTCTCAACTTTGAAAATTCATAAAAATTCGTAAAATTGTCTAAAAATTCCTAAAAAATTTCTGTATCTGTGTTTTGATTTTTTTTAAGTTCTATCCAAGTTTTGTGCATTTTTCATATATAAAATAAAAAAAAAAGATTGTGTGTGTTTTATCACTTTTATTCATTTGTGCTTCTTTTAAAAAATTAAAAAAAAAATATAAAATTCAAAAACCACTAAAAAATTAGCGTCTCTGAAATTTGACTACTTAGTTTTTCAATCGTGCTCCTTGTGTTCGACCCTGGTCGCTATACCAGGTAAAAAGAATAGCGAAAAGACCGCTTACACATTTGTTTCATTGATTTATATCTTATCTGAAGTGGTTTACAAATTTTTCTCGTTGACCGAATCCTGCGGTTGAGAACAACGACACTTTGATATTATTTATTCCTCTCTCGACCGTGTGATTTTCGCGTCTTCAGAATGGCGCCGTTGCCGGGGAGCACGGCTTTGTAGTCATTTTTCTATCTTATCTCTCTATATTATAATTGTTTTCTGACCTTTTTCTCTCTAATTTTTTGTGCGAGGTACTGCGTGGACAACTTGGAGTTTACTTTTTGAGGACCCGCACGGGAAGAAGAAGCAGGGAGAAGAAGAAGAATTTTACTTTTGAGAGAGAACAATTTTTTTTGTAATAATTTAGGATTTTGAACTGTGGACTTGGACATTTTTCGGGGTCTGTTTCGCCAAGTGCCGGTGCACTTGGGGGACCTCACCGCTGTTTTCCGTGTTTTTGATTTCACGTCATAACTTGCTATCTTGATTCGTGCGGATTTGGCCCCTAGACGTAGGAATTTTTGTTGATTGTGACGTAAATTTCTAAGGCCCAACACCTAATAGAATATCTGTTCCTATAGAACGTAATTGGACCTTAATAAAATTCACTGAAAAAGTTAGTTTAATTGGATTTGAGACCACGTGCCGTGAGGAGTCACATACAGCGCTGGCAGGACCCGTTGTGGCGGGCACCGAGTGACTCCCAAGATCGGACTCCGGACTCGATTCGGTTAGCTAACTATTGTTCTTCACGATCAATAGAAGTTGCTTGTCTAAGGCCGATTTCTTCGTGCATCATATAGTTAGTTTATATTCTGTCTTTAATTTTATGCGCGGATCATATTGCATGTAGAGTGCTGGAGTAAGGTACGCATTTTCTATCTCTGCATGCATCATTGTGTTTGACCGTGCATTGGCTTTTTCGACTTCCTCCCCCTGTTTTTGGACTCAAATCAATCAAAGAGGAAATCAAAAAGCTCGTTAGGCGTTATTTTCTGAAAAAAAAAATCCCAAAAAAAATAGAAAATCAAAAATTAAAAATGGGACTGCTAATTGAACTTGACCTCTAAAATTAAACGTAACCAATTCCTCATTGTATTGGGAGAGCAACCCCCTCATTGTCTGCGTTTTTAATTGTTCGCGTACACACTAAGGAGTAGTGCCCAAATCCTATTCAAGCCTCTTAAGTGTGTGTACAACTTTCATTGATCACCTTAACTCTAAAATTGAAAAGATAAAGGACCGAATCTCATGGTCTTCACTTTGTGTTGAGTTGGTGAACTGGGGGTTTGCTTTGTGTTTTGTATGTCTTTGGTGTGAGTCGGTTACAGTTATCTTCCTTTATCATTAGCAGTCACCTTCTGTCTCTAACCCACCCTCCCTCCCTTCTATCTCTCTCTTCGTTCCTGCCTTTTCTTTCTTTCAGTCCCTTCCATCCCCTCCTTCAGTTTCCTCTGATTACGATGGGCCACTTTCCATTCCAGCCGAATTTTGCGGCTTCTTCATTTCACGCCCATCACTCACGTTCATTCTCTCGAGAAGTCGGAACCCCATCCGACTTCTCATCTTCTCCCTACCCACCCTCCCATTTGGGACGTGCTGTGCGTGACACCCACAGAGACCAGATTGACCAAACACGAGACATGGGTGTCCACATTAGTGAGATGAGAGTGCATCCCATAGACAATCGAATAAGGCAGTTGCGAGCTTTAGATGACTTGTATCCTAGGACAGTGGATGAGTACATAGATCATGAAGTCCAGACCGCTTCTACCTTGAGACCCTTTGTTCTGGATTTAGAGTTAATTGATCTACTGCCTAAGTTTTTTGGGGAAATGCACGAGGAACCTTATTTGCATATTGATGAATTTGAGGATTTTTGTGTATCACGATCATATTTGGATATCACTTCTGAGGACATGATGCTGATTACCTTCCCATTTACACTTCAGAGTAGAGCCAAGAGTTGGCATAGACGATTGGGAAGGAAGATTGCTACGTGGGGAGATTTACGATCATTGTTTTTGCAAAAATTTTACCCCCGACTTAGAGCCGAGATGATGCGGTCTTTTATTCGTGATTTTTCAGTTAACCCCCAGAAGCCATTAATAGATACATGGTTGCAGTTACGAGAACTTTTGAGGCGATTTCCAGATCATGGATTTTCGATGACTGACCTTATCCATATCGCCATGAGGGGGAGGACCGCAGAGCAAATATCATATGTCATTACCTCGTGTAGTGGTTCACACCATTGTCCCGACTTGGATTTTGTTGAGACCATCTTGGATACAATTTCTGATCTTGTATATACACCAGATGATTTATTTAGGACAACACATGACGGAGAGATGACAACTGTTGAGTGTGTGACACACCATGCTGATCTTGACATCACACACCGATCAGAGGATATGGATGCTGATTCTTCTCATTTGATGGATGTGTTGCCTATTGTTGTGAGTTCTCAGAGCCGGATATTGGTTGAGGACCAAATGAATTTACAGTCAGAATTTGAGCCAGTCCCGCTCTTTCACATAGAAGATTCTTCGATTCTAGATCTGCTAGGATCCCAAGAGATACATGAGGAGCCCACATTTCAGCCATCCTTACAGTCATTCCAGTATCCATACACAGTTGATTCAGTGTCTTGTCTTCAGGAGATCTTCTCAGATTCGGGGATATACTTGGATCCATCTCAGCAAAGCAAGCTTGATGAGGGACCGATTTTTCATTCGACAGACCTTGATAATCCCGTATTTGAGCCTTGTGTCCTCCCATTTGATGAGGTCGATACATTTTTAGAGGACATGACATTTGACAGCATTGATCCCAACTTCCCTGATGATTCGGCATTACTCCCCGAGGGTTATCTGCGGGAGGATGCCATGGACCATATAAACTCGGTTTCACTTTCTGGGAGTGCATCTGATCTGTCGGATCACGAGACCGAGTATTTTGATATTTCTGATAATGAGTTTGATGATTCTCTCCTCGACGACCCTCGCGAGGATGACCCGATATTTGAGGTATTCGATGATTTCACTGATTTGTCTACATTATATGCATCGGATATCAGCCTTTCTAGTGAGTCTCTTGATCTTGATCTTCCATATCTATTCGAGACTGCGATTGACGTGGAGGATTCACTGACTGATCCTTCTTTCTCCACGTTTGACTTCTTCGGTTCTGCCCTTTCACTCCATACAGACCTTGAGCCGACGATTTCTTTTGTGCTACCGGAGCCCGACTTCATCTGCCCATATCTTGATTCGGTAGCAAACACCCGCCTGATTGATTATCTGGGTGTTATCATTTACTCTCTTGACTCTGTTGACCTCGTTGTTGTTCTCCCACCGAGACGGCAACGACAGTACGGTATTCGCCTGACAGATGCCGGCTCCTGACAACCGTCTTGAACCTCGATACGGCGTTTGTCCTAACATTATGCGCCCAGCTAGGGCGTAAACTCTAGCGCTTGTTGAGAGGCACCTCAACATTGATCACTATGTTTATATCATTCTGTCCATATCATACATTCTTTTTATCTCACACCCCATCTCCCTCGCATGATCAATCCATACTTAGGGTGCACTTTACCCTAAGTATAGGGGGGTGTCAGACGTTTGATTATTCTTTAGATTCTTTTTACCTCTGTTTTGCTGCCTATACTTAGGATATTTTACCCTAAGTATAGGGGAGGTAGACTCTGTATATTCATCTCCTCGGTTTTCTCCTTTGTGTGCAGTCTGCTATACTTAGGATTACTTGATCCTAAGTATAGGGGGATCACCGACTTCTATTGATTGTATTCTTTTATTCGTCGTTGTAGTATACTATTCTTCTCACTTTTCTATACAAAGGCACGAGTTATGTCTTTATTATTTCCAGCTCTTTGATCACTATGAGGACATAGTTCGAGCTAAGTATAGGGGGGTGTCGTATATATTGTATATATACTTTAGCCATAACTCGTACTTTCAAATTTTTAATATGGCTAAAATACTGTGTAAATAAAAAAAAAAAGATGCATAAATTTCCTCAAAATTTTTCCTTGTACATACTGGCTAATAAGTCAGGTTAAAAATATTTTGAAAAATATTTTGAAAGTAGTTTGAAAATCTATTTGAAAAATCTTTGAAAACTATTGAAAAATGTTTGAAAACTATTTCAACCTTTGTAAAAATATTGTGGGATTGTAAAAAAATTTTTTCTCTTTGTGTGAAATAAAAAGATTTGTTAAAACTATTTGCAAATGTTTGGAAAAATGGTTGAAATTATTTTCAAAAATCTATATATACTGTTTGAAAAATGTTTGCAAAATATTTTTCAAATGATTGTAAATGATTGTAAAATTGTGTGAAAACAAATATTTTGGACTATAGTTTTCAAAATTATTTGTAAAATTATTTCAAATAAATTTGAGGAATATATGCATCACAAAAAAAAGTAAAATAATAAAAAAATAATAAAAAAATGAATAAAATAAAAATTAAAAAAAAATCCAACTGTGTATATACTTGTATAAATTACTCAAGATGTAAATTCTTGCATCCTATTCTGTAAAATAATCAACTCACTCTTGTGTAAATATGACTCTTATTCAAAAAAAAAAAATCTCTTGTATATATTTGTATATATTTCTAACTATTTGAAAAAAAAAACTTTGTTGCATGTGCAGTTTTTTTTCAAAATCCATAAAAATTTCAAAATTTTGAAATGGTTTCACAAAAAGATTTTGTTTTCTTTTCCTTGCATGTACATATTTTCTTGTCATTTGCCATTGCATGAGCAGTTTTTTTAGGATGATTTTGACTATTAAACTAAGTCTGGATAAATTTGAAGAATGGAGCTTAGTTGGACCTTAATCCACTTAATTTCAGAGGAACTTTATAAGATGTGGAGTTAAGACTTTTCAGGTCCTAGTGACTTAATTCTTTGAGTCCATAAGACTATGTTCACATGTCATCTTAATGAGTCTAAGTAGAACATTTAACAACACACACATGATTCTTGTCAGACCGTGGCTTACCTTGGACACTGCACTTTACACGTAGCTCTTCATGGATGAGGTAGTGAGGGAGCAGAATCTTTTGGCTTGGGGTAGCATACGAGGGTAGTACATCTAGGCGGAACCTCTCGTCCTCCTCTAGGGAGGGAAGTGCGTCTCAACCTAGTCTGGTGATGTTGAGGTCTAAAGACAGGAGCTGTGGGGTTGCAATAATGCTTCAAAAGAGGGATAGTCTACTGGCTCAAGAGGAAAAACTCCTTATGTACATGCTGCACCTTGTATATATTTCAAAAAAAAAAAAAAAGCAAAATCTCCAAAAGTGAACAGGCCTGAAAGAAAAATAAAATGCCTGTAAAAAAAAAAAAAAGAATAAGAGCTTCAAAGTCATATATTTATGAGCTTGCAGCGGGTGACATGGCTACACTGGTCATGCATCCAAGGATAGGTAACTACACTGGTTACCGTCCATTCTCTTCTCCACCCCTCTTCTGAGCTGGTTGTACTTGAACTTAGAAGGGAATATCCCCGCTCCTCGAGGAAAGAGTTGCCAGACCGGGTTATTGAGTTACCTTGTGTGAGAGAGGCTGAATCTTTGCTACTTTTGAGATGAAGAACTAAATTTCACTTACACGTACAAGTAAGAATTCATAGTCATAAGAGTTTGTGTCTGTAGACTTGTTCTGATCTGACTGTTGAGGAGACCTGAATAGGAGTCTTATGGAACTTAGAGGCTGTTAGGTTTTAAATCCATGTCCCATTAAGGTTCCGACACATTAATAATCCAAAGGTCCGACAGAGCTCCAGACTACATTTTTATGAAGATAAGTTTAAAAGTCAACATTATTCTAACTTCTTTCCTTTTTCTTTTCTTTATTTTTGTTTTCACTTATTTTTCAAATAAGTGTTTGCTAAGGGACTAGCAAAGGTAAAGTATAGGGGAATGATGAATCCACGATTCATCGCCTTTATTTCTTTTATTTTAGCTTCAATTTCTTAGTCAAACACCTGTAAATACCCATTAATTTCATAATCTTACCATTTTGCATGCATTTGTTAAAATTGCATTTTTAACACTTTTGTACATAAATAAAAGAATAAAGAAGAAAGAAAAAGAAAGAAAAATAAAGGATGTAGTTATGCAATAAATACAGACTGACCCAAACCCCGAGAGAAGTCAAGACTTGACCTGATCGACCAGGAATAAAGTAGGGGGGAGATAGGGTCGTTTGTCAGAAAAATCAAAAATATCTTGTAAATACTTTTCATGTATATTTGTACAAAACTTACATTATTTTATTTGTACATAATTTGACCTCAAACTAATTATTTTTGTAAATAAAAGTTGTGAATAAAATTGTGTTGTAAATATAAAAATATTTGTAAAATAAAATATTGTATATATTGCGAATAATTACACCCAGAAAAAGCCACAAAGTGATAATTGAAACATCAATTCCGGCTCCACACAAGCTCAAATTGAACAAACTCACTTCCATCATACTATAAATTAAATTATCTTTCAAATGGCTGTGGTTTCATTATTTTTGGAGTTACGGTTAAAAAGTCGGTTTTCTGGGGTGTATTGTGCAGTTTACCCATTTATTTGTGTATATAAATTATTAATATTATTTTTACTTAATGTATATTATAAATATTGTTTTCAATAAAACTAAAATTAAAAAAAAATTAAAATAAAAAAAAATCTTGTATAAAAATTATTTCCTTATTTGCACCTATGTACATTATATCGTATGTATATAATATATGTATGCCACTAACTTCCCTAAATAAAATGCCAAAAAAATTAATTGTCTCACATTAATTAATTTAATTTATTTAATTACGAAAATCATATGTAATTATTTAATTTATTTGATTTATTTGAATTTATTTGGTTTAATAACTTGCCTTGTATATATGATTTTATTCCACACCATATATAGGCCACCATTAAGGTGGCCAATTAATTTTGAATTAATTTATTAATTTATTTAATTTATTTATTACGAAATTCGTTTTTAATTAATTAATTATTTTATTTATTTAATTATTTTATTAATCCATCCAATAAACACATTCCTTTTTTGTAAATATTTCCTTTTTTGATTTTTTGCCTCTTTTAATGGGCTCCTCCTCCTCATTCACATTTGATCAATCTTTGGCGGAGAGGAGCCCATTTTCCGAGAGGTTTCTTGTTGAAGAGGTCCTAGCCTCCGATCTAGTCGTTGCCAGCGGCTTGAGCTTCGTCGAGGCTATCATGGCTCGTCTCCTTCCCAGTGAACTCCAGAGGCATCGCGAGAGGACAGCAAGCGATCGCCCTGTTGCAGTGAGGCGAGGAGGTGTGTCCGATCCCCGAGGTGAGATCCACTTTTACTTGTCTTTTTCTCTAGGTAATCATAGATTTAGATCTTAGCGTAAGAGTAGGTGTAGTTTTTAGATTAAAAATCATAAAAAAATTCTCCATACATTTTCGCCCACACCGATTTTTCATCCCATCTTCTCAAATCCTCCATTTCACATTCTACCTCACGCGATCTTCCACCTCCGATCACGCACGGTGGTCGGAGCCCCTGGATCTTTCTCCCACTACGTTAAGATCCAACCACTCACACATCCATTTTTGTGGTATAAATAAAAAATTAAAAAAAATGTATCTTGTTTTCTATTCCATATTTTTGCAAGATACAATAAAAAATAAATAATCTTTTTGGTTGTTTCTCTCTAACATCTCTTTTGCAGGAAAAATAAAAATAAAAAAATTTTACTTTTTCTCTCTCTAATTCCTTGTTTTGCAGGAATAAATAACGAAAACAAAAAAAAATATTTCTGTTTACTGTTATGCTTACAGATTTAAAAAAAATAAAAAAAAACAAAAGTAAAAAAAAAACCAGCAGCAGGGTCGCAACCCCCTGCGCCCATGCTCTTCCTCCAAGGCGGTGAAGGCCCAGCTCCGCCGTGAACCTTCTCCGCCGTGTCCTCCGTGACCAGCCGCCCACTCTTCTCCAGGCCGCCGCCGGTGCGGCACCACACCTCCTTCCAGCCGCGAGTGCGGCGCCCCCTTCCCGCTGACGCGTGGCCGCAGCCGCGGCCCTCCCCAGGCGGTCCCGCGAACCACCTCTCCAGCGAGTACAGCGGCGCCACCCGAAACCGCTTCTCCTCCGCCGCGCGCTCCCGCGCAGGCGCCCGTGAGCCCCGTCACCACCGCCTTCCCTCCGACCGCAGCGGCGCCTCGGCGCGCCATCCTTCAGCCCCCGCGCGCGGCGTCGCCGCGCCTTCCTCGCCATCTTCCAGCGCCGCCCAGGCGCGCCATCCGCCTCAGCTGCGTGGCCTCCCACCGTCCCACGAAACTCCTCCATATCCTCATCTCCGTGGGCGGCGGCGTGCCTCCCTTACTCTCCTATTTGTGAAGAAACGAAGAAACCCTAAGGGAGGGGGGAGAATTAAAATATTGAAAAAATTGCATCTTCAGCCTTAATTGTTTCAGATATTGCAAAGAGGCCCCCTCCAGAGCAAGTCACATGTCAAGCATGTGCCACTGGGTAATTTACACATTCTGGCCTTGTACTTATTTTTATTATATTTTAAGGCTAAAACTTTAAATAATTGCAATTTGGTCCTTGCTTGTCCAGACTTGAACTTTCTTGATCATTTCAATGAAATAAATGTTTGCACTGCTCTAAAAATTTTGCAAAAATTCTGACAAAAATCATACATGCTCTTGCTATAGTGTTAGTCCTTGTATAAAATTTTCATTGCATTTTATTGCCTTGCCTTTTGTTATATTTAAAAAAATCAAAAACATTGTCTTTTTGCATTTCTCAACTTTGAAAATTCATAAAAATTCGTAAAATTGTCTAAAAATTCCTAAAAAATTTCTGTATCTGTGTTTTGATTTTTTTTAAGTTCTATCCAAGTTTTGTGCATTTTTCATATATAAAATAAAAAAAAAAGATTGTGTGTGTTTTATCACTTTTATTCATTTGTGCTTCTTTTAAAAAATTAAAAAAAAATATAAAATTCAAAAACCACTAAAAAATTAGCGTCTCTGAAATTTGACTACTTAGTTTTTCAATCGTGCTCCTTGTGTTCGACCCTGGTCGCTATACCAGGTAAAAAGAATAGCGAAAAGACCGCTTACACATTTGTTTCATTGATTTATATCTTATCTGAAGTGGTTTACAAATTTTTCTCGTTGACCGAATCCTGCGGTTGAGAACAACGACACTTTGATATTATTTATTCCTCTCTCGACCGTGTGATTTTCGCGTCTTCACTTATCCAACCTTTTGCATCCATATGTTTGTATCCATGTCAGTATCCATATATCCATGTTAAAAAAAACCATGTCCATGTCAGTGTCCAAAAAATATCCAAAAAAAGAGAAATATGTATCCATGTCGATAACCATATATTTGTAACAATAATATATTAACCAAAAAATATTGAAGAAGAACGCATTCATTAGCATTGGTAAGGAATGGAATCCCAATTCCTAGGGGGTACCAAGGAATGGCAATTCCCATGAATGAGGGAATCGGGTTTCCGTTGTAATTGTTATTCCTGCATAAAGTTAATTTAACAAACAAAGGAATGGAAACGAGAGAGCAATAATGATTCCATTCCTTCCTCTATTCCTGCGTAACAAACGGGGCCTAAGGCTACTCATCTGCAAGCTATACGAGCACCCCTTTATCTTTTTTTGAATCTTAAAACTAGGTGTATGACTAGAGAAGTATTGTGGCACATCCTTAATTATGTTTATTCAATCCAATGTTTAAGGAAATATGTTTTTTTTAATTCTTACATAGCACAAAGTGAATGAACAGCTTTTGCACGTTAATTTATGAAATAAAATGAATTATTGATTGTTTGAAAACTTGCATATCACAAGACGACTACTTACTAGACTTTGAATGGTCGGATCACCATAAAAACGTCCACAAAATTTAATGGTAATTAGATTAAAATGTGCATATAAAAATCTTCAGTGCAAAACTTGCAGATCGGAAGGTAAATATATACAGTGAACTTTCCAAGACTGGATTGATGTTAACATTTTCAAAAGTTTAATGCTAATTAGATGAATATGTCATCATGCTATATAAATCTGCAGTGTATATTATGAGAGTTTTTGTATATTAATCTACTATATCAAATGAACTCCAAATTGTGTGAAACTTGCAGATCATAAGATATATATATATATATATATATATATATATATATATATATATATGGGTAAAATGGGGCTGCCCCCAGGGGGTAGCTAACTTAGCTGCCCCCAGGGGGTAGCTAACTTAGCTGCCCCCAGGGGGTAGCTAACTTAGCTACCCCCGCCCCATTTTCTCCATGTTTTTAATTTTTTTTTGAAAATTTCTTCCATGAATATTCATCACTATATCCCTATATTGTGTCATTAAAATTTCATGTGAAACAGAGACTCCTACGGCCTCCATCCAGACAGTCTTTTTTTAACGGTAACAGGATTTTTTAAATCGACCCCGTTTGGATGGAGGTCGTAGGAGTCTCTGTTTCGCATGAAATTTGAATGACATAATATAGGGATTTAATAATGAATTTACACGGTTTTAGATTTCAAAAAAAATAAAAAAAGATTGTGAAAAAGGGGCGGGGGGAGCTAAGTTAGCTCCCCCTAGGGGGCATACACATTTTACCCTATATATATATATATATATATATATATATATATATATATGGGTCATATGTGGCTGCCCCCTAGGGGCAGCCAACATGGCTGCCCCCGCCTTATTTGGGCAAAATTTTTTATTTTTTTTTGAAAAATAACACCATTTACATTTATCTCTATATCCCTCCTATATACCATTCGAATTTCGTCAGAAACAGAGACTCTTACGGCCTCCATCCGGACAGTAATTTTTTAACGGTAACAGGATTTTTTTAAATCGATACCATCGAGATGGAGGCCGTAGGAGTCTCTGTTTCTGACGAAATTCGAATGGCATGTAGGAGGGATATATGGATGAATATACATGATTTTATTTTTCAAAAAAAAATAAAAAAAAAAACGCCGAAAATGGGGCGGGGGCAGCCATGTTGGCTGCCCCCAGGGGGCAGCCCCATTTTTTCCTGGGAGCCTACACCCATGTGTAGGTAACTTTCCTACACCCACCTCTTGTTCCCTCAAAATTTTTTATTTTTTTGAGATAATTCCGTGGGGAATTTAGATCACATTATATCACCATATCGTCATTCAAATTTCAACTTGTTTCGAGACTTCTAACTTATCCATCATGACAGTCAAATTTTGACGGTCTGAGATTTGCTGAAATCGGCCCCTTCCGATGGAGCTGTTAGGAATGTCTGTTTTACAAGAAATTTGAAACACATATTTTCATTTAATATTCTAAGTAAATCCCCCTAAAGATCCATTTCAAAAAAAATCAAAAAAATAAGGAACAAGAGGTGGGTGTAGGAAAGTTACCTACACATGGGTGTAGGCTCCCCAATCCCTATATATATAGTATACTTTGATATGGTCGTGTTATGACAAAAACTTCTAAACATTAATTGTAATTAGATGAATATACATCATGTTAAGTATAATAGTGCATATAATAAATGAATTATACTTGTATGTTAATCTACCATATCAAATGAACTCTAAACTGCATGAGATCTTGCATATCACAAGCTAAATATAGATAGTATACTTCGTATGGCTTAGATCATCGAACACTTACACAAAAGTTAAACGATAATTACATGAAAATGGCGTGTTTAAGCATGTGTAAAGAAGGCATAATTAGGGTCTGAGGCACAAGCTCTCGCTTACTACATGTGATTGAGTTGCTATTCTTGAACTCGATATCACAATTAGGTTACGGTTATGATTTGTCATGTTTGATCTTTATAAACATGATTTCGTCGTGCCTAGTCCGCGCAACTGTTGTTTGCCACTATGTGATTTATATGGGTAATCTTAAGTTTTCATTTTTTTTAATAAAAAGAGGGTGACATCCCGAGTTGGGATTCACCTCATCAGGTATATATTATCATAAAAAAGCATCCAAAAGCGATATAGAGAGTTACAATGAGCAAGTACATTTTCAAGGTAAACATAGTATGAGTTAAGACACCACTCAATATTATACCCAAAGCTCCTCAATGTCATGACTCCCTTAGGTTAATTTGTTTAAATTAGTCCAATTACTTCTACTCACTAATCTATCCAATTTTAATTGTCATCGCACGACATTCATCACTCTCTCATTTCTCATGGTAGAAGATAACCCAAATCATAATCTTGGTTAAGTGGTTCGATTTTCAAAACCATTAGGGACATCGATCTTGTTCATATTAGTTATCCTTAATATCTAACTTCCCGTTACTGTCTTTTATTGTTACACAACGACATAAGTTGGATTTAAATTAGGGATATTTACAACCATAATACTGAGTAATTTCGCAATAACATTCATAACCCTGCATAATCGCGAATTACATGAGAAACCATGTATAGTTACTCCGTCTCACACTCATAACCCTCCGTTAGTTTAATATCTTAACTCAACCATATGAATGAGTTAATCTAACTCATCCTCAATCCAACGGTTAGGAAACAAATCAGAAAACCCCCTCTCCCTTCCCTTCAACCTCCATCTTGCTTCGGGACATGGGAGCAGTGGGTTGTAGGTGGGGCTTCGAGGCGGAGGGGGTGGTCGAGCAAACTCGAGGGGACGCTTTGAGGTCATCGTCAGGTGGGCGAGCAGAGGAGGAACCAGGGGGGGTGCTTTCTGCTCAGCCGGCGAGCAGGGAGCAACAAGTGGGGGCGTTTGAGCTTGGCCGGTAAGAGAAGCAAGGGCGGCGGGGCTTTGAGATCACCTGCCGAGAGCCAGGGGGTGCTTTGAGCGGTTGTGGGGGGGGGGGCGAGCAGGGGAGGGCCGGGGCTGGGGGGGCAAGCAGGGGAGGACTGGGGCTGGGGTGGGGGGAGCCTTCAGCTCGCCCGTCAAGGGCAGGGGGAGTGCTTTGAGCAGCGGATGTGGGGTTGAGCTCGGCAGGCGGGAGCAGCAAGGGCTGGGGTGGGGGGAGCCTTCAGCTTGCCCGCCGAGGGAAGGGGGAGGGGGGGTGATTTGAGCAGCGGACGTGGGGTCGAGCTCGGCCGGCGGGAGCAGCAAGGGTTGGGGCCTTCAGCTCGCCTGCCGAGCACAGGGGGAGGGGGGAGGCTTTGAGCGGCTGTGGGGGGCGAGCAGGGTGGGTAGGGGTTAAGCTCGACTGGCGGAGCAGCAAGGGCAGGGGGGTTACTTTGAGAAGCTGTGGGGGGGGGGGGGGGGTGCGAGCAGCTCGCCCGCCGAGCGCCGAGGGGGGGGGGGGGGCTTTGAGCGACTGTGGGGGGGATGAGCAGGGGAGGACCGTGGTGGGGGCGAGAGCCTTCAGCTTCACCCACCGAGCGCAGCAGGCGAGCAGGGAAGCAACAAAGGGGGAGGGTGGGGGCCTTTAAGTTTGACTGGTGAACATGAGAGCAGCAAGGGAAGGGGGCCTGCGGGAGATGAACAGGAAAGGGTGGAACTCACCATGGTAAGTTTTGCAAATAAGAATGAACTTTAAGGGCATTTCTGTCTTTTTCAACGAAAACCGTCAAATATAACAGATATTTCAAACGGAACATAACCTAGGGTCATGTCATGTAAGAGTTAAGCAGTACTCAGGTTTCTCATGTAATTCGCGATTATGCAGGGTTATGAATGTTATTGCTAAATTACTCAGGGTTATGGGTGTAAATATCCCTTTAAATTACATATAGATCCATGATATGGAGATCGGTTTTCACTAGGTGGAGAAAGAAGAAGACAAAGGATATGCAGTGTCATCCCTGACATTTCATGAGCCCTAGGCAAAAGAGAAGAAAAGGACCCATATAAAAAATAATTTAAATGTTTAATTTGTAAATTTCTTATAAATAAAGTTCTTTAAATTTTAAAAGAACTATGTATGTTTATGATCAACGACCATCAAATAATAAGTAATGAATTAAAATTATAAAAATAATTTTTACAATCGAAATAGACATCTATGGATACAATGCAACTCAAGGAACGTAAATACAAACAAAAGCCATGGGAAATAGCTCGCAAAAAATGTATGGCATTGTTTTTTTAAGTTAGGATTTTTTACAACGTTCAAGCACAGAAGCATATATATCTATTGACTATAATAACAAAAATATTTAAAAATTAAGAGTTTCATCTCTTAATGACTATTTTCCATATCATATGGGCGGAAAAAATATGGTTAGAGAATAATAATACTCAAGCAAGAAGCACTAAACAATTAATTACAATAAAAATAATACATGATTTAAATAGTCAATAAAATAATAGTTATGGAAAAAATAATCAAGTCATCCGTTTTTTTTATTTGACAGTGGTAATCAAGCCAAGCTGATAGTTTCTATTAATAGTCCAAGATCCAAACATATATATGTTAATAAAATAACTTCTCAATCACAACTAGCATTAATCTTGAAACATAAATTAAACAATAAAGATTGAGTTTTACGAAAAACAAAATAAGTTACCTAAAAAGATTATTTGATGGTATTCACAATCCAACCATAAAATATTCTTACCACAATATAAAAATTGATTATAATGGCAATAAAAACTTTGAAAAAAGGAAACGTATGTCCCGTGATTGAGAAATGAGAGATGTTTTTTTTGTAAAAAAGATAACAATAATTCAAGTGGTTAACGCTGCATTCTCCCTTACAATGTGTAATAACTTTCAATTTTGTAATTTTTCAGAAAAAAGATAAGGGATGATTTACAATTACACAAATAGGGTGAGTAGACGTGCGAATCCAAACAATAACCGTGATTTGTGGATATAAGGGAAAAAATTACAATGCACAAATATAAAAAATATCATAAATTGAGATCGTGATTTGTGGATGCCCAACAACAACAACTAGTCATAAATTGAAAGCAGAAGAAATCGCAACAGTGGTGGGAATCGCAAATTACAAGAGGAGGAGGTCATATTTGTCTCCAAAAAGACACATTTAAGTTCAACGTGGGATCTTAACTTTTAAGATATTAATGTGGCATTGGGGAACACAAAGGCTTTTTAGGCACTTAGGAATATGAAGAGTCAAATGACACATGCAAATGTAAATAATTAATGGATCTGTGTGCCATTTAAACATTGGATTGGTATTTGATAGGGATGAAACGCATACGGATATCCGAATATCCGCTTACAGTATTTGAAAAAAATATCATATATGGATATCCGTATCCAAATATTAATCGAATACGAATCAGATATAGATTGTAAAATTTTTCGGATATGAATGCATATATGGTAATGGCTTGAATATTCGGATCCGGATCCGGATCCGGATATCAGAATAAAATATTTAATATTATTTTATATATTAGTTAATATATTACAAGATACAACTCCATGTTGTTATATTAGTATTATATATTATATGATACAATATATCAATGATATTAATAAACTTTCGTTTATTTGGGATGTGCACGAACTAAAATTACGAAACTATATCCCCATTTTGCTTCTGATTAAGAACGCATGTCACCTTGACGATCTCTTTTGTTAGGATGCAACTTATTTATATTTCATTATCAATTTTTAAAATCATTGTAAACTTTGTTTAAATATCAATTCATATTTATATGTGATCGTTAATAGACCCGTATTTGGATTCCATGTTTATTGGATCCATATCACTCTTTCTTTAGTTCATATTTGGATTAGCTCTTTATTTAATCTATATTCAAGTTCGCCCTTTATTCGATCCATATTCGAATTCAATAAATATCTGATTCGTATCCGTATTTTTAAGGATAGGATTTCCTTAATGCATATCTGAATCATATATGTATTCATATTCGATAGAGATGAAGCGAATATGGATAAAGAAATAGGCATATCCGATCCGTATCTGATCCATTTCATCCATAGTATTTGAAATAAAAATAATAAAAACTAACTATATGTGGCCAATTTAGAGATGGGACCCCAAAATTGCGGGACCCTGGGCCATTGCACTCCGAGAAAAGGCTCAGGGACGACCCTGAGGATATGGAAAGCCCTATCATTAAGGGAGTTTATATAATGCTTCCATACATATAGATCCCTAATACAAACGGATCCATGTACCCAACTACAATTAGAATCGTTAATAACAATTTTGCGGGGGATGTTGCTCCACACCCCGCAGTGGGAGAGCGCACCTCCCCCCATCCCAAATATGTTTTCGCTGATCGGGCAGCGAGAACCTTGTCTTATTGGGGTGTGGTACGACATGAGGGTGTGTCTACGGTGGTTCTTCAACATGGGTCAAATGGTTAGAATTCAAGGCATATCAACAAAACCGGTTAAATGTGATTAGTCGTCTGACTGCCGACTAATCCTTAGTCAATAATCCGGCTGACCGAGCACCGACTCCGACTTCTGCAACCTTGCTAATCGATAACATAAAAACTATCATAGTATCTGGTAGATAACCAAAAATGAGATAATGAGGCAAGGAGACACAACTGACAAGCAGAGATGAAAACGAATGTGAATATATTCGTATCCAATCCGCTATCGTATTCGTTTTATACATATTTTGACATTCATATTCGTATTGTTTTACAATGAATGCGGGTATGGATATCACTATGACATTCGCTTATTTGCATTCGTGTTTGTATATTCATTTAGTACATAAGTACAGTAATAAATTTATTTGTACCTATGAGGAACAAAATTTTATGATTTCATTCACCATTGTTGGTATAATTGTTATGAAATTATTATATATGCTATATCTACTTAATGTGTAGACCATCCTAAACATGTATATTTTTTTAATCTATTAAATATTTCTATTATTATTCATATCCGATTCGTATTCGTTTTACATTTGCATTTATTTTTAAGGATATGGCAACACATTTTTCACGTCCTTCGATATTTGGACATAGATTTTTGAACCTCGGCCTGTTCAATTCTGTCTGCATTTTGCCCATGTCTGACTTCAAAAGAACAAATAAGTAGAATTCAAGGCATATCGATATCGAATTAACGAGCTGCCCCCTCGCCATTTTTTCGCAATTTTTTTATCCTTTTGCAAAATATCACCATGTATATTCATCTATAAATCCCTCCAGTATGCCATTCGAATTTCCTCAGAAACGAAGATTCCTATGCCTTCATTTTAGAACATGTCGATTACAACAATTTTCAAACCCTTAAAATTACTTGATCTAAATGGGGGCATAGGAGTCTCCGTTTCTGATGAAATTCAAATGCACATTGGAGGGATATATAGATGAACATACATGATGATATTTTACACAAAAAATTATAAAAGGGGAAAAAACGACGAGAGGACAACTCCATTTTTTCCTATTGACATATACTGGTTTATTGCAAATATCGGCTATATGCCCCCATTTTTTCCTATCGATATATACGGGTTTATTGCAAATATCAGATGTAAAATATAATTTCGTAATAATTGATAATTATCATATTATTGTAGATGTGATTGGCAATACTGGTTTATCCTCCATTGGTGCGCACCTAGGGATGCAAACGGTCGGATACGGATACGGATATAGGTATTACCATGTCCTTATCCGTTTTTAATATGAATACGGATGCGGATACAGATATTGACGGATATTAAAACTATCTTACCATATCCTTAAAAAACGGATACGGATGTAAAACGGATATTGATCGCACACGAGTAATGTTAGAAATACTCTATAGAATCGACTTAAATATATAAGAATTGGATAGAAAACACATGATATTAATTTACTAAATGTGTTTGTATCATAAAAAGTATATAAATATGGTAAAAGGAGGTAGAGAATTATGTTATATATGGTTGAAAAATAATCTATGACTATATTTATATACTAAAACGGATATACGGATACGGATGTTTGCGGATACATCAAAATGATATCCATATCCGTATCTATTTTAAAACAGATACGGATACGGATACGGATGTCAAAATCTGTATAAAACGGATACGGTGACGGATCGGATAAGGATATATCCATATCCATTTGCATCCCTCTGCGCACCTGTCCTTATTAAAAAAACCCCG
Organism: Ottelia alismoides; assembly: GCA_037367405.1. NCBI lineage: Eukaryota > Viridiplantae > Streptophyta > Magnoliopsida > Alismatales > Hydrocharitaceae > Ottelia > Ottelia alismoides. The sequence continues at coordinate 1,265,361 of JAZKJV010001323.1, forward strand.
ATTTTTCGGAAAATTATCTTTTGCACGGCCCCACGTACACACGTTTTTCTTCCTCCGCTGTATGTGTGGACGAGAGAGGAAGTCTTCCCCCCATCCTCTGAGCACACCTTCCCTCAGCTCCCCACAACAGAGCCCTCTGCAGGTTTAGTCCCGAGACATGGGGGTGAGTCTCACCCCATCTTGCTCTGATTCGTCCACAGATTGCCATGTTCACGATTTCCTCCATGTTGAATTGAATTGAACAAGTCTATTTGGTTCCATTGATTCCATATGTTCAGCTTCACGCTTCTTTCCCTGCATGTTCTTGCAGGATTCGAGTTCTGCTAGCGATCGACGCATGCCATGTTTCGCTAACGCGCCCGCTCCATCAGGCGGGCAAGAGGCAGGCAAAGCGATCGACGAGGCTGAGCGGAGGAACAGGGAGGAGGAGTCAACGAGAGGCAACAACTCCAGGGTCAATCCCAACAACTCACTGTTCTCAGACAATGAAAATAAGGACAAGAAGGGGAAAGAGAAGGACAAGAAGCGGTGGAAAGGTTGATGATGATCATGAGCGCCACGTACAGTTCCATCTCCATGGATCTCTTGTTTCTGTCCTGTTGGATTTACTTAACATTCCTATCTGGTTTATGATGTCCTGTACACTGTGTGTGCATCTGGTTTTCCTATCTTCTTTTCGTTTTATCTGTAATAGCTAATGATGTAATGTCTCCTTTGTATGATCTCCACGTTTTTTCTTGCTTCCGAGTGCTATTCTCGTCGTTATCTGCGATCCACGATGCAATAAGAAGGCTGTGTATTGCAATATTACTGCATGACTTCAACCTTGTTTTTTCCCCAGGAAATCAACAGATCAAGATATGCAGATATTTATTTATTTATTTATCTCTATTTGTTGTGTGGAAGGAAGAGGATGGACAACGTGGTGGTTTTGGCCGGATCCAACTTTTACATCCAACTAGAGAGACTAAACCCGCGCTTCGCTGCGAGTCTATATGATCATCAATAAGAATTGTTACATTTTTTTTTGATAAATTTATGATTTTAATAATTATTTAAAATGTAAAATATGGAGGAAACTAAAGTAAAGTTATAAAAAAATATTTACATCATGCATGTGTCACATTTACAGATGTACAATATATATACATAGGCCCCCTTAACAGAAAGATGATAACATTAACACATGCTTACAAAAAATATTGAAACAAAACAACCAATGGTAGATAGAGTTTTATTACAATATTAATATCATGTAGATATTTTCAATAAAAAAAATATTGCAACGATTGCAGTGTTGCTTCCTACCTTTTTGATTCCATGAGATATCATACATGCGTGACTTGCTTTGACAACCACCATTACACCTTCTGTAAATCTCTGGAATACAACTTCCGCTACTTGCCTCGTGATCCTTTTCTGCACTTGAAGCTTGCAGCCATAGTAATGTACTAAAGATTGCAGCTTAGACCTCTCGAAATCAACAGCTCCTTCCGCATGTAAATAACCAACGTGGACAACTCCATTCAACGGAAGAAGATGGTGTTCGCATTGAGCACAAAATGGCAAGTTCAGATCGACACGAAACGTTCGTTTTCCATTGTGTGTATTCCCATTCAGCTGTAAATGTATATATAATATTTACAGCAGATATGTTGCACTTTAGACAGTTTTCTTATTTGTGATCATGTGAGAAAACGTGACGTTGTAGTTTTGAAGTAACACAGACATGTTGCGCTTAGATAGTTTTCTCTTATTTGTTTTTTCAACATTAAGCACATGTCGTATATATAATCTATTCTTCCTAAAAATTTCACTATCGTAAACATGTTGCTCCCGAGATAGTTTTCTCTTATTTGAAGTAACACAGATATGTTGCTCCTGAAAACCCTTGAGTTAAATCTTAAGGAAAAAAAGGATGGAATTATTTCGGGAAAATGCTACATTCAATTTATATTCCCACCATCTCCACATAAACATATTGCTCCCGAGAACCCTCGAATTAGATCTTAGGGGGAAACGATGGAATTATTCTCGAAAAGGACTCCGTTCAATTATATAATTCTGGCAAATGCTCAAACCTATCCGTGAACGTTACATGTGATACCCGAAGCTACTACATTAGCCACCCCACCCCCTTAGACGGAACTAACTCATACATTCACATATCCTCCCTTGTCCTATGCAACACTAAATTACCTTGCTCCTCCTATATATAAAACCAAGAAAATGGAAGTGCCAAAAGAAAAAAAGGAAGCTTCCGGACCAAACGATAAGACTTATCCTTTACAATGTAACCACTGTTGTATTCAAAGTTGTATTTAGACTTTAATTGGAAAGTCTATGTAATTACCAATTTGGTTTCAATTGGGAAACCAAATGGTTTGGAGGGGAAGTTGGGAATTCCCAAATTTGAAATATGGGAGTTTGGGTGGAAGTTTAGTCCCACACCGGGGAGAACTAAACTTTTTGGTGGACTTATGTATGAGTTCACAACCCAAGCTCTTGTAGCAATAGTAGAGAGGAGGAATGGAGGACCACACACGCGCGCGCGCGCGCTCCGCTCCGCTCCGTCTCGGGCTCGGGAGAGTCAATTCGGATCTCGTTACTTTTGCTGTAGATTTCATTTGGTAAGTCGATTAAATTAATCACACGATTAATTTGGTAAGTCGACTTAAATGGGAATTCAACTCGCCATTATGGGCGCGTTTTTTTGGGATCCGAAAGGATGCGTTTTCGGGACGCATTTTTGGAAACCAAAGGTCGCGTTTTTAGGACGCGAGCCCCTCTATTTATATCCCTCACTCGACTCGGTTTTTCTTCACTCGCAAGAAAAACCTTTCTCACGCCGTCGCTCTTTGGTTCTTCCTCTCGCGGACGAACGTCTTCCTCTTCTCCTCTCTCGGCTGCAGTTCTCTGAGGTACAATCGAGGACGATCCCGTTGGTGTGCGCCGACGACGATCGTGAACCGTCGTATCCTGGGAGTGGATCGCCAGTACCCTACGCACCGGTATTGTGGGGGCGATATATTCTCTAAGGACAGTCCATTTTCATGGACGCTTCGGTGACTTCTAAACTAATCTCTGTTTTATTTTACTTGCTGCAATACGTTTATTGCTTTACCCTTTCTGGTTCATGCCCGTGTTTGTATTTCTGTTCTTTTAATCGGTTCCTGTTTACATTGAATAATCGGATAATGATTGGGAAACATATGATTAATATGATTTTAATCTGTATCGTTTCTCTGTTAATTCATTTGGATCTGATTTTATACTGTTTAATGTATGATCTGGTAATCTTATTTACAACAATCTTAGAGAAGATATCCCGAACCGATTCTAGAATGTCGGAAACAATGTTTAAATCGAGGGTAGATATGACGGGTATGCCTGAAAAATTCGGTGGACAGAATTTTAAGCGTTGGCAACAACGCATGAGGATCTGGTTAACCACCATAGGGTTAATCTCGATGCTTGAAACCGACTGTCCTACGGTGGAGGCGGAAACCCCTCACCTGATAGCCATAAGGCGCAATCTGCGTGGAAGGAATGCGACCGTATATATCATGGTTGCATCTTGTTGGCTCTGTCCAACACGTTGTTTAACGTATATTGTTCATCCACGCAGACTGCGAAGGGGCTATGGGAAGATTTGGATCGGAAGTATAACACCGAAGATCTCGGTATTGAGAAATACTCCGTAGCCAAATTCTTGAAGTTTTCCATGGCCGAGGGGAAGTCTGTTTCTGAACAGGCACACGAGTTCTTACTCTTGCTCCATGGTCTAGAGGATGCCGAAATGAAACTTCCAGAGAAGTTTCAGGTCATGTGCATCATAGAAAAATTCCCAAAGTCATGGGAAGACTTCGGTATGATCCTGAAACATAGGAAGGGAAAAATTTCTATGGATGACTTGATGGTGGCAATTGCCATAGAGGAGGAACACAGGAAACAAAAACCTGTGCTTCCTGTTGATATTCAGGCTAAGGTCAATTTCATGACCTCGAAGGGCAAGGATAAAAAGGGAAAGGGTCCCAATAACAATAAAATGAAACCAAAGGGCAAGATCCAGAAAAAGGTAAAGAATAAATCCTGCTGGCACTGTAATCAGGTTGGCCATTGGAAGAAGGACTGTCCGTCCTTGAAGGCTCAACCTAAGGCTTCAGACGGGAGTCCACAAGTGAACATGATCACTATGGGACTCGGGGCTAGCGAGGGGTATGTCTCTGTAAAACCTGAACTATACCATATCCATGATCCAAATGAGTGGCTCGTGGATACGGGAGCCAATGTGAACATATGTTCTGACAGAACGTTGTTTTCTTCTTATCAGACCTGCAGCGGTGGGACTGTGAAGATGGGGAACGATTCTACAGCCAGGGTGCTAGGGTCGGGACAAGTCAACTTGAGGTTCTCCTCTGGACGAGTCTGGACGTTGCACAGGGTGTTGCATGTTCCTGACATCAAGAAGAATGTGATATCTGGCTCCATCTTAGTTAGAAATGGTTTTGAATTGAACTTTAAATGTAATAAAGTTGTTATCCACGATTCATCGCCTTTATTCTTTTATTTTAGCTTCAATTTCTTAGTCAAACACCTGTAAATACCCATTAATTTCATAATCTTACCATTTTGCATGCATTTGTTAAAATTGCATTTTTAACACTTTTTGTACATAAATAAAAGAATAAAGAAGAAAAGAAAAAGAAAAGAAAAATAAAGGATGTAGTTATGCAATAAATACAGACTGACCCAAACCCCGAGAGAAGGTCAAGACTTGACCTGATCGACCAGGAATAAAGTAGGGGGAGATAGGGTCATTTGTCAGAAAAATCAAAAATATCTTGTAAATACTTTTCATGTATATTTGTACAAAACTTACATTATTTTATTTGTACATAATTTGACCTCAAACTAATTATTTTTGTAAATAAAAGTTGTGAATAAAATTGTGTTGTAAATAATAAAAATATTTGTAAAATAAAATATTGTATATATTGCAAATAATTACACCCAGAAAAAGCCACAAAGTGATAATTGAAACATCAATTCCGGCTCCATACAAGCTCAAATTGAACCAAACCCACTTCCATAATGCTATAAATTAAATTATCTTTCAAATGGCTGTGGTTTCGTATTTTTTGGAGTTACGGTTAAAAAGTTGGTTTTCTGGGGTGTATTGTGCAGTTTACCCATATACTTATTGTATATATTTTACTCATATTTATTTTTTATACATAATGTACATATTTGTAAATATTGTTTTCATTAAAAAAATATAAAAATAAAAAAAAATCTTTTATAAAAATTATTTCCTTATTTGTACCTATGTATATTGTATTATATGTGTATAATATATGTATACAATTAATTTCCCTAAATAAAAATGACCAAAAAAATTAATTGTCTCACATTAATTAATTTAATTTATTTAATTACGAAAATCATATGTAATTATTTAATTTATTTGATTTATTTGAATTTATTTGGTTTAATAACTTGCCTTGTATATATGATTTTATTCCACACCATATTTGGCCACCATTAAGGTGGCTAATTGATTTTGAATTAATTTATTAATTTATTTAATTTATTTATTACGAAATTCGTTTTTAATTAATTAATTATTTTATTTATTTAATTATTTTATTAATCCATCCAATAAAAACATTCCTTTTGTGTAAATATTTTCCTTTTTTGATTTTTTGCCTCTTTTTAATGGGCTCCTCCTCCCTCATTCACATTTGATCAATCTTTGGCGGAGAGGAGCCCATTTTCCGAGAGATTTCTTGTTGAAGAGGGTCCTAGCCTCCGATCCCGTCGGTGACAGCGGCTTGAGCTTCGTCGAGGCAATCTTTGGACCCTCTCCTTCTTCCCAGTGACCTCCATTGGCACCGCAAGAGTGACAGCGAGCGTTCGCCTTTGTTGCAGTGAGGCGAGGAGGCGATTCCTTTGATCCGGCGAACTTCGCCGTCCTTGCTCCGCCGCCGGCGTTGAGCATCGAGCTTCAGGCCTTGACGCCCTTCGAAGCTACGACCAGGAGTTAGCCACGCTCCAGCACAGTCTACTGCAGCCATCAGGTACCCTTAGTTTCTTCTAATTTCTTCCAATTTCCGATTACGCCCAAATCATAGCTCCGACGTACATCTCCGATTCCGACCATCTTGCGCTACATCTCGACCATCCGACCCGATCATCATATCCGCCAGACCTCTCCGCACCTTCTTCACCCCTCCACACAACCCAGATCGCACAGGATCTGGGAACCGAGCTCCTTCGCCGACCACCCTCGCCGGAGCTCGCCATTTCGACTCACCGACCACCTTCACGCCACCTAACCGGGTCGAGGCACTTTGCCCTCGACCCGCGAGTTTTCTGGTTCGCTTTTCAGGTCGAAACGAGGGCGTCTGAGGCCCTTCGCCATCCAGCCAGGAGACCCAGCTCCGCCGGCCTTGCTCGAGCTCCTCGGAGCTTGGTTTGACCGTCGGAGACCACCGGCAGACGCGGGAGCCTCCCGCGATTCTTCTCCGACCTTCAGGAGGCTCACCGGAGGTCCCTAGCACACGCACGAACCCGGCGAGTCTCGCCGGGGACCTGTTCTTCGAGGACTCGCCATCGCCGTCAGATCAGCCTCATCGCTCCAGATCAGATCTTGGCCGTTCGATTGAGGAGCTGCTTCCACCGTCCGATCCGAGGAGATGCCATCTGAAGCGCCCACCAGCCGCAGCCGTTCGATCTACACGTGGCGCGCATCCAACGCTTCATTAATAAAGGGGTAAATATCGTAGACCCCCCTCGTAGTTTGTAGTTTCATTTTTAGTCCTGTAAGTTGTCGAGTCAGTTGTTTATTTTCTGGGATATTTGCATAGAGACCCTCGCGCTTAATTTTATTTGCATTTATACCCCTGCCAGTAGAGACCCACGTGCTTCGTCACGTGTTTTGTTGGGATATTTGCATAATCAATCCTGTAGTTCTGGTTGTTATGAATTGAAAGAATATTTTTGAGAAATTGCATTTATGCCCCTGTGAGCATTGTTTTTGCACATGTGCGAATTATTTTGGGTTATTTGCATATAAGTCCCTGGACTTTTGGTACTTGTTACCAATAAGCCCTCGGAACTTATTTTTATTACCATTTGGTCCCTGTGTGCCTCAGGCACGTGCTTGGCACGTGTGTTGCTGGGTATTTTGCACCAGGACCCCAGAACTTTTGGGTATTTGCACTTAGGTCCCTGTGCACAGTGCCCCACCTTTATTTTTGAATAAAATATCAAACGACCTCCAAATCCAATGAAATTTTGACACATGGCTCCTGCCATGGTGTAGGAATTTCTATGATTTTTGGGGACATTTCTGATTTCATTTATTATTTTTAAAAATTCAAAAACCCATATTTTTGCTACTGTTTGACTTTAAAAATACCAAAAAAATATAAAAACTCCACCAAAAATTCTAAAAAAATTAGGTATTGTTTCTTACTTGTTGATTGATTTTCTAGCCAATTTTGGCTACTTTTCATCACTTAAAAACCTATAAAATTGAAAAACCACTAAAAAAATCATTCTCTGAAATTTGACTACATAGTTTTTAAATCGTGCTCCTTGTGTTCGACCCTGGTCGCTATACCAGGTAAAAAGAATAGCGAAGACCGCTTACATTGAATTTCTTGATTTATATCTTTTCCGAGTGGTTTTGATCATTTTTCTCGACTGACCGCGCTTGGTGATTTGGGTCACAACGACCTTTGATTATTTACATACTTAACACAGTTGCTAGGCGTGTCGTCAGAATGGCGCCGTTGCCGGGGAGCACGGCTTTGTAGTCATTTTTCTATCTTATCTCTCTATATTATAATTGTTTTCTGACATTTTTCTCTCTAATTTTTTGTGCGAGGTACTGCGTGGACAACTTGGAGTTTACTTTTTGAGGACCCGCACGGGAAGAAGAAGCAGGGAGAAGAAGAAGAATTTTACTTTTGAGAGAGAACAATTTTTTTTTTTGTAATAATTTAGGATTTTGAACTGTGGACTTGGACATTTTTCGGGGTCTGTTTCGCCAAGTGCCGGTGCACTTGGGGGACCTCACCGCTGTTTTCCGTGTTTTTGATTTCACGTCATAACTTGCTATCTTGATTCGTGCGGATTTGGCCCCTAGACGTAGGAATTTTTGTTGATTGTGACGTAAATTTCTAAGGCCCAACACCTAATAGAATATTTGTTCCTATAGAACGTAATTGGACCTTAATAAAATTCACTGAAAAAGTTAGTTTAATTGGATTTGAGACCACGTGCCGTGAGGAGTCACATACAGCGCTGGCAGGACCCGTTGTGGCGGGCACCGAGTGACTCCCAAGATCGGACTCCGGACTCGATTCGGTTAGCTAACTATTGTTCTTCACGATCAATAGAAGTTGCTTGTCTAAGGCCGATTTCTTCGTGCATCATATAGTTAGTTTATATTCTGTCTTTAATTTTATGCGCGGATCATATTGCATGTAGAGTGCTGGAGTAAGGTACGCATTTTTTATCTCTGCATGCATCATTGTGTTTGACCGTGCATTGGCTTTTTCGACTTCCTCCCCCTGTTTTTGGACTCAAATCATTCAAAGAGAAAATCGAAAAGCTCGTTAGGCGTGTATTTTTGAAAAAAAAATCCAAAAAAATAGAAAATCAAAAATTAAAAATTGGGACTGCTAATTGAACTTGACCTCTAAAATTAAACGTAACCAATTCCTCATTGTATTGGGAGAGCAATCCCCTCATTGTCTGCGTTTTTAATTACTCACGTACACACTAAGGAGTAGTGCCCAAATCCCATTCAAGCCTCCTAAGTGTTTGTACAACTTTGTCTTCTCACTAAACTCTAAAATTGAAAAGATAAAAGACCGAATTCCACGGTCTTCACATTGTGTAGAGTTGGTGAATTGAGGGTTTGCTTTGTGTATTGTATGTCTATGGTGTGAGTCGGTTACGATCATTCTTCTATTAGCGGTCACCTTCTGTCTCTACCCCACCCTCCCTCCCTTCATTTCCCTCTCATCACGATGGGTCGCTTACCATTCCAGCCGAATTCTGCGGCTTCTTCATTTCACGCCCATCATTCCCGCCCACTCTCTTGGGAGGTCGGAACCCCATCCGACTTCTCATCTTCACCCTACCCACCCTCCCATTTGGGACGTGCTGTGAGTGACACCCACAGAGATCAGATTGACCAAACACGAGACATGGGTGTTCACCTTGCTGAGATGAGAGTGCATCCCATACGCGATCAAATGGGGCATTTGCGAGCTTTAGACAACTTCTGTCCTAGGATGATGGATGAAAACCATGATCAAGAAGCACACTCCGCTTCTACTTTGAGACCCTTTGTTCTGGATTTAGAGTTAATTGATCTACTGGATTTAGAGTTAATTGATCTACTGCCTAAGTTTTTTGGGGAAATGCACGAGGAACCTTATTTGCATATTGATGAATTTGAGGATTTTTGTGTATCACGATCATATTTGGATATCACTTCTGAGGACATGATGCTGATTACCTTCCCATTCACACTTCAGAGTAGAGCCAAGACTTGGCATAGACGATTGGGAAGGAAGATTGCTACATGGGGAGATTTACGATCATTGTTTTTGCAAAAATTTTACCCCCGACTTAGAGCCGAGATGATGCGGTCTTTTATTCGTGATTTTTCAGTTAACCCCCAGAAGCCATTAATAGATACATGGTTGCAGTTACGAGAACTTTTGAGGCGATTTCCAGATCATGGATTTTCGATGACTGACCTTATCCATATCGCCATGAGGGGGAGGACCGCAGAGCAAATATCATATGTCATTACCTCGTGTAGTGGTTCACACCATTGTCCCGACTTGGATTTTGTTGAGACCATCTTGGATACACTTTCTGATCATGCATATACACCAGATGATTTATTTGGGACAACACATGACGGAGAGATGACAACTGTTGAGTGTGTGACACACCATGCTGATCTTGACATCACACACCGATCAGAGGATATGAATGCTGATTCTTCTCATTTGATGGATGTGTTGCCTATTGTTGTGAGTTCTCAGAGCCGGATATTGGTTGAGGACCAAATGAATTTACACTCAGATTTTGAGCCAGTCCCGCTCTTTCACATAGAAGATTCTTCGATTCTAGATCTGCTAGGATCCCAAGAGATACATGAGGAGCCCACATTTCAGCCATCCTTAGAGTCTTTCCAGTATCCATACGTAGTTGATACAGTGTCTTGTCTTCAGGAGATCTTCTCAGATTCGGGGATATACTTGGATCCATCTCAGCAAAGCAAGCTTGATGAGGGACCGATTTTTCATTCGACAGACCTTGATAGTCCCGTATTTGAGCCTTGTGTCCTCCCATTTGATGAGGTCGATACATTTCTAGAGGACATGACATTTGACAGCATTGATCCCCAATTTCCTGATGATTTGGCATTACTCCCCGAGGGTTATCTGCAGGAGGATGCCATGGACCATATAAACTCGGTTTCACTTTCTGGGAGTGCATCCGATCTGTCGGATCACGAGACCGAGTATTTTGATATTTCTGATAATGAGTTTGATGATTCTCTCCTCGACGACCCTCGCGAGGATGACCCGATCTTTGAGGTATTCGATGATTTCACTGATTTATCTACATTATATGCATCGGATATCAGCCTTTCTAGTGAGTCTCCTGATCATGATCTTCCATACTTATTCGAGACGGTGATTGACGTGGAGGATTCTCTGATCGATCCTTCCTTCTCCACGTTTGATTACTTCGGCTCCATCCTTTCACTCCATATAGACCTTGAGCCGATGATTTCTTTTGTGCTACCGGAGCCCGACTTCATCTGCTCATATCTTGATTCGGTAGTAAACACCCGCCTGACTGATTATCTGGGTGTTATCATTTACTCTGTTGAACTCGTCGTTATTCTCCCGCCGAGACTGCGACGACAGTACGGTATTCGTCTGACAGATGCCGCCCTGAACCTTGACACGGCGTTATCCTAACATTTGCGCCCAGCTAGGGGCGTAAACTCTAGCGCTCGTTGAGAGGCACCTCAACAATGATCACATCTGTATAGATCCATCTGTCCATATCATTCATCCATTCTTTCTCACACCCCTTATTCATCTCCTGATCAACCCAGAATTAGGGTGCACTTTACCCTAAGTATAGGGGGGTGTCCGACTCGTGATTATTCTTTTGATTCTTTTTACCTCTGTTTTGCTGCCTATACTTAGGGATATTTTACCCTAAGTATAGGGGGGGTAAACCCAGTACATTCTACCCCTCGGTTTTCCCCTTTGTGTACAGTCTGCTATACTTAGGATTACTTGATCCTAAGTATAGGGGGATCACCGACTTCTATTGTATTCTTTTATTCGTCGTTGTAGTATACTATTCTTCTCACTTTTCTATACAAAGCACGAGTTATGTCTTTATTTCCAGCTCTTTGATCACTATGAGGACATAGTTCGAGCTAAGTATAGGGGGGTGTCGTATATATTGTATATATACTTTATCCATAACTCGTACTTTCATATTTTTAATATGGCTAAAATACTGTGTAAATATTAAAAAAAAAAAAGATGCATAAATTTCCTCAAAATTTTTCCTTGTACATACTGGCTAATAAGTCAGGTTAAAATATTTTGAAAAATATTTTGAAAGTAGTTTGAAAATCTATTTGAAAAATCTTTTGAAAACTATTTGAAAAATGTTTGAAAACTATTTTCAACCTTTGTAAAAATATTGTGGATTGTAAAAAAATTTTTCTCTTTGTGTGAAATAAAAAGATTTTGTAAAACTATTTGCAAATGTTTGGAAAAATGGTTGAAAAATTATTTTGAAAAATCTATATATACTGTTTGAAAAATGTTTGCAAAATATTTTCAAATGATTGTAAATGATTGTAAAATTGTGTGCAAAATTATTTTGGACTATAGTTTTCAAAATTATTTGTAAAATTATTTTCAAATAAATTTGAGGAATATATGCATCACAAAAAAAAATAAAATAATAAAAAAATAATAATAAAAAAATGAATAAAATAAAAATTAAAAAAAATCCAACTGTGTGTATACTTGTATAAATTACTCAAGATGTAAATTCTTGCATCCTATTCTTGTAAAATAATCAACTCACTCTTGTGTAAATATGAATCTTATTCAAAAAAAAAAATCTCTCTTGTATATATTTGTATATATTACTAAGTATTTGAAAAAAAAAAAAACTTTTTGCATATGCATCATTGTTCAAAAATCAATAAAAATTTCAAAATTTTGAAAATGGTTTCACAAAAAGATTTTGTTTTCTTTTCCTTGCATTGTACATATTTTCTTGCATTGGCATGTGCATTTTTCAGGATAGTCTTGACGATTAAACTATGTCTGGAATAAATTTGAAGAATGGAGCTTAGTTGGACCTTAATCCACTTAATTTCAGAGGAATCTTATAAGATGTGGAGTTAAGACTTTTCAGGTCCTCGTGACTTAATTCTTTGGGTCCACACGACTATGAGCATATGTCATCTTGATGAGCCTAAGTAGAGCACTTAACAACACACGCATGACTCTTAGAGACAATGGCTTAACTTGCACCAGCACTTTACACATGGCTCTCCACGGATGAGGTGGTGAGGAGGCAGTTTCCTTTGGCTTGGGGTAGCATATGAGGGTAGTACTTCTAGGCGGAACCTCTCTTCTTCTTCTAGTGAAGGAAGTGCGTCTCAACTTGGTCTAGTGGTGATGAAGGCTAAAGACAGAAGCCGTGGGTTGCAATAAAGCTTCAAAAGAGGGATAGTCTACTGGCTCAAGAGGAAAATTTCTTGTATATATGCTGCACCATGTAGATATGTTGTACAAAAAAAAAAAAAGAAGAAAAAAAATGCAAAAATGCAAAAAGAACTCCAAAAAAGTGGTGGGTCGGATTGAAAATTTAATAACCCCACCGGAGTGTATATAGTGAAATAAAGCAAAAGCTTATGGCATCCATGTTACATCTCATGAAGCTTGCAGCGGGAGACTTAGCTACACTGGCTGAGCTTCCAAAAGTCTATACTTCTTCCCCCTCTTCTTGAGCCGGTTGCACTTGAACTTAGAAGGGAATACCCCGCTTCTCGAGGAAAGAGTTGCTAGACCGAGGCATTAGAGTTACCAGGTTGGGGGAGGTTGTTTCTTTGTTACTTCTGAGGTGGGGAGCTACATATCACTTACACTGCACGGAAAGATTCATGGTCATTAGAGTTTGTGTATGTAGACTTGTTCTGATCTGGTTTATTGAGGAGTCTTGTCCATAGATTGGTGGAACTTAGAGGCTGTTAGGTTTTAAATCCACATCCCATTAAGGTTCCGACACACTAATAACCCAAAGGTCCGACAGAGCTCCAGACTACATTTTTATGAAGATAAGTTTAAAAGTCAACATTATTCTGACTTCTTTCCTTTTTCTTTTCTTTATTTTTGTTTTCACTTATTTTTCAAATAAGTGTTTGCTAAGGGACTAGCAAAGGTAAAGTATAGGGGAATGATGAATCCACGATTCATCGCCTTTATTCTTTTATTTTAGCTTCAATTTCTTAGTCAAACACCTGTAAATACCCATTAATTTCATAATCTTACCATTTTGCATGCATTTGTTAAAATTGCATTTTTAACACTTTTTGTACATAAATAAAAGAATAAAGAAGAAAAGAAAAAGAAAAGAAAAATAAAGGATGTAGTTATGCAATAAATACAGACTGACCCAAACCCCGAGAGAAGGTCAAGACTTGACCTGATCGACCAGGAATAAAGTAGGGGGAGATAGGGTCATTTGTCAGAAAAATCAAAAATATCTTGTAAATACTTTTCATGTATATTTGTACAAAACTTACATTATTTTATTTGTACATAATTTGACCTCAAACTAATTATTTTTGTAAATAAAAGTTGTGAATAAAATTGTGTTGTAAATAATAAAAATATTTGTAAAATAAAATATTGTATATATTGCAAATAATTACACCCAGAAAAAGCCACAAAGTGATAATTGAAACATCAATTCCGGCTCCATACAAGCTCAAATTGAACCAAACCCACTTCCATAATGCTATAAATTAAATTATCTTTCAAATGGCTGTGGTTTCGTATTTTTTGGAGTTACGGTTAAAAAGTTGGTTTTCTGGGGTGTATTGTGCAGTTTACCCATATACTTATTGTATATATTTTACTCATATTTATTTTTTATACATAATGTACATATTTGTAAATATTGTTTTCATTAAAAAAATATAAAAATAAAAAAAATCTTTTATAAAAATTATTTCCTTATTTGTACCTATGTATATTGTATTATATGTGTATAATATATGTATACAATTAATTTCCCTAAATAAAAATGACCAAAAAAATTAATTGTCTCACATTAATTAATTTAATTTATTTAATTACGAAAATCATATGTAATTATTTAATTTATTTGATTTATTTGAATTTATTTGGTTTAATAACTTGCCTTGTATATATGATTTTATTCCACACCATATTTGGCCACCATTAAGGTGGCTAATTGATTTTGAATTAATTTATTAATTTATTTAATTTATTTATTACGAAATTCGTTTTTAATTAATTAATTATTTTATTTATTTAATTATTTTATTAATCCATCCAATAAAAACATTCCTTTTGTGTAAATATTTTCCTTTTTTGATTTTTTGCCTCTTTTTAATGGGCTCCTCCTCCCTCATTCACATTTGATCAATCTTTGGCGGAGAGGAGCCCATTTTCCGAGAGATTTCTTGTTGAAGAGGGTCCTAGCCTCCGATCCCGTCGGTGACAGCGGCTTGAGCTTCGTCGAGGCAATCTTTGGACCCTCTCCTTCTTCACAGTGACCTCCATTGGCACCGCAAGAGTGACAGCGAGCGTTCGCCTTTGTTGCAGTGAGGCGAGGAGGCGATTCCTTTGATCCGGCGAACTTCGCCGTCCTTGCTCCGCCGCCGGCGTTGAGCATCGAGCTTCAGGCCTTGACGCCCTTCGAAGCTACGACCAGGAGTTAGCCACGCTCCAGCACAGTCTACTGCAGCCATCAAGTACCCTTAGTTTCTTCTAATTTCTTCCAATTTCCGATTACGCCCAAATCATAGCTCCGACGTACATCTCCGATTCCGACCATCTTGCGCTACATCTCGACCATCCGACCCGATCATCATATCCGCCAGACCTCTCCGCACCTTCTTCACCCCTCCACACAACCCAGATCGCACAGGATCTGGGAACCGAGCTCCTTCGCCGACCACCCTCGCCGGAGCTCGCCATTTCGACTCACCGACCACCTTCACGCCACCTAACCGGGTCGAGGCACTTTGCCCTCGACCCGCGAGTTTTCTGGTTCGCTTTTCAGGTCGAAACGAGGGCGTCTGAGGCCCTTCGCCATCCAGCCAGGAGACCCAGCTCCGCCGGCCTTGCTCGAGCTCCTCGGAGCTTGGTTTGACCGTCGGAGACCACCGGCAGACGCGGGAGCCTCCCGCGATTCTTCTCCGACCTTCAGGAGGCTCACCGGAGGTCCCTAGCACACGCACGAACCCGGCGAGTCTCGCCGGGGACCTGTTCTTCGAGGACCCGCCATCGCCGTCAGATCAGCCTCATCGCTCCAGATCAGATCTTGGCCGTTCGATTGAGGAGCTGCTTCCACCGTCCGATCCGAGGAGATGCCATCTGAAGCGCCCACCAGCCGCAGCCGTTCGATCTACACGTGGCGCGCATCCAACGCTTCATTAATAAAGGGGTAAATATCGTAGACCCCCCTCGTAGTTTGTAGTTTCATTTTTAGTCCTGTAAGTTGTCGAGTCAGTTGTTTATTTTCTGGGATATTTGCATAGAGACCCTCGCGCTTAATTTTATTTGCATTTATACCCCTGCCAGTAGAGACCCACGTGCTTCGTCACGTGTTTTGTTGGGATATTTGCATAATCAATCCTGTAGTTCTGGTTGTTATGAATTGAAAGAATATTTTTGAGAAATTGCATTTATGCCCCTGTGAGCATTGTTTTTGCACATGTGCGAATTATTTTGGGTTATTTGCATATAAGTCCCTGGACTTTTGGTACTTGTTACCAATAAGCCCTCGGAACTTATTTTTATTACCATTTGGTCCCTGTGTGCCTCAGGCACGTGCTTGGCACGTGTGTTGCTGGGTATTTTGCACCAGGACCCCAGAACTTTTGGGTATTTGCACTTAGGTCCCTGTGCACAGTGCCCCACCTTTATTTTTGAATAAAATATCAAACGACCTCCAAATCCAATGAAATTTTGACACATGGCTCCTGCCATGGTGTAGGAATTTCTATGATTTTTGGGGACATTTCTGATTTCATTTATTATTTTTAAAAATTCAAAAACCCATATTTTTGCTACTGTTTGACTTTAAAAATACCAAAAAAATATAAAAACTCCACCAAAAATTCTAAAAAAATTAGGTATTGTTTCTTACTTGTTGATTGATTTTCTAGCCAATTTTGGCTACTTTTCATCACTTAAAAACCTATAAAATTGAAAAACCACTAAAAAAATCATTCTCTGAAATTTGACTACATAGTTTTTAAATCGTGCTCCTTGTGTTCGACCCTGGTCGCTATACCAGGTAAAAAGAATAGCGAAGACCGCTTACATTGAATTTCTTGATTTATATCTTTTCCGAGTGGTTTTGATCATTTTTCTCGACTGACCGCGCTTGGTGATTTGGGTCACAACGACCTTTGATTATTTACATACTTAACCCAGTTGCTAGGCGTGTCGTCAGCTATTTGGCTGACTTTGACTTGTTATTTAGAATTAGATGTGATTCAGTAAACATTAATGAATTGAATGTTTTGAATGCTGAATGTTCTAGTTCTGTGTCTCAAGTTGTGAATAATCTTGAATCTTGTGATCTGTGGCATGGTAGATTGGGTCATGTAAATCTAAATTCGATTAAAAGGATGATGAATTTAGAATTGATCCCTAAACACACAATTGATAAAACTCAAAAATGTGAGATATGTGTGCAAGCAAAGACACCTAGGAAGTCTTTTCAGTCTGTCTCTAGAGATAGTGAGATCTTAGATCTAGTGCACACGGATATCTGTGAGTTTAATGGTGTGTTGACCCGAGACAAAAAAAATACTTTATCACCTTTTGACGACCGCCCAAATGACAGAGGTAAAGGTGTAAAATAAATAGGTCGTTGCGACCTCAATCACTCGGGCTGAGTCAATCAAGAAAAATGAACCACAGATAAAAATAAATCAACAAAACACAGAGAAGTGGTCCTGCTATAAGATTAACCTGGTATAGCTCCCAGGGTCGAACACAAGGAGCACAGATTGGCCTTGCGGCCTACGATGTAGTCAGGTATCCAGAAGAGTCTTTTTTATGGTTTTTATTTGTTTTTATATTTTTTTTTTTAGAATTTTTAATTAATGAGAAAATGAGAGAAAGCAAATACAAGGGGACTTCAACAATTTATACAACACACAAGAAATGATGCAAAAATTCCAGAAAATTGGTTTTTTATGTTTTTTAAGTTTTTTACTGTTTTTGGTGAATTTTTGGAATTTTTCTAATGGATAAAATAATTATTAAAAATCAAACAATGCAAAGAATAGAGGGTACTGTCCAGCAGGGCTTAGGACCCAAAAATAAAATAATTTTGGATCTCAAAAAGCCCTAAAGGTAATTTTCATATATTCTAGAAAGAATAAGGAAAATTTAGGCACCCTAATTATTGTTTTTGGATTTGTAATTGATTAATTACAAATTTTATGAGTTTTTAGGGGTTTTTCAATTTTTATGGGTTTTAAGTGATGAAAAATAGCCAAAATTGGCTAGAAAATCAAACAACCAGTAAACAACAAGTCCTAATTTTTTTAGAATTTTTGGTGGAGTTTTTATATTTTTTTGGTATTTTTAAAGTCAAACAGTAGCAAAAATATGGGTTTTTCAATTTTTAAAAATAATAAATGAAATCCAAAATGTCCCCAAAAATCATAGAAATTCCTACACCATGGCAGGAGCCATGTGTCAAAATTTCATTGGATTTGGAGGTCGTTTGATATTTTATTCAAAAATAAAGGTGGGGCACTGTGCACAGGGACCTAAGTGCAAATACCCAAAAGTTCTGGGGTCCTGGTGCAAAATACCCAAGAAGTCACGTGCCAAGCACGTGTCTGGGGCACACAGGGACCAAAATGTAATAAAAATAAGTTCCAAGGACCTATTGATAACTCGTATCAAAAGTCCAGGGGCTTATATGCAATTTACCCAAAAATATTTCGCACATGTTCAAAATCAATGCTCACAGGGGTATAAATGCAATTATTCAAAAATATTCATTCATTGCATAACATCCAGAACTACAAGGGGTCTCATGCAAATAACCCAACATAACACGTGACGACGCACGTGGTTCACTACTGGCAGGGGTATAATTGCAAATAAAATAAAGCGCGAGGTCCTTGATGCAAATAACCCAGAAAATAAACAACTGAATTAAAAATTACAGGACTAAAACGAAATAAGACAAACAGAGGGGGCCCTATGATGTTTACCCCTTTATTAATAGCGATGGCCCGATGTGCGCCACGTGTATGATCTGACGGCTGGATGTGCGGGCGCTTCTTCTCTCTTCTCCTCTTCGGCTCGATCGACGGTGGGGAGAGGCCCACGTGGATGATCGAGCGGTGCGGGGCTCGGGTGCCTCTCTCCTCGGCTGCAACGGTCCAGATGTCACCTCAGATAGATCAACGGCTGCTGCTCCTTCAAGGATGGACGCTCAGGATTAGGACTGGAGCGAGGCCTTCATCGGACGGCTCTGGATGGTGGAGGAAGAACTCGACGCCGGCGAAGTTCGCCGGCCTCCTGCGTGCACTCCGGTCCTCCTCTGCTGCGCCTGAAGGTCGGAGAAGATCCGGCGTGAGGTTGCGCAGCTGCTGGTGGTGGCCAAGGGCCCAACCGAGCCCTGGAGGGGCTCCGGCGAGGCCTATGGCTCGAAGCTCCTGGCTGAACTGGGAAGGAGGCTCAGACACCTCCTTTGGACCTGCAAAATGGTCAAGAAGCTTCGCGGGTCGAGGGCAAAGTGCCTCGACCCGGTTAGGTGGCGTGAAGGTGATCGGTGCGGTGGGGCGGAAGAGCTCCGGCGAAGCGACGGCGAGGGAGCTCGGTTCCCAGATCCGGTGCGATCTGGGTTGAATGAGGGTGCGTAGAAGGTGCGCGGGGAGATGGCGAAGGTGATGGTAGGGTCGGATGGTCGAGATGATACGCGAAGTGACCGGAATCGGAGAGATGCGTCGGAGATGAAATTTGGGCGAAATCCTAAATTAGACGAAATTAAAAGGAACTAAGGGTACCTGATGGATGCTGGAGACTGTGCTGGAGATGGGCTATCTCCGGGTCGTAGCTTCGAAGGGCGTCAAGGCCTGAAGCTCGATGCTCAACGCCGGCGGCGGAGCAAGGACGGCGAAGGTCGCCGGATCGATGGTATCGCTCCCTCACCTCACTGCAACAAGGGCTAACGCTCGCTGTCACTCAGGCGGAGCCAATGGAGGTCACTGGGAAGGAAGAGAAGGGCCAAAGATGCGGCGCGGAGGCGGCGGAGGTGATGGTTATATAGAGTGACAGGGTCGATTAGGGTTGAGGGCTGACAGCAAAGGAAGGCGTGGATTTGATGGCGGAGGATCCGGCGAGGGAGAGGGATGAACGGCGAAGAATCCGGGCGCGGGGGTTGAGTGGGGGACAGCCTGGATGCGCGTGGGAAATTCGGCGAAGGAGGCGCGGCGCGCATGGTCCAGAATAGGAAGGAGGTCGCGGGGGAGTTGACCGGGGTCAACATTCCCCCGTGGACCAACCAGGAGCGGCCACGTGTATGTGATTTTTGTTTAATTTTTTTAGGGTAGAAATAGGTCGAATTAAAGAAAACTCAAAACATGAAATATTTTTCTTTTATTTTTTTCTATTTTTTGGTGATTTTTAATTAATTTTTGGGAATAAAAATAGGTTAGCTCTATATATAGGTATATGTACACTATATGGATTTTTATTTTTGATTTTTCTATTTGTTATTTTTATGTATTTTTATTCTCATTTTGTATTTTATTTATTTACAACTTGGAATATGGAATAGAAGAATATTTTTATTTTATTTTTATCACTTATATACAAGGGTTAAATAAATAGTTATACACATTTATACACATGGTATATATACAATGTATTTTTGTATTTTAATTTTGTCATTTTTATTTGATTTTTTGTTTTGTTTCTTTTTATTTTATATATTTACAAAATGTAAAATAGAATATTTACAAAAAGTTTTGAAAATAATTGAATTTATTTATAGGATTAAATAAATACAAGGTGTGGTTTATGCACATGGTGAAAGGGTATTTTTGTCTTTTTGATTTTTATCTTTTTATTTTTATTTTTAATAATCTCTAAATATATACACAATATGGACAAACATATTTTTGGGTGAGGAAAATATAAAGTTATTTATTTACAGAAGTATATACATGTGAGCTCCTATCTCCCTCTACTTTGGCTTTTATGCGGTCAGGCCCATGCTGAGCCCTCCCTTGGGTTAGGTTGCTCAATATTTATTCTAAATATTTCCCTCTTTTTCTTTTTGCTCTTTATTCTTTTATTTTGTGCACAAAAACATGCTAATTATAGGTTTTTACACAATGCATGCTTTTGGTATTTATTTGTATTTACACATATCTACATGTATTTGCAAAGGGTTTTTGTAGCTAAAATAGAAGAATAAAGAGTGATGAATGGGTATTCATCACCCCCCTATGCTTAACTTTGCTAGTCCCTTAGCAAACACTTATTTGAAAAAGAAGTGAAAAAGAAAGAAAAAGGAAAAGAAAAAGAGGATGTACATGGATCAAGGTTGACTTATTAAATTTTCCTTCATTAAATTGAAATATGGAGCTCGATCAGATCTTTGGATTATTAATGTGTCGGAACCTTATTTGGACTTAAGCTTAAGACTCAACAGCCTCCAAGTTCCACCAATCTATGGGCAAGACTCCTCAATAAACCAGATCAGAACAAGTCTACATACACAAACTCTAATGACCATGAATCTTTTCCTTGCGGTGTAAGTGATATGTGGCTCCCCACCTCAGAAGTGACAAAGAAACAACCTCCCTCAACCTGGTAACTCTAATGCCTCAGTCTAGCAACTCTTTCCTCGAGAAGCGGGGTATTCCCTTCTAAGTTCAAGTGCAACCGGCTCAAGAAGAGGGGGTAGAAGTATAGAGTTTTGGAAGCTTAGCCAGTGTAGCTAAGTCTCCCGCTGCAAGCTTCATGAGATGTAACATGATACCATAAGCTTTTGCTTTATACTCCGGTGGGGTTATTAAATTTTCAATCCGACCCACCACTTTTTTGGAGTTCTTTTTGCATTTTTGCATTTTTTTTTCAACAACTTCTGTACAACATATCTACATGGTGCAGCATATATAAGAAATTTCCCCTTGAGCCAGTAGACTATCCCTCTTTTGAAGCTTTATTGCAACCCACAGCTTCTGTCTTTAGCTTTCAACACCACTAGACCAAGTTGAGGTGCACTTCCTTCACTATAAGAAGAAGAGAGGTTCCGCCTAGAAGTACTACCCTCATATGCTACCCCAAGCCAAAGGAAACTGCCTCCTCACCACCTCATCCATGGAGAGCCATGTGTAAAGTGCAGGTGCAAGTTAAGCCATTGTCTCTGAGAGTCATGCGTGTGTTGTTAAGTGCTCTACTTAGGCTCATCAAGATGACATATGCTCATAGCCTAGTGGACTCAAAGAATTAAGTCCTTATGGACCTGAAAAGCCTTAACCCTAAGTCCTACAAGGTTCCTCTTAAAGTTAAGTGGATTAAGATCTCTTTCAAGCTCCATTTCTCAATTTAATTCCAGGCTTAATTTAAATGTCAACTCTCATCCAGGAAAAACTATATACATATATGTACACAAGATGCTATTTACACATATTTTACAATCATGCAAAAATTTTGAAAAATGTTTTGAAATGAATGAATGATGCATGAAGTGCAGGTTTTGCAAAA
The DNA here is from genome assembly GCA_037367405.1 of Ottelia alismoides. Lineage (NCBI taxonomy): Eukaryota > Viridiplantae > Streptophyta > Magnoliopsida > Alismatales > Hydrocharitaceae > Ottelia > Ottelia alismoides. The sequence goes on from JAZKJV010001323.1 coordinate 1,287,452, forward strand.
GATATTTACAAACATTTACACAAGATTTTTGCAAACTTTTGATTTTCAAAACATTTTGGAAAAATTTTGTACTATATACATAATTTTGATACAAAATATTTACACAAGCTTTACACAAAAGATTTTTGAAATCATTTTTACAAAAATACTTTGTACACTAGCTATGTCTGTGCAAGAATAAAAGAGGTTGATGTACATGAAAAATTTTTAATTTTTGTGATTTTTAGCCATTTTATTTATTAACACACTCACACAAAGTACGAGTTATGGCTAAAGTATATATGAAATATATACACACCCCCCCTATACTTAGCTCGAACGATGTCCTCAGAGTGATCAAGAGCGATGAAGAAGACATAACTCGTGCTTAGTAAAAGGGAAGTGAAAAGGAATGGCTAAGTACAGAAACGAATAAATGAATAGAATGAGAGGAACTCGGTGGTTTCCCCCTATACTTAGGATTAACTAATCCTAAGTATAGAAAGCTGTACATGAAGGGAAAGCCGAGTGAAGAATATACAGAGTCTGCCCCCCCTATACTTAGGGTAAAATATCCCTAAGTATAGGCAGCAAAAACAAGAGCAGAAAGAATGAAAAGAATACTCGCAGGTCCGACATCCCCCCTATACTTAGGGTAAAGTACACCCTAAGTATAGCATAATCATAAGATGAGAGATGGGATGTGGGACTAAAGAATAGAATGATATAGACAACTGGATCTATACAGGCGGAGGAACAGTGAAAATCAGGCGTGAGATGCAAAAGATGTGAGTCAAAGGACCACATCTCACGCAAAATGAATAGCAGCAATAATAACGTCCCGCGGCTCATGATCTAGAAATGGTTTGAGCCGCTGGCCGTTCACTCGGAAGGTACTCTCAGAATATAACTCAGATATATCAATGCTACCGTTGTCGTGTACCTTTCTGACCAAATATGGTCCTTTCCATTTGCTCTGTAGCTTCCCTGGAAATAATCTAAGCCTTGCATCAAACAGCCATACTTTCTGTCCAATCTCAAAATGCTTGTGGCTGATATGAGAATCATGCCACTCTTTGACTTTCTCCTTATAATGTAGGCTGTTTGAGAAAGCTACATCTCTAAGCTCTTCCAAGGCGGCTAACTCTGCCCTCCTCTGGTCTCCTATACCATTTGGATCCATCAATATGTCTGTGACTGCCCAGAGTGACTTGTGCCTCAGCTCAACTGGTAGGTGACAGGGCTTGCCATAAACGAGGCGAAAGGGAGATGTACCCAATGGAGTCTTGAAAGACGTCCGATATGCCCATAAGACCGAGTCCAAAAGCTGTGACCAATTCTTTCGGTCAGGGCGGACGACTTTCTGCAAAATATTCTTGATCTCCTGTTCGACACCTCAGCTAAACCATTCGTCTGTGGATGGTATGGTGTAGCAACACGATGGTCTATGCCGAACTCTCTAGCAAGTGCCTTCACCTGGTCGTTGATGAAATGAGATCCCCCATCAGAAATCAGAACTCGTGGAACCCCGAACCGCATGATGATGTTCTTCTTCAAAAATCTGCAAACTGTCTTCGCATCTGCGGCTCGGGCGGGGATAGCCTCAACCCAACGACTCACATAATCTACGGCCAACAGAATGTACTCAAATCCCTGACTCTTAGGGAATGGACCCCTGAAATCGATGCCCCATGCGTCAAAAACCTCACAGAAGTGAATGGGCTGCATCGGCATCATATCACGCTGTCCACAAGTGCCCATCCTCTGACAGTCAGTACACCTCTTCACGAACTCATCAGAGTCCCTGAAGAGTGTAGGCCACCACAAGCCGGATTAGAGCACTTTCTGTGCCGTTCTCCTCCCAGAATGATGCCCTCCTGCCTCAAGCTTGTGACAGTAAGTGAGGACACTATGATGCTCCTCCTGAGGAATACACCGACGCCAGATGCTATCCCCTCCTTCGTGGTAAAGGATGGGATCCTCCCAGTGGTAGGACTTGGCTTTCGCAAGGAAGGTCTAATCTTCTGCTTGGGCCAATCTTGTGGGACTTTCCCAGCAACGAGAAAGTTCACAATATCGGCATACCACGGGAGTGAGGCGATAGCAAGGATCGCCTCATCTGGGAAGGTATCACAAATGGGATCAATCTGCTCTGTCTCCTCAGGCTGCTCTAATCGGGATAAATGGTCCGCCACCACATTCTTGACTCCAGGCTTATCCTTGATCTCAATGTCGAATTCCTGGAGTAGAAGGATCCATCTAGTAAGTCTGGCCTTGGCATCCTTCTTTGACATGAGGTACCTGATGGCGGTGTGATCTGTGTACAAGGTCACTCGGGATCCAATGATATACGATCTGAATTTATCTAGGGCAAACACTACTGCTAGCATCTCCTTCTCTGTGACTGTATAATTCCGCTGGGCGGAATCCAATGTGCGGCTAGCATAGTGTATCGCAAATGGTACTCCATCCCTCCTCTGTCCTAGCACTGCCCCTACGGCAAAATCGGAGGCGTCCGTCATGATCTCAAATGGGAGAGACCAATCAGGCGGCTGAAGGACAGGAGCCTCAATTACACACTGCTGGAGAGTCTCAAAGGACGAAAGACACTTGTCATCGACAAGGAACTCGGTGTCTTTCGTCAAGAGGTCAGTCAACGGTCGGGCAATCTTGCTGAAATCATGAATGAATCTCCTGTAAAAACCAACGTGCCCCAGAAATGACCGTAACTGCTTCAGATTGGACGGCGGTGTGAGTTTCCTAATGACATCGACCTTGGCCGGATCAACCTCCATGCCTCTGTTGGAGATGATGTGGCCAAGCACCGTCCCTTGAGTCACCATGAAGTGACTCTTTTCCCAAGACAGAACCAAGCGGGTATCAATGCATCGCTGGAGCACTCGGTCTAGGCAGTCAAGACAGGAATCGAATCCGTCGCCGTAAACCGAGAAGTCGTCCATGAAGACCTCCAAGCACTCCCCTACCATGTCCGAAAATATCGATAGCATGCATCTCTGAAAAGTCGCAGGGGCGTTACATAGCCCGAATGGCATGCGTCGAAAGGCGTAAGTACCGAAGGGACAGGTAAAGGTAGTCTTCTCCTGATCCTCAGGAGCGATGGCCACCTGGTTGTAGCCCGAGTACCCATCTAGGAAGCAATAATGGCTCTTCCCTGCCAGTCTCTCTATGATCTGATCAATAAAAGGCAGGGGGAAATGGTCCTTCTTGGTGGCCTGGTTGAGTCTCCTGTAGTCAACACAGACCCTCCAAGAGGTGGGTACTCGTGTAGCAATCTCCTCTCCCGACTCACTGATCACAGTCGTGATGCCCGTCTTCTTGGGCACCACATGCAAGGGGCTAACCCACTTGGAGTCGGAAATGGGATAAATAAAGTCTGCGCTCCACCATTTTGATATTTCCTTCATGACAACCTCTCTTAGGTTGGGGTTCAGTCGCCGCTGGAACTCACGCGACGGCTTCGCCCCTTCCTCGAGATAGATATGGTGGGAGCACAACGAGGGACTAATCCCATGGAGATCTGCTACGCTCCATCCAATTGCCTTGCGGTTCTTTTCAAGAACCTCCATCAGACGGGATTCTTGTTCTCCAGTCAGATCGGCAGAGATGATGACTGGGTACATCTCAGACTCTCCCGCAAGGAATCGGTACTTCAGCGAAGTAGGGAGCGGCTTTAGCTCTGGACAGCTGGGTGCTGGCAAATCTGGCTTCTGAAGAAGATGTGTGTATGCGGACAATTCTGCCAAATTTGCCTGGGAAAATGATAACGAACTCTCACAAACTGGATCTGGAGAGGGCAGGTCCTCTGCATTGTCTCTGATCTGTTCTGCCTCTACCTCCTCCTCATCTGTAGGCTCAGGTGGATCCAGATCTGGCATCTGATCATTACAATCTGCCCAATCAGATTCTGAATCCGAGGGATCTATATCAGACTCGGTGGCATCAGTACCATCGGAGAACAAGGTGGCATCAGCACCACCATCACTGGAAATCGTGTCGCGATCAAGGTCCGACTCTGCTGACTCAATAGTATCCTGAACCAGGGTTGTGCTCTCCAGACTATCCTCTGCTATCATCTCTGCATCAGCTGTATCTGAATATGAGAGGATGGTCTGTGCTACAGGATCTGCCCAAGCTGCCTCATCATCTGTGATCACAAAATCACAGTCCTGGTGGATGTCTGGCTCTGCGTCTGTCAGCTGCTCTGAATCTGTACTGCTATGTGAGCGGGATCTGGATCTGGCTCTGTGGTCCTTAACCGTCTCTATTTGTATACTCTCGCCCTGGACGCGAAAGTACACCTTCCCACTGTCATGGTCAGTCACTGCCTTGGCTGTAGCCAAGAACGGGCGACCGAGGATGATGGGGGAATCGGTCAGCGAGTCAGGGGTCTCCATGTCCAGCACTACGAAGTCCACGGGGAATTGTAAACCCTGAATCGTGACGACAACGTCTCGCAACAACCCCTTTGGCCTCTTGACAGACCGATCAGCAAACTGAAGGTATGTCCTGCTCTGTCTAAGAGTGCCCAACTCTAAGTGGTCGAGAAGGGCTGCCGGAAGAAGGTTGATCGACGATCCGCTATCTAAGAGAGTACGGTCGAACCTCTGCTCACTAATCTGACATCTGACATACGGGGCCCCTAAATCTGGCCTCTTAGTCGGCAGATGGTTCTGGATCGCGTAACACGTGGCTTTTGTTAGCACATGAATCTCTGCGGTCTTGTTCCTCTTCGTCCTCCTGACTGTGGTCCTGTCTCTCAAGGACCGCTGAAGAAGAGGGATGTGCTGCAAAGCCTCATTGAGGGTCAGCTGGATGTGGAATCGGTCTATCATGCTCTGGCTGAACTCCTCCTGCTCTCTCTTTTTTGGGTCTTTTTCTTTTTTCTTCCCCTTCCCCAACTCAAGGGCTCTAGGAAAGGGGATCACAGGGTCCTTCTCAGATGAAGGACTAGGAATAGGCCTAGATGATTCAATGACTGGATCCTCAAGAACATCATTCACCATAGTGGGATCAGAGTAAACTAAACCTTTTCCTTTATTCAAATCAGAATTCTGAGATACATTTATTCGAGGAAAGACAACATTTCTATCAACATAAATGTTGGTGGCATCAGTACCACCTCTAGTTGGCTCTACAACTAGTCGTCTTGCGGCCTCAGTACCGCTGGCTGGCTCGGCTCTCCTGGTGGCGTCAGTACCACCTCCTCGATGTGGTGAAATGGCGGCCTCAGTACCGCCAGTGGAATCAGCATCTCGGGTGGCCTCAGTACCACCGTCATCATGGTGTGCGGCGTCAGTACCGCTCTCCTCTTCCTCATCTGGCGCTCTAGATGGATCCTCGTGTTGTCGCTCAGATGAGGCGCCTCCTGCTGGTCTTCTACCGCTCCTAAGTGTGACAAAATCAGCATCAAATAAATCCGACGAGATAACATCAAATGAGTCACTAGAAGTGGTAGGCTCAGTGTGAACTACCTGCTCAGATTTCCTCTTCAAGTTATTCGGATTAGGCTCGATCTGTGCAGGGATGGCGGCCTTCCCTCTCATCAGGTCCCGCATCTCCTGGCGGAACTCGTCCATCTCCCGTCTAAATGTAGCCTGCTGCTCTGTGAAGAGGCGGGCTAAATCATCCATGGCGGGGCTCTCATGGGAGCCCGACGGGTTGCCTCTCTGGTAATGAGGCTGCTGGACCTGGTGCTGCTGCGGATGAGAGGGGTAAGAGGATGGATGCTGCTGCTGGTGAGCCTGATGCTCACGTCTCCAACTCTGTCCCTGCTGCTGATAGGGACGAGATACGAAGGATGATGGCTGGGATGCTGGGTGCTGCTGGTGATCTCTCTGCTGGGAGTACTGCCCTCCCTGACCGGCTGGCTGCTGCTGGGGTTGGTTACCCCCATTCCCCCACCTGAATCCGGGATGGTCTCGTCGGATTCCAGGTTGAGGACGGTCATACCAAATCCCGTTGACATCCATCAACGGCTCTGCATCGTATGGGGCTGGGGGGAGTACATCCAGAGGCTGATCCGGCTGATATACCACCATCTGTAAGTCAGGAGATGGTGGTGACTGGTAAGAGGGCTGCTGCTGCTGGTACGGCTCCGCCTGTACAAGGTGAACTTGTCTAGGCTGCTGCAAGGAGCTGGAGCGCTGGGACGAGCTGCGGCTGCCACCGGAATCGCCTCGCGACAGAAGACGGGGCTGAGGAGCCGTCTGTGCCTCCTGAAGACACAAGAGCTGGGTCTTCATGTCGCTCAGAGTTTGTGCCATTTCCTCCATCTGAGTTATGCCCTGGCACTGCTTCTTCTCGATGATTTCCATGCGGTCCAACTTCTCGCTGATTATCCCCATGTCCGCAGCGGCCGACTCTGCCTGTGCGGCTGCAACTGTGGACGAACTGGATGGACCTGCATCAACCCGTGCTATCCGCTGATACTGCACGGGTCCTGGCGGCTGCTGAGATCTCTGTGTATACAACCGTGTCTGGGACATAACCATGTAATTCTCTGACATCTCCTCATAGATGGCCCAGACTTGGTTGTGGTCCTTGGCAAAGTAGGACCCGCCGCAAGAAGCATTCACCAATCCCTGAAGATCTGGCGTCAGCCCACTAAAGAAGCTCTGAACTAGGTTCGGCTTCGAAATGTCGTGGTGTGGGCATCTATCCAGAAGCTCTCTGAACCTCTCCCATGCCTCGTGAAATTGCTCGTTAGGGAGCATGGAGAAGTTGTTGATCAGGGCCCTAGCTGCATTCGTCCGCCCGAGTGGATAGTACTTGTTCAAGTACTCGGTGCGGAGCTGATCCCAGGTGTACACAAACTTCCCTAGATGTTTCAGCCAGGCGGCTGCTCTATCTGCCAGTGAAAAAGGGAAGGCCATCATTCGAATCATATCTTGGTCCACACGACGGTCATGGACAGTGCTGCAGATCATCAGAAACTCCTGGAGATGGAGGTGGGGTTCCTCAGTGGCGAGTCCGTGAAAATGAGGAAGCATCTGCAGGGTGTTCAGAGGGAACTTGAAATCCCCCACGATAGCAGGAATCACCACCCATTGGTGCATCAGTGTAGATCCGGGGTTGTGAAGCTCCCGCATCGGTCTCGCTGCGGCGGCGGCTGCCGCTGCTGCTGCGGCTGCTGCTGCGGCTGCTGCCTCTGCCTCTGCATCAGCATCAGGAATGTCCTCCGGCTCGCTCGGCTCTTCTCGCTCTCTTCGGAGTCTCTCCAACTCCCTCCTCATCTCTATCATGAATGTCCCCTGATCGCGTAACTGTTGCTGAACCGTCTCTAATGACGCGATCAGGGTGGAGTTAATCGCCCCCTGGTCTAAGACAAAGTGTTCGGGCTGGCGATCGTCTGAACTACCGGCTCCAGCCATAGGGATGTCTGCAAAATCAGATGAGCCTAACTCAGGTTCAGTCAAATGAATTCGTCTTTCCTCGGGCTCATGTCTCTCAGTAGCAGAAGAAAGGGGATCGAGGGGGAACAGGGTGGATTCGAACTCGGGTCCGGAGAGCTGGTCTCGACTCTCACGGGCCAACCTAGATGATGGAGTAGATGCGCCTGAAAGCGGTGCAGCCAGAGGCTGCCTAAGAGATCGTCTACCCATCATCTTGATCTTGGCGAGTTGGGCGGATAGGATCTGGAGAAAATATGATAGCAAAGCAAACCCCTGGTTCACCAACACAACACAATCTGAAGACCGTGAAAGATCGGTCAATTTATCTTGTCAATTTTATTTGGTGAACATACAAAATATCAGAGCGCTTAGCGTGACCTGTTAGGATACCCGATACTCTCTCAACCGACTGTCCCGCACAGAAGAGTCGGTAATCAGTCGAGATGAGCATCGGAGGGCTTTACCTAGTGTTCGGGTCACTCTCTCGCACAATCAAACCAAACAATGAGGGGGTTGCTCTCCCCAAGACAAAATTTTACTGTGAATGTCTTTTAGGGTCAATAATATTATCCAGTCCCAATTTTTTTTGTTTTTCTTTTTAATTTTTTTTTTTTCAAAATAAATACAAGCGGCCTAACGGTTTTTCCAATTCTCCTGATGATTAATCCAAAAACAGAGGGAGAAGACGAAAAAGCCGATGCGCGAAGAAATCAATGATGCATGCAGAGAAAGAAATGCGTACCTTGTCTCCAGCACTCTACATGCAAGTGATCCGCGCAGAATTTAAAGACAGAATAAAACTACCTAAATGATGCAACGGGAAAAACCGAGTCCTAGATGAGCAACTTCTATTGATCGTGAAGAACAATAGTTAGCTAACCGAATCGAGTCCGGAGTCCGATCTTGGGAGTCACTCGGTGCCCGCCACAACGGGTCCTGCCAGCGCTGTATGTGACTCCTCACGGCACGTGGTCTCAAATTCAATTAAACCAACTTTTTCAATGAATTTTATTAAGGTCCAATTACGTTCTATGGGAACAGATATTCTATTAGGTGTTTGGGCCTTAGAAATCTACGTCACAATCAACAAAAATTCCTAAATCTAGGGGCTCGAGGAAAACCGCGTAAACACCGGAAAAGGCAGCTAGCTATAAAACCACGATAAAAGCCGCGAAAATCCAAATGGGTCCCCCGAGCACACCGGTGCTCAGCGAAACAGACCCGCTAAGTTACAAATGTCCAAGTCCAAGTTATTACAAAAAATTGCTCTCTCTCTCTCTCTCTAAAATATAGAAAATCTCTTCCTCTCTCTCTTCCTGCTCTTCTTCCCGTGCGGGTCCTCAAAAAGTGTACTCCAAATTCCAAGCAGTACCTCGCACAAAAAATGAGAAAGAGAAAGTGTCAGAAAACAGTTATAATATAGAGAGACAAAAATACAAGAATGAAAACTGACTACAAAGCCGTGCTCCCCGGCAACGGCGCCATTCTGACGACCGCCCAAATGACAGAGGTAAAGGTGTAAAATAAATAGGTCGTTGCGACCTCAATCACTCGGGCTGAGTCAATCAAGAAAAAATGAACCACAGATAAAAATAAATCAACAAAACACAGAGAAGTGGTCCTGCTATAAGATTAACCTGGTATAGCTCCCAGGGTCGAACACAAGGAGCACAGATTGGCCTTGCGGCCTACGATGTAGTCAGAAATCCAGAAGAGTCTTTTTTATGGTTTTTATTTGTTTTTATATTTTTTTTTTAGAATTTTTAATTAATGAGAAAATGAGAGAAAGCAAATACAAGGGGACTTCAACAATTTATACAACACACAAGAAATGATGCAAAAATTCCAGAAAATTGGTTTTTTATGTTTTTTAAGTTTTTTACTGTTTTTGGTGAATTTTTGGAATTTTTCTAATGGATAAAATAATTATTAAAAATCAAACAATGCAAAGAATAGAGGGTACTGTCCAGCAGGGCTTAGGACCCAAAAATAAAATAATTTTGGATCTCAAAAAGCCCTAAAGGTAATTTTCATATATTCTAGAAAGAATAAGGAAAATTTAGGCACCCTAATTATTGTTTTTGGATTTGTAATTGATTAATTACAAATTTTATGAGTTTTTAGGGGTTTTTCAATTTTTATGGGTTTAAGTGATGAAAAATAGCCAAAATTGGCTAGAAAATCAAACAACCAGTAAACAACAAGTCCTAATTTTTTTAGAATTTTGGTGGAGTTTTTATATTTTTTTGGTATTTTTAAAGTCAAACAGTAGCAAAAATATGGGTTTTTCAATTTTTAAAAATAATAAATGAAATCCAAAATGTCCCCAAAAATCATAGAAATTCCTACACCATGGCAGGAGCCATGTGTCAAAATTTCATTGGATTTGGAGGTCGTTTGATATTTTATTCAAAAATAAAGGTGGGGCACTGTGCACAGGGACCTAAGTGCAAATACCCAAAAGTTCTGGGGTCCTGGTGCAAAATACCCAAGAAGTCACGTGCCAAGCACGTGTCTGGGGCACACAGGGACCAAAATGTAATAAAAATAAGTTCCAAGGACCTATTGATAACTCGTATCAAAAGTCCAGGGGCTTATATGCAATTTACCCAAAAATATTTCGCACATGTTCAAAATCAATGCTCACAGGGGTATAATGCAATTATTCAAAAATATTCATTCATTGCATAACATCCAGAACTACAAGGGGTCTCATGCAAATAACCCAACATAACACGTGACGACGCACGTGTTCACTACTGGCAGGGGTATAATTGCAAATAAAATAAAGCGCGAGGTCCTTGATGCAAATAACCCAGAAAATAAACAACTGAATTAAAAATTACAGGACTAAAACGAAATAAGACAAACAGAGGGGGCCCTATGATGTTTACCCCTTTATTAATAGCGACGGCCCGATGTGCGCCACGTGTATGATCTGACGGCTGGATGTGCGGGCGCTTCTTCTCTCTTCTCCTCTTCGGCTCGATCGACGGTGGGAGAGGCCCACGTGGATGATCGAGCGGTGCGGGGCTCGGGTGCCTCTCTCCTCGGCTGCAACGGTCCAGATGTCACCTCAGATAGATCAACGGCTGCTGCTCCTTCAAGGATGGACGCTCAGGATTAGGACTGGAGCGAGGCCTTCATCGGACGGCTCTGGATGGTGGAGGAAGAACTCGACGCCGGCGAAGTTCGCCGGCCTCCTGCGTGCACTCCGGTCCTCCTCTGCTGCGCCTGAAGGTCGGAGAAGATCCGGCGTGAGGTTGCGCAGCTGCTGGTGGTGGCCAAGGGCCCAACCGAGCCCTGGAGGGGCTCCGGCGAGGCCTATGGCTCGAAGCTCCTGGCTGAACTGGGAAGGAGGCTCAGACACCTCCTTTGGACCTGCAAAATGGTCAAGAAGCTTCGCGGGTCGAGGGCAAAGTGCCTCGACCCGGTTAGGTGGCGTGAAGGTGATCGGTGCGGTGGGGCGGAAGAGCTCCGGCGAAGCGACGGCGAGGGAGCTCGGTTCCCAGATCCGGTGCGATCTGGGTTGAATGAGGGTGCGTAGAAGGTGCGCGGGAGATGGCGAAGGTGATGGTAGGGTCGGATGGTCGAGATGATACGCGAAGTGACCGGAATCGGAGAGATGCGTCGGAGATGAAATTTGGGCGAAATCCTAAATTAGACGAAATTAAAAGGAACTAAGGGTACCTGATGGATGCTGGAGACTGTGCTGGAGATGGGCTATCTCCGGGTCGTAGCTTCGAAGGGCGTCAAGGCCTGAAGCTCGATGCTCAACGCCGGCGGCGGAGCAAGGACGGCGAAGGTCGTCGGATCGATGGTATCGCTCCCTCACCTCACTGCAACAAGGGCTAACGCTCGCTGTCACTCAGCGGAGCCAATGGAGGTCACTGGGAAGGAAGAGAAGGGCCAAAGATGCGGCGCGGAGGCGGCGGAGGTGATGGTTATATAGAGTGACAGGGTCGATTAGGGTTGAGGGCTGACAGCCAAAGGAAGGCGTGGATTTGGGATGCGGAGGATCCGGCGAGGGAGAGGGATGAACGGCGAAGAATCCGGGCGCGGGGGTTGAGTGGGGGACAGCCTGGATGCGCGTGGGAAATTCGGCGAAGGAGGCGCGGCGCGCATGGGTCCAGAATAGGAAGGAGGTCGCGGGGGAGTTGACCGGGGTCAACATTCCCCCGTGGACCAACCAGGAGCGGCCACGTGTATGTGATTTTTGTTTAATTTTTTTAGGGTAGAAATAGGTCGAATTAAAGAAAACTCAAAACATGAAATATTTTTCTTTTATTTTTTTCTATTTTTTGGTGATTTTTAATTAATTTTTGGGAATAAAAATAGGTTAGCTCTATATATAGGTATATGTATACTATATGGATTTTTATTTTTGATTTTTTTATTTGTTATTTTTATGTATTTTTATGCTCATTTTGTATTTTATTTATTTACAACTTGGAATATGGAATAGAAGAATATTTTTATTTTATTTTTTATCACTTATATACAAGGGTTAAATAAATAGTTATACACATTTATACACATGGTATATATACAATGTATTTTTGTATTTTAATTTTGTCATTTTTATTTGATTTTTTGTTTTGTTTCTTTTTATTTTATATATTTACAAAATGTAAAATAGAATATTTACAAAAAGTTTTGAAAATAATTGAATTTATTTATAGGATTAAATAAATACAAGGTGTGGTTTATGCACATGGTGAAAGGGTATTTTTGTCTTTTTGATTTTTATCTTTTTATTTTTATTTTTAATAATCTCTAAATATATACACAATATGGACAAACATATTTTTGGGTGAGGAAAATATAAAGTTTATTTATTTACAGAAGTATATACATGTGAGCTCCTATCTCCCTCTACTTTGGCTTTTATGCGGTCAGGCCCATGCTGAGCCCTCCCTTGGGTTAGGTTGCTCAATATTTATTCTAAATATTTCCCTCTTTTTCTTTTTGCTCTTTATTCTTTTATTTTGTGCACAAAAACATGCTAATTATAGGTTTTTACACAATGCATGCTTTGGTATTTATTTGTATTTACACATATCTACATGTATTGCAAAGGGTTTTTGTAGCTAAAATAGAAGAATAAAGAGTGATGAATGGGTATTCATCACCTTTATAGATGATGGCAGTAGATACTGCTATGTATATCTAATGAAAACCAAGGATGAAGCCTTAGAGAAATTTCTTATCTTTAAGAATGAGGCTGAGACACAAACAGGAAAAGTGCTTAAACGCCTTAGGTCAGATAGAGGAGGTGAATATACCTCTAACTTATTTGATGAACAATGCAAATCTTTTGGCATAGTTCATGAAGTTACGGCCCTATATTCACCGCAATCAAATGGGATAGCAGAACGGAAAAATAGAACCTTAACTGACATGATCAATGCTCTCCTACAGAGTTCTGGACTTCCAGCCTATATGTGGGGAGAAGCCTTGAATACAGCTTGCCATATTCTGAATAGGGTGCCTCCAAGACATATGGAAAAGTGTCCCTTTGAACTTTGGAGAAATAGGAAACCGAGTTTAAGATATCTCAAAGTGTGGGGCTGTCTCGCTAAGGTTTTAGTCGCAGAACACAAGAGAAAGAAACTTGGTCCTAAAACTGTTGATGCGGTCTTCTTAGGTTACTTGGAAAATAGCTATGCATATAGGTTCTTGGTAATTCAGTCCGAGATACCGGGCATAGATGTCAACACTATTGTTGAACTCCGTGATGCTACCTTCTTTGAGGATGTCTTCCCATTGAAGACTGGGATTCCTCAGAATCTGACCATTGAGGGCGCCTCCACATCAGGATCTATTCCAGACCAAGTGGAAAGGATATCGAATGTGGGGGTTGAGACTCAACCTGAACCCAATGATCTTTCTGAAGAGAATGAGCCAAGGAGGAGTAAAAGACCTCGGATAGCCAAGGATCTGGGTAGCGACTTCGTTGTCTACCAGATCGAGGGTGATCCACCAAGTTACAAGGAAGCCATGGCTTCATCTGAAGCAAAACAATGGAAGGAAGCCATCAAATCTGAGATGGATTCCATTATGGCTAATGGAACTTGGGAGTTGGTTGATTTACCCAAAGGGTGCTCTACCATTGGGTGCAAGTGGGTGTTTAAGAGAAAGCTTAGACCTGACGGATCAATTGAAAAATATAAAGCCAGATTAGTTGCCAAGGGCTTTAGGCAAAAGGAAGGTATCGATTATTTTGATACCTATTCCCCTGTGACTAGGATGACCACAATCCGGATGCTCATAGCATTGGCATCTGTATATGATCTCTCTATCCACCAGATGGATGTGAAGACCGCCTTCTTGCATGGCGATCTTGAGGAAGAGATCTATATGGATCAACCTGATGGGCTTGGGACTCCTGGGAATGAGGGAAATGTTTGCAAGCTTGTTAAATCCCTTTACGGATTGAAACAAGCACCAAAGCAGTGGCATGAAAAATTTGACAAAACCATTTTGTCATGTGGCTTAAGGTTCATGAATCCGATAAATGTGTTTATTCCAAGGTAAAAAGTGATGAGTGTATTGTCTTGTGCCTATATGTTGATGACATATTGTTGTTCGGATCACATATGAGGATTATTAATGAGACTAAGGCATTCTTGAGTAGCAAGTTTGAGATGAAGGACATGGGTGTTGCTGATGTGATCTTGGGTCTCAAACTGATAAGGTCAGTTGATGGGATTGTAGTTTCTCAATCTCACTATGTTGAGAAGGTACTTGAGAAATTTGGATATCAAGATTGCAAAACTGTAAGCACTCCTTTTGATTCATCCAAAACGTTATTTAAGAATAAAAGTGGAGTACCTGTAGCCCAGCTAAGGTATTCACAAGTAATAGGAAGTTTAATGTATCTTGCAAATTGCACGAGACCTGATATTTCATTCTCGGTTGCAAAGCTGAGTAGATACACTAGCTGTCCTGACCGTACTCACTGGGAGGCTCTGGATCGAGTACTGAAGTACTTGAAGGGAACTATTTCTCTTAGTTTGCATTATGGTAGACATCCATCTGTACTAGAAGGATACAGTGATGCAAGCTGGATAGGGAAAATAGAGGAGTCTGGGAGTAATGGTGTTACAGGGTATGTATTTACCCTTGGAGGCGGTGCAGTCTCCTGGAGGTCTGTGAAGCAGACCATTCTAGCTCGATCTACTTTTGAGGCCGAGCTGTGTGCTTTGGACACTACTGGAATTGAGGCTGAATGGCTAAGGGAACTTTTGTCTGAAATTCCCATGTTAGGTCAGCCTGTTCCTGCGATCTCGGTACATTGTGATAATATGACCACAATTGCCAAGATCAAGAGTTCAAAGTTCAACCAGAAAACAAGGAGACACATACAAATCAGACTTAAGACGTTAAGGGATTTGGTGTCTCGAGGAGTGTTGGCTGTGGATTTTGTAGGATCCAAAGACAACACGGCAGATCCGTTGACTAAGGGACTTGATAGATCTTTAGTCCTAAAGTCTAGGCTGGGGATGAGACTGAGACCCATTGGGAGTTCCTCTACAGTAGCAACCCAACCTATCTGAGTGGAGATCCCACAAAGTAGGTTCAATGTGTTAATAACAAGCTGTTTGGAGAACTGGTTGGCACTCTAAGTTTAATGCGTAAGCATGAGTGTCTTATCCCTGGAAGCCTGAGTGCCATTTAAGCTGCAAGTTTAGGAAGAGCGTAGGCTCTGAATGGGTTCAAGCCTTAGGGCAGGATGTTAGCAGTACATCCTTGGAGAACGCCACCTATGTGAGTGTTATTGTGGGCCGCAGTTAAAGGAAGAGGGTCTTTCCTGAACACACTCAAGAAACAGGATAAGGGTGCATGGCCTTTAAGAGCACCAACCCTGAAGATTGTACCAAGAACAACGCTTTGTTGTTTCTACCGTACACTTTAACACCAAGGTCTGAAGTTCAAGACGTAGTTCACTTCGTTCCTGTTAAAGTGAAAGTAGTAAACTCAGGTAGAGGTTCAAACCGGAAGGTACCTTTACTGAAAGCAAAGTGTGGGCAGCCGAAAGAAGTCTTTTAAATCCTTTTGAATCTCCTTTTCAAATTGGTGAATTCGTGGGGGATTGTTGTATTCAAAGTTGTATTTAGACTTTAATTGGAAAGTTTATGTAATTACAATTGGCATTCAATTTGGTTTCAATTGGGAAACCAAATGGTTTGGAGGGAAAGTTGGGAATTCCCAAATTTGAAATATGGGAGTTTGGGTGGAAGTTTAGTCCCACACCGGGGAGAACTAAACTTTTTGGTGGACTTATGTATGAGTTCACAACCCAAGCTCTTGTAGCAATAGTAGAGAGGAGGAATGGAGGACCACACACGCGCGCGCGCGCTCCGCTCCGCTCCGTCTCCGGCTCGGGCTCGGGCTCGGGAGAGTCAATTCGGATCTCGGATCTCGATACTTTTGCCGTAGATTTCATTTGGTAAGTCGATTAAATTAATCACACGATTAATTTGGTAAGTCGACTTAAATGGGAATTCAACTCGCCATTATGGGCGCGTTTTTTTGGGATCCGAAAGGATGCGTTTTCGGGACGCATTTTTGGAAACCAAAGGTCGCGTTTTTAGGACGCGAGCCCCTCTATTTATATCCCTCACTCGACTCGGTTTTTCTTCACTCGCAAGAAAAACCTTTCTCACGCCGTCGCTCTTTGGTTCTTCCTCTCGCGGACGAACGTCTTCCTCTTCTCCTCTCTCGGCTGCAGTTCTCTGAGGTACAATCGAGGACGATCCCGTTGGTGTGTGATGAATCTCGTATTCATCATGCTAAAAACTCCTTATTAAAATCCCTGCTTAAACAAGCCAATAAAATTATCCTCTAATTCTCTATTTTTATCATGTACCATATTGTGTATAATTAACCTTTAATTATTGTGTATTTAATTGCCCTTATTTTTCTGTAATTATTTTATCACTCAAAAACCCCTAAAAATTAGGTAGATAAGTTGTCTATAACTAACTGACCTTTAAAACCACTAAAAATACAAAATAATTCAAAACCACAAAAATCGGTGTTTTTATCCCCTTGAAAATACCCCCAAAAATAGCTTTTGAACAAATGACCTCTTTTGGCTTTTTGTCCAACATGAAAGTTGTAGATCTCGTCGAGACGAGCAACTTTCATGTTTTGACTTTTTCCAAATTCGGCCTCTAACTATTTCTTTTATATTTTTCTTTGTTTTTTATTTCTGAATTAATCTGATTGGGCCACATGGCGCCCTCTGGGCCGCCCACGTGGCCCGCTCTCCTTCCCGCCACCTGGCGCCCAATCTGGGTCGTTAGATTCCCTTCCCCTGCTTCCATCCTCACCGTTCACCACGCATCATCCCTCAGCCGCCCGATCTGATCTCCAGATCAAATCTAAGCCACTACTTAGCGCCTAAATCTCAGCCCTTCGATCTCATCTTCATCCAATGGTCCTACACCTGCCACGTCTTCCCTCCATCTCCACCGTCAGATCTTCGAACCATCCAACGCCTCTCCTTGCTCCACGTCACCCTTCTATCCACTATCGTTGGATCTCACCCATCTCCTCATCGGGACCGCTCATTGATGAATACCCATTCATCACTCTTTATTCTTCTATTTTAGCTACAAAAACCTTTGCAAATACATGTAGATATGTGTAAATACAAATAATTACCAAAAGCACGCATTGTGTAAAAACCTATAATTAGCATGTTTTTGTGCACAAAATAAAAGAATAAAGAGCAAAAAGAAAAAGAGGGAAATATTTAGAATAAATATTGAGCAACCTAACCCAAGGGAGGGCTCAGCATGGGCCTGACCGCATAAAAGCCAAAGTAGAGGGAGATAGGAGCTCATGTGTATATATTTGCAAATAAATAAAACTATATATTTTCCTCACCCAAAAATATGTTGTAAATATTTGTATATATTTTGTAAAAGTTATTAAAAAACAAAATAAAAATCAAAAATCCAAAAATACCCTTTTTCCCATGTGCATAGACCATCACCCATGTATTTATCTAACCCTATAGATAAATGTATTTATTTTCAAAACTTGTTGTAAATATTCTATGTTACATATGGTAAATACATAAAATAACAAGAAACAAAACAAAAATCAAATAAAAATTACAAAATGAAAAATACAAAAATACATTGTATAAATACCATGTATATAAATGTATACAATTATTTATTTCACCCTTATGTATAAATAATTAAAAAACAATAAAAATACCATTTTATTCCATATTTTATGGTGTAAATAAATAAAATACAAAATGAGCATAAAAATACATAAAAATAACAAATAAAAAATCAAAAATAAAAATCCATATAGTGTACATATACCTATATATATAGCTACCCTATTTTTATTTCCAAAAATTAATTAAAAATCACCAAAAAATAGAAAAAAATAAAAGAAAAATATTTCATGTTTTGAGTTTTCTTTAATTCGGCCTATTTCTACCCTAAAATAAATAAACAAAAATCGAGTAAACGTGGCAGCTCCTGATTGGTCCACGGGGGATTGTTGACCCCGGTCAACTCCCCCGCGGACTCCTTCCTTTTCTGGAAAACGCGCGCCGCCCCGCCTTCGCCGAATTTTCCACGCGTCTCCAGGCTGTCACCCACGCAAATCCCATGCCCGGATTCTTCGCCGATCATCCATCTCCCTCGCCGGATCTTTAGCCATGAAATCAACGCCTTCCTTAGCCGTCGCCCCTCAACCCTAATCGCCCCTGTCACCATATATATCCCGACCTCCGCCGCCTCCGCGCCTCATCTTTGGATCGCCATCCTTATTCCCGTGACCTCCAGAGCAAAGCCCGAGGTGACAGCTCGCGTTTGACCCTGTTGCAGTGAGGTGAGGGTGTCCCGACCATCGATCCGGCGTTCTTCGCCGCCGCTGCTCCGCCACCAGCGTCGAGCATCGAGCCTCAGGCCTTGACGCCCGTCGAGGCTACGACCAGGAGTTAGCCACACTCCAGCACAGTCTTCCGCTCCACCCAGGTAGTTGATTAGCTCTTTTATTCCGTTTAATTTTAGATTTCGCCCAATTCGTTCACCCCGCTTCCTTGGGTCGAGGCATTTTGCCCTCGACCCGCGAAGCTTCTTGTCTACTTTGCAGGTCCAAAGGGGGTGTCTGAGCCTCCTTTACAGTTCAGACCGGAGCTTCGCGCCGCTAGGCCTCGCCGGAGCCCCTCCAGGGCTCGGCTGGGCCATCGGCCATCGTCATCAGCTGCGGGGCTGCACCAGGAGCGTGTTCGGATCATTTGCAGCAGCAGAGGAGGATCGGAGCGCACGCAGGACGTCGGCGAAGTTCGCCGGCGTCGAGTTCTTCCTCCATCTTCCAGAGCCGTCCGATGCACCCTCTGCTCTAGTTCTAATCCTCGCCGTTCATCTGTGGAGGAGCAGCGTCCATTCGATCATCCGGAGGAGCCATCTGGACCGTCAGAGCCGAGAGAGAGGGACTCCATTCACAAGAGCCACTCGATCGTCCACGTGTCCCTCTCTCGACCGTCGATCGAGCCGAAGGGACGAAGAAAGGAATCGCGCCGCCATCCCAGCCGTTCGATCACCACGTGGCGCACATCCGACCGTCGGCGAATAAAGGGGTAAATATCGTAGGGCCCCCTCTTAGTTTTTCATTTCCTTTTTAGTCCTGTAAATATTTTTAGAAACTTTTTCACGTAGGGTTATTTGCAATCTGGACTTTGTGCTTTATTTTAATTGCATGTATGCCCCTGTGTGTGAGTGACCACGTGCTTCGTCACGTGTATGTTTGGGCTTTTTACATATATTGTCCTGTAGATCTGGAGTGTTAATGAATGCATGAATCTTTTTGTGTAATTGCAATTATACCCCTGTGAGCATTGTTTATGCGCATGTGCGTTATTTAGTGGGCTTTTTGCAACTTCGTCCCTGGGCTTTTGATACGAGTTATCAAAAGGCCCTTGGACTTAGTTTTTCTTGCAATTTGGTCCCTGTGTGCCCCAGCCACGCGCGACGCGCGTGACTTGCTGGGCATTTTGCACCAGCGACCCCAGATCTACGGGTATTTGCACATTGGTCCTTGTGCATAGTGCCCTCTTCTTCATTTTTGAATAAATATCAACCCACCTCCAAATCTAATGAAATTTCGACACATGGCTCCTGCCATGGTGTAGTAATTTCTGTGATTTTTGAGGACATTTTTATTTTCATTTAGTATTTTAAAAAATTCAAAACCCCCTATTTTTGCCACTGTTTGACTTTAAAAATACCAAAAAAATATAAAATCACCTTTAAAAATTCTAAAAAAATTAGTTACTGTTTCTTGCTTGTTGTTTGATTTTCTAGCCAATTTTGGCTACTTTTCATCACTTAAAAACCCTAAAAATTGAAAAACCCCTAAAAACCCATAAAAATTATAATAAATAAATTAAAAAATCCAAAACAATAATTAGGGTGCCTAAATTTTCCTTATTCTTTCTAGATTGTAGGAAAATTACCTTTAGGGCTTTTTGAGATCCAAGAGTATTTTATTTTTGGGTCTTAAGCCTTGCTGGACAGTACCCTCTGTTTTTCGCATTGTTTGATTTTTAATAAATAAAATAAACATCAGAAAAATCTCAAAAATTCACCAAAAACATAAAAAATTATAAAACACATAAAAACATTTTTCTTTGAATTTTTGCTTGACTTTTAATGCTTTAAATAAATTGTTGAAGTTCATTATCTGTGTACTTTCTTTAATGTTCTCATCATTTAAAAAATCTAAAAAAATATAAAAACAAATAAAAACCACTTAAAAAAAAGACTCTCTCGGATTTCTGACTACATCGTAGGCTGCAAGGCCAATCTGTGCTCCTTGTGTTCGACCCTGGGAGCTATACCAGGTTAATCCTATAGCTAGATCGCTCTATTTTGTTCTTGCTTGTTTTTATCTGATTTGAGTGATTGATTTCTTCTTGATGTACGCATTCGAGTGACTGAGGTCGCAACGACCTCATTTCATACCTTTACCTCAGTTGTTCGGGATTACCGCGTCGTCAGAATGGCGCCGTTGCCGGGGAGCACGGCTTTGTAGTCATTTTTCCATATTGTCTCTCTACATTATAACTGTTTTCTGACACTCTCTCTTTCTAATTTTTGTGCGAGGTACTGCGTGGAGAACTTGGAGTACACTTTTTGAGGACCCGCACGGGAAGAAGAGCAGGGAGAAGAAGAAGAATGTCATTTATTTGAGAGAACAATATTTTTGTAATAATTTAGGACTTGGACATTTGTGGACACTTGTAACTTAGCGGGTCTGTTTCGCCGAGTACCGGTGTGCTTGGGGGACCCATTTGGATTTTCGCGGCTTTTATCGTGGTTTTTAATAGTTAGCTGCCTTTTCCGGTGTTTACGCGATTTTTCTCGAGCCCCTAGATTTAGGAATTTCTCTTGCTTGTGACGTAAATTTCTAAGGCCCAACACCTAATAGAATATCTGTTCCTATAGAACGTAATTGGACCTTAATAAAATTCACTGAAAAAGTTAGTTTAATTGGATTTGAGACCACGTGCCGTGAGGAGTCACATACAGCGCTGGCAGGACCCGTTGTGGCGGGCACCGAGTGACTCCCAAGATCGGACTCCGGACTCGATTCGGTTAGCTAACTATTGTTCTTCACGATCAATAGAAGTTGCTTGTCTAAGGCCGGTTTTTCCCGCTGCACCATTTAGGTAGTTTTATTCTGTCTTTAAATTCTGCGCGGATCACTTGCATGTAGAGTGCTGGAGACAAGGTACGCATTTCTTTCTCTGCATGCATCATTGATTTCTTCGCGCATCGGCTTTTTCGTCCTCTCCCTCTGTTTTTGGCTTAATCATCAGGAGAATCGGAAAAACCGTTAGGCCGCTTGTATCTATTTTAAAAAAAAATTAAAAAGAAAAACAAAAAAATTGGGACTGGATAACATTATTGACCCTAAAAGACACTCACATTAAAAATTTGTCTTGGGGAGAGCAACCCCCTCCTTGTATGGTTTGGATGCGCGAGAGAGTGACCCGCACCCTAGGTAGAACCCTCCGGTGCTATTTCTAGCTGACTACCGACTCTTCCGTGCGGGCCAGTCGGTTGGAGTAGCATCGGGTATCCTAACAGGTCACGTAAGCGCTCTGATATTTTGTATGTTCACCAAATAAAATTGACAAGATAAATTGACCGAGCTTTCACGGTCTTCAGATTGTGTTGCGTTGGTGAACCGGGGGTTTGCTTTGCGATCATATTTTCTCCAAATCCCATCCGCCCAACTCGCCAAGATCAAGATGATGGGTAGACGATCTCTTAGGCAGCCTCTGGCTGCACCGCTTTCAGGCGCGTCTACTTCATCATCTAGGTTAGCCCGTGAGAGTCAAGACCAGCTCTCCGGGCCCGAGTACGATTCCACCCTGTTCCTCCTCGACCCCCTTTCTTTTGCTACTGAGAGACATGAGCCCGAGGAAAGACGAATTGATTTGACAGAACCTGAGTTGGGCTCATCTGATTTTGCAGACGTCGGTATGGCCGCCAGATCAGAAGATTACCCCGGAGGTCAGCAGGGAGAGCAGCATGTTGTATTTGACCAAGGGGCGATCAACTCCACCCTGATCGCATCATTAGAGACGGTTCAGCAGCAGTTACGTGATCAAGGGGCTTTTATGATCGAGATGAGAAGGGAGATGGAGCGACTCCGAAGAGAGCGAGACGAGCCGAGCGAGCCTGAGGACATCCCTGACGCTGATGCAGAAGCAGCAGCCGCAGCAGCAGCGGCTGCCGCAGCAGCAGCCGCCGCCGGAGCAGGACCACCGAGACCGATGCGGGAGTTACACAACCCCGGATCTACACTGATGCACCATTGGGTGGTGGTACCTGCTATCGTGGGGGATTTCAAGTTCCCTCCGAACACCCTGCAGATGCTTCCTCATTTTCACGGACTTGCCACTGAGGAACCCCATCTCCATCTCCAGGAGTTTTTGATGATCTGCAGCACTGTCCACGATCGTCATGTGGACCAAGATACGATTCGGATGATGGCCTTCCCTTTTTCACTGGCAGATAGAGCAGTCGCATGGCTGAAACATTTAGGGAAGTTTGTCTACACCTGGGAGCAACTCCGCACCGAGTACTTGAACAAGTACTATCCACTCGGGCGGACGAATGCAGCGAGGGACCTGATCAACAACTTCTCCATGCTCCCTAACGAGCAGTTTCACGAGGCATGGGAGAGGTTCAGAGAGCTTCTGGATAGATGCCCACACCACGACATTTCGAAGCCGAACCTAGTTCAAAGCTTCTTTAGTGGGATGACGCCAGAGCTTCAGGGTCTGGTGAATGCTTCTTGCGGCGGGTCCTACTTTGCCAAGGACCACAACCAAGTCTGGGCCATCTACGAAGAGATGGCAGAAAATTACATGGTGATGTCCCAGACTCGGTTGTACACACAGAGATCTCAGCAGCCGCCAGGACCCGTGCAGTATCAGCGGATAGCACGGGTTGATGCAGGTCCATCCAGTTCGTCCACAGTTGCAGCCGCACAGGCAGAGTCGGCCGCTGCGGACATGGGGATTATCAGCGAGAAGTTGGACCGCATGGAAATCATAGAGAAGAAGCAGTGCCAGGGCATAACTCAGATGGAGCAAATGGCACAGACTCTGAGCGACATGAAGACCCAGCTCTTGTGTCTTCAGGAGGCACAGACGGCTCCTCAGCCCCGTCTTCTGTCGCGAGGCGATTCCGGCGGCAGCCGCAGCTCGTCCCAGCGCTCCAGCTCCTTGCAGCAGCCTAGACAAGTTCACCTTGTACAGGCGGAGCCGTACCAGCAGCAGCAGCCCTCTTACCAGTCACCACCATCTCCAGACTTACAGATGGTGGTATATCAGCCGGATCAGCCTCTGGCAGCACTACCGCCAGACTCCTTCGATGCTGAGCCGTTGATGGATGTCAACGGGATTTGGTATGACCGTCCTCAACCTGGAATCCGACGAGACCATCCCGGATTCAGGTGGGGGAATGGGGGAAACCAGTCCCAACAACAGCCAGCCGGTCAGGGAGGGCAGTACTCCCAGCAGAGAGATCACCAGCAGCCCCCAGCATACCAATCACACCAGCCATAATCCTTCGTACCTCGTCCCTACCAGCAGCAGGGACAGAATTGGAGACGTGAGCAGCAGGCTCACCAGCAGCAGCATCATTCCTCTTACCCCTCTCAGCCGCAGCAGCACCAGGTCCAGCAGCCTCATTACCAGAGAGGCAACCCGTCGGGTTCCCATGAGAGCCCCGCCATGGATGATCTAGCCCGCCTCTTCACAGAGCAGCAGGCTACATTTAGACGGGAGATGGACGAGTTCCGCCAGGAGATGCGGGACCTGATGAGAGGGAAGGCCGCCATCCCTGCACAGATCGAGCCTAATCCGAATAGCTTGAAGAGGAAATCTGAGCAGGTAGTTCACACTGAGCCTACCACTCCTAGTAACTCATTTGATGATATGTCATCGGATATATTTGATGCTGATTTTGTTACACTTAGGAGCGGTAGAAGACCAGCAGGCGGCGCCTCATCTGAGCGACAACACGAGGAATCATCTAGAGCGCCAGATGAGGAAGAGGAGAGCGGTACTGAAGCCGCACATCATGATGACGGTGGTACTGATGCCACCCGAGATGCTGATTCCACCGGCGGTACTGAGGCCGCCGTTTCACCACATCGAGGAGGTGGTACTGACGCCACTAGTAGAGCCGAGCCAGCCCGCGGTACTGAGGCCGCAAGACGTCTAGTTGTAGAGCCAGCTAGAGGTGGTACTGAGGCCACCAACATTTATTCTGATAGAAATGTTGTCTTTCCTCGCATGAATGTATCTCAGAACTCTAATTTGAATAAAGGAAAAGGTTTAGTTTCTTCTGATCCCACTGTGGTGAATGATGTTTGCGAGGATCCGGTCATCGAACCGTCTAGGCCTATTCCTAGTCCTTCATCTGAGAAGGACCCTGTGATCCCCTTTCCTAGAGCACTTGAGTTGGGGAAGGGGAAGAAAAAAGAAAAAGATCCAAAAAAGAGAGAGCAGGAGGAGTTCAGCCAGGGCATGATAGACCGATTTCACATCCAGCTGACCCTCAATGAGGCTTTGCAGCACATTCCTCTTCTTCAGCGATCCCTAAGAGATAGGACCACAGTCAGGAGGAAGAAGAGGAACAAGACAGCAGAAATTCATGTGCTAACAAAAGCCACGTGTTACGCGATCCAGAACCATCTGCCGACTAAGAGGCCAGATTTAGGGGCCCCGTATGTCAGATGTGAGATTAGTGAGCAGAGGTTCGACCGTACTCTCTTAGATAGCGGATCGTCGATCAACCTTCTTCCGGCAGCCCTTCTCGACCACTTAGAGTTGGGCACTCTTAGACAGAGCAGGACATACCTTCAGTTTGCTGATCGGTCTGTCAAGAGGCCAAAGGGGTTGTTGCGAGACGTTGTCGTCACGATTCAGGGTTTACAATTCCCCGTGGACTTCGTAGTGCTGGACATGGAGACCCCTGACTCGTTGACCGATTCCCCCATCATCCTCGGTCGCCCGTTCTTGGCCACAGCCAAGGCGGTGACTGACCATGACAATGGGAAGGTATTCTTTCGCGTCCAGGGCGAGAGTATACAAATAGAGACGGTTAAGGACCACAGAACCAGAGATAGATCCCGCTCACATGGCAGTACAGATTCAGAGCAGCTGACAGACGCAGAGCCAGACATCCACCAGGACTGTGATTTTGTGATCACAGATGATGAGGCAATTTGGGCAGATCCTGCAGCACAGACCATCCTCTCATACTCAGATGCAGCTGATGCAGAGATGATAGCAGAGGATAGTCTGGAGAGCACAACCCTGGTTCAGGATACTATTGAGTCAGCAGAGTCGGACCTTGATCGCGACACGATTTTCAGTGATGGTGGTACTGAAGCCACCCTGCTCTACGGTGGTACTGATGCCACCGCGGTTGATACAGATCCCTCGGATTCAGAGTCTGATTGGGCAGATTGTGATGATCAGATGCCAGACCTGGATCCACTTGAGCCTACAGATGAGGAGGAGGTAGAGGCAGAGCAGATTAGAGACAAGGCAGAGGACCCGCCTTCTCCAGATCCAGTTTGTGAGAGTTCTTTAGCATTTTCCCAGGCAGATTTGGTAGAATTGTCAGCATATACACATCTCCTTCAGAAGCCAGATTTGCCAGCACCCAGCTGTCCAGAGCTAAAGCCGCTCCCTACTTCGTTGAAGTATAGATTCCTTGCGGGAGAGTCTGAGATGTACCCGGTCATCATCTCTGCAGATCTGACTGGAGAACAAGAATCCCGCCTGATGGAGGTTCTTGAAAAGAACCGCAAGGCAATTGGATGGAGCGTAGCAGATCTCCATGGGATTAGTCCCTCATTGTGCTCCCACCATATCTATCTCGAGGAAGGGGCGAAGCCGTCGCGTGAGTTCCAGCGACGACTGAACCCCAACCTAAGAGAGGTTGTTATGAAGGAAATATCAAAATGGTGGAGTGCAGATTTTATTTACCCCATTTCCGACTCCAAGTGGGTTAGCCCCTTGCATGTGGTGCCCAAGAAGACGGGCATCACGACTGTGATCAGTGAGTCGGGAGAGGAGATTGCTACACGAGTACCCACCTCTTGGCGGGTCTGTGTTGACTACAGGAGACTCAACCAGGCCACCAAGAAGGACCATTTCCCCCTGCCTTTTATTGATCAGATCATAGAGAGACTGGCAGGGAAGAGCCATTATTGCTTCCTAGATGGGTACTCGGGCTACAACCAGGTGGCCATCGCTCCTGAGGATCAGGAGAAGACCACCTTTACCTGTCCCTTCGGTACATACGCTTTTCGACGCATGCCATTTGGGCTATGTAACGCCCCTGCGACTTTTCAGAGATGCATGCTGTCGATATTTTCGGACATGGTAGGGGAGTGTTTGGAGGTCTTCATGGACGACTTCTCGGTTTACGGCGACGGATTCGATTCCTGTCTTGACTGCCTAGACCGAGTGCTCCAGCGATGTATTGCTACCCGCTTGGTTCTGTCTTGGGAGAAGAGTCACTTCATGGTGACTCAAGGGACGGTGCTTGGCCACATCATCTCCAACAGAGGCATGGAGGTTGATCCGGCCAAGGTTGATGTCATTAAAAAACTCACCCCGCCGTCTAATTTGAAGCAGCTACGGTCATTTCTGGGGCACGTTGGTTTTTATAGGAGATTCATTCATGATTTCAGCAAGATTGCCCGACCGTTGACTAACCTCTTGACGAAAGACACCGAGTTCCTTGTCGATGACAAGTGTCTTTCGTCCTTTGAAACTCTCCAGCAATGTGTTATTGAGGCTCCTGTCCTTCAGCCACCCGATTGGTCTCTCCCGTTCGAGATCATGACAGACGCCTCTGATTTTGCCGTAGGGGCAGTGCTAGGACAGAGGAGGGATGGAGTTCCATTTGCGATACACTATGCTAGCCGCACATTGGATTCCGCCCAGCGGAATTATACAGTCACAGAAAAGGAGATGCTAGCAGTAGTGTTTGCCCTAGATAAATTCAGATCATATATCATTGGATCTAGAGTGACTTTGTATACTGACCACACCGCCATCAGGTACCTCATGTCAAAGAAGGATGCCAAGGCCAGACTTACTAGATGGATCCTTCTACTCCAGGAGTTCGACATTGAGATCAAGGATAAGCCTGGAGTCAAGAATGTGGTGGCGGATCATCTCTCCCGACTAGAGCAGCCTGAGGATTCTGAGCAGATTGATCCCATTTGTGATACCTTCCCAGATGAGGCGATCCTTGCTATCGCCTCACTCCCGTGGTATGCGGATATTGTGAACTTTCTCGTTGCTGGGAAAATCCCACAAGACTGGCCCAAGCAGAGGATTGAGACCTTCCTCGCGAAGGCCAAGTCCTACCACTGGGAGGACCCCATCCTTTACCACGAAGGAGGGGATAGCATCTGGCGTCGGTGTATTCCTCAGGAGGAGCATCATAGTGTCCTCACTTACTAATCGACGCGAAAAATCAAAGAACAACTGAGGTAGAAGGTACAGAAAATATATGGTCGTTGCGACCTCAGTCACTCGAATGCGTGTCAATCAAGAAAATGAACCACAAATGAAGATAAAAACAATGAAACACAGAGAAGTGGTTCTGCTATAGGATTAACCTGGTATAGCTCCCAGGGTCGAATACAAGGAGCACAGATTGGCCTTGCGGCCTACGATGTAGTCAGAGATTCAAGAAAGTCTTTTTTTTATGGTTTTTATTTGTTTTTGTATTTTTTAGAATTTTTTAAAAGATGAGAAAATGAGAGAAAGTGAATGCAAGGCAACTTCAACAATTTATACAACACTCCAAAAAATGATGCAAAAATTATGGAAAAATGGTTTTTATGTTTTTTTAAGTTTTTTACTGTTTTTGGTGAATTTTTGGAATTTTTCTAATGGGTAAAATAATTATTAAAAATCAAACAATGCAAAGAATAGAGGGTACTGTCCAGCAAGGCTTAAGATCCAAAAATAAAATACTCTTGGATCTCAAAAAGCCCTAAAGGTAATTTTCCTATAAACTATGAAGAATAAGGAAAATTTAGGCACCCTAATTATTGTTTTTGGATTTTTAATTTATTTACTACAATTTTTATGAGTTTTTAGGGGTTTTTCAATTTTTAGGGTTTTTAAGTGATGAAAAGTAGCCAAAATTGGCTAGAAAATCAATCAACAAGCAATAAACAGTCTCTAATTTTTTTGGAATTTTTTGGGATGTTTTTATATTTTTTTGGTATTTTTAAAGTCAAACAGTAGCAAAAATAAGGGTTTTTGAATTTTTAAAAATAATAAATGAAATCAAAAATGTCCCCAAAAATCATAGAAATTCCTACACCATGGCAGGAGCCATGTGTCAAAATTTCATTGGATTTGGAGGTCGTTTGATATTTTATCCAAAAATAAAGGTGGGGCACTGTGCACAGGGACCTAAGTGCAAATACCCAAAAGTTCTGGGGTCCTGGTGCAAAATACCCAAGAAGTCACGTGCCAAGCACGTGTCTGGGGCACTCAAGGACCTAAATGTAATAAAAATAAGTTCCGAGGGCTTATTGGTAACAAGTACCAAAAGTCCAGGGGCTTATATGCAAATAACCCAAAATAATTCGCACATGTGCAAATAATGCTCACAGGGGTATAAATGCAAATAAACAAAACTTTTCATTCAATGAATAACATCCAGAACTACAGGGCTTCTTATGCAAATAACCCAACAAAACACGTGCCAAAGCACGTGGGTCTCTACTGGCAGGGGTATAAGTGCAAATAAAATAAAGCGCGAGGGTCTCTATGCAAATATCCCAGAAAATAAACAACTGAATTAAAAATTACAGGACTTAAACGAAAACAACAAACTACGAGGGGGCCCTATGATATTTACCCCTTTATTAATGAAGCGTTGGATGCGCGCCACGTGTAGATCGAACGGCTGCGGGAGGTGGGCGCTCCAGATGGCATCTCCTCTGATCGGACGGTGGAAGCAGCTCCTCAATCGGACGGCCAAGATCTGATCTGGAGCGGTGAGGCTGATCTGACGGCGATGGAGGGTCCTCGAAGAACAGGTGGCCGGCGAACTTCGCCGGCCTCGTGAAGGTGTCTTCGCTCTCCTCTGCTGCGCCTGAAGGTTGGAGAAGCTCCGGCGTGAAGTTGCGCAGCTGCTACTGGTCTCCGGTGGTCAAACCAAACTCCGAGGAGCTCGAGCAAGGCCGGCGGAGAAGAAGCTCCTGGCTTGAAGTTGGGAAGCCTCAGACGCCTCCCTTTGGACCTGCAAAGTAGACAAGAAGCTTCGCGGGTCGAGGGCAAAGTGCCTCGACCCGGTTAGGTGGCGTGGAGGTGAACGGTGCAGCGGGGCGGAAGAGCTCCGGCGAGGCGGAGGCGATGGAACTCGAATCCCAGATCCTGTGCGATCTGGGTTGAATGAGCGGGCGTAGAAGGTGCGTGGGGACACGGTGAAGGTGATGGTCGGGTCGGATGATCGAGAGGGTGCGCGAGGTGGCCGGAATCAGGAAGATGCGGCGAAGCTATGATTTGGGCGAAATCGAAAATTACTCTAAATGGAAGGTCTAATCGGATACCTGATGGATGCTGGAGACTGTGCTGGAGCTGCTCTTGCTCCGGGTCGTAGCTTCGAAGGGCGTCAAGGCCTGAAGCTCGATGCTCAACGCCGGCGGCAGAGCAAGGACGGCGAAGTACGCCGGATCGATGGATACGCTTCCTCGCCTCACTGCAACAAGGGCACAGCTTGCTGTCACTCTCGCGATGCCAATGGAGGTCACTGGGAAGGAAGAGAAGGGCCAAAGATGGGGCGCGAAGGCGGCGGAGATGATGGTTATATAGAGTGACAGGGGCGTTTAGGGTTGAGGCTCGACAGCAAAGGAAAGCGTGGATTTGATGGCAGAAGATCCGGCGAGGGAGAGGGATGAACGGCGAAGAATCCGGGCGCGGGGGATGCGTGGGAGACAGCCTGGAGTCGCGTGGGAAATTCGGCGAAGGTGGCGCGGCGCGCGACTTCCAGAAAAGGAAAGAGGTCGCGGGGGAGTTGACCGGGGTCAACATTCCCCCGTGGACCAGTCAGGAGCGGCCACGTGTGCCTGATTTTTGATTATTTATTTTAGGGTAGAAATAGGCCGAATTAAAGAAAACTCAAAACATGAAATATTTTTCTTTTATTTTTTTCTATTTTTTGGTGATTTTTAATTAATTTTTGGAAATAAAAATAGGTTAGCTATATACATAGGTATATGTACACTATATGGATTTTTATTTTTGATTTTTTTTTATTTGTTATTTTTATGTATTTTTATGCTCATTTTGTATTTTATTTATTTACAAGATAAAATATGGAATAAAAGAATGTTTTTATTTTATTTTTATCACTTATATACAAGGGTGAAATAAATGGTTGAATACATTTATATACATGGTATTTATACAATGTATTTTTGTATTTTCAATTTTGTAATTTTTATTTGATTTTTTTGTTTTGTTTCTTGTTATTTAATATATTTACAAAATATGCCATAGAATATTTACAAAAATTTTAGAAAATAATTGAATTTATTTACAAGGTTAAATAAATACAAGAGTGTGGTTTATACACATGGTGAAAGGTCATTTTTGAATTTTTGATTTTTATCTTTTTATTTTGTTTTTAATAATCTCTAAATATACACACAATATGTACAAGTATATTTTTGGGTGAGGAAAATATATAGTTTTATTTATTTACAGAAGTATATACACATGAGCTCCTATCTCCCTCTACTTTGGCTTTTATGCGGTCAGGCCCATGCTGAGCCCTCCCTTGGGTTAGGTTGCTCAATATTTATTCTAAATATTTCCCTCTTTTTCTTTTTGCTCTTTATTCTTTTATTTTGTGCACAAAAACATGCTAATTATAGGTTTTTACACAATGCATGCTTTTGGTAATTATTTGTATTTACACATATCTACATGTATTTGCAAAGGTTTTTGTAGCTAAAATAGAAGAATAAAGAGTGATGAATGGGTATTCATCACCCCCCTATGCTTAACTTTGCTAGTCCCTTAGCAAACACTTATTTGAAAAAGAAGTGAAAAAGAAAGAAAAAGAAAAAGAAAAAGAGAATGTACAAGGATCAAGGTTGACTTATTAAATTTTCCTTCATTAAATTGAAATATGGAGCTCGATCAGATCTTTGGATTATTAATGTGTCGGAACCTTATTTGGACTCAAGCCTAAAACTCAACAGCCTCCAAGTTCCACCAATCTATGGGCAAGACTCCTCAATAAACCAGATCAGAACAAGTCTACATACACAAACTCTAATGACCATGAATCTTTTCCTTGCGGTGTAAGTGATATGTGGCTCCCCACCTCAGAAGTGACAAAGAAACAACCTCCCTCAACCTGGTAACTCTAATGCCTCAGTCTAGCAACTCTTTCCTCGAGAAGCGGGGTATTCCCTTCTAAGTTCAAGTGCAACCGGCTCAAGAAGAGGGGGTAGAAGTATAGAGTTTTGGAAGCTTAGCCAGTGTAGCTAAGTCTCCCGCTGCAAGCTTCATGAGATGTAACATGGATACCATAAGCTTTTGCTTCAGACTCCGGTGGGGTTATTAAATTTTCAATCCGACCCACCACTTTTTTGGAGTTCTTTTTGCATTTTTGCATTTTTTTTTCCAACAACTTCTGTACAACATATCTACATGGTGCAGCATATATAAGAAATTTCCCCTTGAGCCAGTAGACTATCCCTCTTTTGAAGCTTTATTGCAACCCACAGCTTCTGTCTTTAGCTTTCAACACCACTAGACCAAGTTGAGGTGCACTTCCTTCACTATAAGAAGAAGAGAGGTTCCGCCTAGAAGTACTACCCTCATATGCTACCCCAAGCCAAAGGATACTGCCTCCTCACCACCTCATCCATGGAGAGCCATGTGTAAAGTGCAGGTGCAAGTTAAGCCATTGTCTCTGAGAGTCATGCGTGTGTTGTTAAGTGCTCTACTTAGGCTCGTCAAGATGACATATGCTCATAGCCTAGTGGACTCAAAGAATTAAGTCCTTATGGACCTGAAAAGCCTTAACCCTAAGTCCTACAAGGTTCCTCTTAAAGTTAGGTGGATTAAGATCTTATTCAAGCTCCATTTCTCAATTTAATTCCAGGCTTAGTTTAAATGTCAACTCTCATCCAGGAAAACTATATACATAAATGTACACAAGATGCTATTTACACATATTTTACAATCATGCAAAAATTTTGAAAAATGTTTTGAAATCATGAATGAATGATGCATGAAGTGCAGGTTTTGCAAAAAGATATTTACAAACATTTACACAAGATTTTTGCAAACTTTTGATTTTCAAAACATTTTGGAAAAATTTTGTACTATATACATAATTTTGATACAAAATATTTACACAAGCTTTACACAAAAGTTTTTTGAAATCATTTTTACAAAAATACTTTATACACTAGCTATGTCTGTGCAAGAATAAAAGAGGTTTATGTACATGAAAAATTTTTAATTTTTGTGACTTTTAGCCATTTTATTTATTAACACACTCACACAAAGTACGAGTTATGGCTAAAGTATATATGAAATATATACACACCCCCCTATACTTAGCTCGAACGATGTCCTCAGAGTGATCAAGAGCGATGAAGAAGACATAACTCGTGCTTAGTAAAAGGGAAGTGAAAAGGAATGGCTAAGTACAGAAACGAATAAATGAATAGAATGAGAGGAACTCGGTGGTTTCCCCCTATACTTAGGATTAACTAATCCTAAGTATAGAAAGCTGTACATGAAGGGAAAGCCGAGTGAAGAAGATACAGAATCTGCCCCCCCTATACTTAGGGTAAAATATCCCTAAGTATAGGCAGCAAAAACAAGAGCAGAAAGAATGAAAAGAATAATCGCCGGTCCGACATCCCCCCTATACTTAGGGTAAAGTACACCCTAAGTATAGCATAATCATAAGATGAGAGATGGGATGTGGGACTAAAGAATAGAATGATATAGACAACTGGATCTATACAGGCGGAGGAACAGTGAAAATCAGGCGTGAGATGCAAAAGATGTGAGTCAAAAGACCCCATCTCACGCAAAATGAATAGCAGCAATAATAACGTCCCGCGGCTCATGATCTAGAAATGGTTTGAGCCGCTGGCCGTTCACTCTGAAGGTACTCTCAGAAGATAACTCAGATATATCAATACTACCGTTATCGTGTACCTTTCTGACCAAATATGGTCCTTTCCATTTGCTCTGTAGCTTCCCTGGAAATAATCTAAGCCTTGCATCAAACAGCCATACTTTCTGTCCAATCTCAAAATGTTTGTGGCTGATATGAGAATCATGCCACTCTTTGACTTTCTCCTTATAATGTAGGCTGTTTGAGAAAGCTGCATCTCTAAGCTCTTCCAAGGCGGCTAACTCTGCCCTCCTTTGGTCTCCTATACCATTTGGATCCATCAATATGTCTGTGACTGCCCAGAGTGACTTGTGCCTCAGCTCAACTGGTAGGTGACAGGGCTTGCCATAAACGAGGCGAAAGGGAGATGTACCCAATGGAGTCTTGAAAGACGTCCGATATGCCCACAAGACCGAGTCCAAAAGTTGTGACCAATTCTTTCGGTCAGGGCGGACGACTTTCTGCAAAATATTCTTGATCTCCCTATTCGATACCTCAGCTAGACCATTCGTCTGTGGATGGTACGGTGTAGCAACACGATGGTCTATGCCGAACTCGGTAGCAAGTGCCTTCACCTGGTCGTTGATGAAGTGAGACCCCCCATCAGAAATAAGAACTCGTGGAACCCCGAACCGCATGATGATGTTCTTCTTCAAAAATCTGCAAACTGTCTTCGCATCTGCGGCTCGGGCGGGGATAGCCTCAACCCAACGACTCACATAATCTACGGCCAACAGAATGTACTCGAATCCCTGACTCTTAGGGAATGGACCCATGAAATCGATGCCCCATGCGTCAAAAACCTCACAGAAGTGAATGGGCTGCATCGGCATCATATCACGCTGTCCACAAGTGCCCATCCTCTGACAGTCAGTACACCTCTTCACGAACTCATCAGAGTCCTTGAAGAGTGTAGGCCACCACAAGCCGGATTGGAGCACTTTCTGTGCCGTTCTCCTCCCAGAATGATGCCCTCCTGCCTCAAGCTTGTGGCAGTAAGTGAGGACACTATGATGCTCCTCCTGAGGAATACACCGACGCCAGATGCTATCCCCTCCTTCGTGGTAAAGGATGGGATCCTCCCAGTGGTAGGACTTGGCCTTCGCAAGGAAGGTCTCAATCTTCTGCTTGGGCCAATCTTGTGGGACTTTCCCAGCAACGAGAAAGTTCACAATATCGGCATACCACGGGAGTGAGGCGATAGCAAGGATCGCCTCATCTGGGAAGGTATCACAAATGGGATCAATCTGCTCTGTCTCCTCAGGCTGCTCTAATCGGGATAAATGGTCCGCCACCACATTCTTGACTCCAGGTTTATCTTTGATCTCAATGTCGAACTCCTGGAGTAGAAGGATCCATCTAGTAAGTCTGGCCTTGGCATCCTTCTTTGCCATGAGGTACCTGATGGCGGTGTGATCTGTGTACAAGGTCACTCGGGATCCAATGATATATGATCTGAATTTATCTAGGGCAAATACTACTGCTAGCATCTCCTTCTCTGTGACCGTATAATTCCGCTGGGCGGAATCCAATGTGCGGCTAGCATAGTGTATCGCAAATGGTACTCCATCCCTCCTCTGTCCTAGCACGGCCCCTACGGCAAAATCGGAGGCGTCCGTCATGATCTCGAATGGGAGAGACCAATCAGACGGCTGAAGGACAGGAGCCTCAATCACACACTGTTGGAGAGTCTCAAAGGACGAAAGACACTTGTCATCGACAAAGAACTCGGTGTCTTTCGTCAAGAGGTCAGTCAACGGTCGGGCAATCTTGCTGAAATCATGAATGAATCTCCTATAAAAACCAACGTGCCCCAGAAATGACCGTAACTGCTTCAGATTGGACGGCGGTGTGAGTTTCCTAATGACATCGACCTTGGCCGGATCAACCTCCATGCCTCTGTTGGAGATGATGTGGCCAAGCACCGTCCCTTGAGTCACCATGAAGTGACTCTTCTCCCAAGACAGAACTAAGCGGGTAGCAATGCATCGCTGGAGTACTCGGTCTAGGCAGTCAAGACAGGAATCGAATCCGTCGCCGTAAACCGAGAAGTCGTCCATGAAGACCTCCAAACACTCCCCTACCATGTCCGAAAAGATCGACAGCATGCATCTCTGAAAAGTCGCAGGGGCGTTACATAGCCCGAATGGCATGCGTCGAAAGGCGTAAGTACCGAAGGGACAGGTAAAGGTGGTCTTCTCCTGGTCCTCAGGAGCGATGGCCACTTGGTTGTAGCCCGAGTACCCATCTAGGAAGCAATAATGGCTTTTTCCTGCCAGTCTCTCTATGATCTGGTCAATAAAAGGCAGGGGGAAATGGTCCTTCTTGGTGGCCTGGTTGAGTCTCCTGTAGTCAACACAGACCCTCCAAGAGGTGGGTACTCGTGTAGCAATCTCCTCTCCCGACTCACTGATCACAGTCGTGATGCCCGTCTTCTTGGGCACCACATGCAAGGGGCTAACCCACTTGGAGTCGGAAATGGGATAAATAAAATCTGCGCTCCACCATTTTGATATTTCCTTCATAACAACCTCTCGTAGGTTGGGGTTCAGTCGCTGCTGGAACTCACGCGACGGCTTCGCCCCTTCCTCAAGATAGATATGGTGGGAACACAACGAGGGACTAATCCCATGGAGATCTGCTACGCTCCATCCAATTGCCTTGCGGTTCTTTTCAAGAACCTCCATCAGACGGGATTCTTGTTCTCCAGTCAGATCGGCAGAGATGATGACTGGGTACATCTCAGACTCTCCCGCAAGGAATCTATACTTCAGCGAAGTAGGGAGCGGCTTTAGCTCTGGACAGCTGGGTGCTGGCAAATCTGGCTTCTGAAGAAGATGTGTGTATGCGGACAATTCTGCCAAATTTGCCTGGGAAAATGATAACGAACTCTCACAAACTGGATCTGGAGAAGGCAGGTCCTCTGCATTGTCTCTGATCTGTTCTGCCTCTACCTCCTCCTCATCTGTAGGCTCAGGTGGATCCAGATCTGGCATCTGATCATCACAATCTGCCCAATCAGATTCTGAATCCGAGGGATCTATATCAGACTCGGTGGCATCAGTACCACCGGAGAATAAGGTGGCATCAGCACCACCGGAGAACAAGGTGGCATCAGCACCACCATAGAGCAGGGTGGCCTCAGTACCACCATAGAGCAGGGTGGCCTCAGTACCACCATCACTGGAAATCGTGTCGCGATCAAGGTCCGACTCTGCTGACTCAATAGTATCCTGAACCAGGGTTGTGCTCTCCAGACTATCCTCTGCTATCATCTCTGCATCAGCTGTATCTGAGTATGAGAGGATGGTCTGTGCTGCAGGATCTGCCCAAGCTGCCTCATCATCTGTGATCACAAAATCACAGTCCTGGTGGATGTCTGGCTCTGCGTCTGTCAGCTGCTCTGAATCTGTGCTGGCATGTGAGCGGGATCTGGATCTGGCTCTGTGGTCCTTGACCGTCTCTATTTGTATACTCTCGCCCTGGACGCGAAAGAATACCTTCCCACTATCATGGTCAG
Source organism: Ottelia alismoides (assembly GCA_037367405.1). Classification (NCBI taxonomy): domain Eukaryota; kingdom Viridiplantae; phylum Streptophyta; class Magnoliopsida; order Alismatales; family Hydrocharitaceae; genus Ottelia; species Ottelia alismoides. Next base: position 1,324,120 of record JAZKJV010001323.1, read on the forward strand.
TCACTGCCTTGGCTGTGGCCAAGAACGGGCGACCGAGGATGATGGGGGAATCGGTCAACGAGTCAGGGGTCTCCATGTCCAACACTACGAAGTCCACGGGGAATTGTAAACCCTGAATCGTGACGACAACGTCTCGCAACAACCCCTTTGGCCTCTTGACAGACCGATCAGCAAACTGAAGGTATGTCCTGCTCTGTCTAAGAGTGCCCAACTCTAAGTGGTCGAGAAGGGCTGCCGGAAGAAGGTTGATCGACGATCCGCTATCTAAGAGAGTACGGTCGAACCTCTGCTCATTAATATGACATCTGACATACGGGGCCCCTAAATCTGGCCTCTTAGTCGGCAGATGGTTCTGGATCGCGTAACACGTGGCTTTGGTCAACACATGAATTTCTGCGGTTTTACTCCTCTTCTTCCTCCTGACTGTGGTCCTATCTCTTAAGGATCGCTGAAGAAGAGGAATGTGCTGCAAAGCCTCATTGAGGGTCAGCTGGATGTGGAATCGGTCTATCATGCTCTGGCTGAACTCCTCCTGCTCTCTCTTTTTTGGGTCTTTTTCTTTTTTCTTCCCCTTCCCCAACTCAAGGGCTCTAGGAAAGGGGATCACAGGGTCCTTCTCAGATGAAGGACTAGGAATAGGTCTAGATGATTCGATAACTGGATCCTCACAAACATCATTCACCACAGTGGGATCAGAAGAAACTAAACCTTTTCCTTTATTCAAATCAGAGTTCCGAGATACATTCATGCGAGGAAAGACAACATTTCTATCAGAATAAATGTTGGTGGCATCAGTACCACCTCTAGTTGGCTCTACAACTAGACGTCTTGCGGCCTCAGTACCGCTGGCAGGCTCGGCTCTGCTGGTGGCGTCAGTACCACCTCCTCGATGTGATGAAATGGCGGCCTCAGTACCGCCGGTGGGATCAGCATCTCGGGTGGCCTCAGTACCACCGTCATCATGATGTGCGGCTTCAGTACCGCTCTCCTCTTCATCATCTGGCGCTCTAGATGGATCCTCGTGTTGTCGCTCAGATGAGGCGCCTCCTGCTGGTCTTCTACCGCTCCTAAGTGTGACAAAATCAGCATCAAATAAATCCGACGAGATAACATCAAATGAGTCACTAGAATTGGTAGGCTCAGTGTGAACTACTCAGATTTCCTCTTCAAGTTATTCGGATTCGGCTCAATCTGTGCAGGGATGGCGGCCTTCCCTCTCATCAGGTCCCGCATCTCCTGGCGGAACTCGTCCATCTCCCGTCTAAATGTAGCCTGCTGCTCTGTGAAGAGGCGGGCTAGATCATCCATGGCAGGGCTCTCATGGGAGCCCGACGGGTTGCCTCTCTGAAAATGAGGCTGCTGGGGCTGAGAGGGGTAAGAGGACGGATGCTGCTGCTGGTGAGCCTGCTGCTCACGTCTCCAACTCTGTCCCTGCTGCTGGTAGGGACGAGATACGAAGGATGATGGCTGGTGTGGTGGGGGCTGCTGGTGATCTCTCTGCTGGGAGTACTGCCCTCCCTGACCGGCTGGCTGCTGTTGGGGCTGGTTCCCCCACCTGAATCCGGGATGGTCTCGTCGGATTCCAGGCTGAGGCCGGTCATACCAAATCCCGTTGACATCCATCAACGGTTCCGTATCGTAAGGGGCTGGTGGGAGTACATCCAGAGGCTGATCCGGCTGATATACCACCATCTGCAAGTCTGGAGATGGTGGTGCCTGGTAAGAGGGCTGCTGCTGCTGGTACGGCTCCGCCTGTACAAGGTGAACTTGTCTAGGCTGCTGCAAGGAGCTGGAGCGCTGGGACGAGCTGCGGCTGCCGCCGGAATCGCCTCGCGACAGAAGACGGGGCTGAGGAGCCGTCTGTGCCTCCTGAAGACACAAGAGCTGGGTCTTCATGTCGCTCAGAGTCTGTGCCATTTCTTCCATCTGAGTTATGCCCTGGCACTGCTTCTTCTCTATGATTTCCATGCGGTCCAACTTTTCGCTGATTATCCCCATGTCCGCAGCGGCCGACTCTGCCTGTGCGGCTGCAACTGTGGACGAACTGGAAGGACCTGGCATCAACCCGTGCTATCCGCTGATACTGCACGGGTCCTGGCGGCTGCTGAGATCTCTGTGTATACAACCGAGTCTGGGACATCACCATGTAATTTTCGGACATCTCCTCATAGATGGCCCAGACTTGGTTGTGGTCCTTGGCAAAGTAGGACCCGCCGCAAGAAGCATTCACCAGACCCTGAAGCTCTGGTGTCAGCCCACTAAAGAAGCTCTGAACTAGGTTCGGCTTCGAAATGTCGTGGTGGGGGCATCTATCCAGAAGCTCTCTGAACCTCTCCCATGCCTCATGAAATTGCTCGTTAGGGAGCATGGAGAAGTTATTGATCAGGGCCCTTGCTGCATTCGGTCCGCCCGAGTGGATAGTACTTGTTCAAGTACTCGGTGCGGAGTTGATCCCAGGTGTAGACAAACTTCCCTAGATGTTTCAGCCAGGCGGCTGCTCTATCTGCCAGTGAAAAAGGGAAGGCCATCATCCGAATCGTATCTTGGTCCACACGACGGTCGTGGACAGTGCTGCAGATCATCAGAAACTCCTGGAGATGGAGGTGGGGTTCCTCAGTGGCGAGTCCGTGAAAATGAGGAAGCATCTGCAGGGTGTTCGGAGGGAACTTGAAATCCCCCACGATAGCAGGTATCACCACCCATTGGTGCATCAGTGTAGATCCGGGGTTGTGAAGCTCCCTCATCGGTCTTGCTGCGGCGGCGGCTGCCGCTGCTGCGGCGGCTGCTGCTGCTGCGGCTGCTGCCTCTGCATCAGCGTCAGGAATGTCCTCCGGCTCGCTCGGCTCTTCTCGCTCTCTTCGGAGTCTCTCCAACTCCCTCCTCATCTCTATCATAAATGCCCCCTGATCGCGTAACTGTTGCTGAACTGTCTCTAATGACGCGATCAGGGTGGAGTTAATCGCCCCCTGGTCTAAGACAAAATGTTCGGGCTGGCGATCGTCTGAACTGCCGGCTCCAGCCATAGGGATGTCTGCAAAATCAGAAGAGCCCAACTCAGGTTCTGTCAAATTAATTCGTCTTTCCTCGGGCTCATGTCTCTCAGTAGCAGAAGAAAGGGGATCGAGGGGGAACAGGGTGGAATCGAACTCGGGCCCGGAGAGCTGGTCTCGACTCTCACGGGCCAACCTAGATGATGGAGTAGACGCGCCTGAAAGCGGTGCAGCCAGAGGCTGCCTAAGAGATCGTCTTCCCATCATCTTGATCTTGGCGAGTTGGGCGGATGGGATCTGGAGAAATTATGATCACAAAGCAAACCCCTGGTTCACCAACGCAACACAATCTGAAGACCGTGAAAGATCGGTCAATTTATCTTGTCAATTTTATTTGGTGAACATACAAGATATCAGAGCGCTTACGTGACCTGTTAGGATACCCGATGCTACTCCAACGACTGGCCCGCACGGAAGAGTCGGTAGTCAGCTAGAAATAACACCGGAGGGTTCTACCTAGGGTGCGGGTCACTCTCTCGCTCATACAAACCATACAATGAGGGGGTTGCTCTCCCCAAGACAAATTTTTAATGTGAGTGTCTTTTAGGGTCAATGATGTTATCCAGTCCCAATTTTTTTTTGTTTTTCTTTTTAATTTTTTTCAAAATAAATACAAGCGGCCTAACTGGTTTTTCCGATTCTCCTGATGATTAAGTCAAAAACAGAGGAGAAGACGAAAAAGCCGATGCGCGAAGAAATCAATGATGCATGCAGAGAAAGAAATGCGTACCTTGTCTCCAGCACTCTACATGCAAGTGATCCGCGCAGAATTTAAAGACAGAAATAAAACTACCTAAATGGTGCAGCGGGAAAAACCGAGTCCTAAATGAGCAACTTCTATTGATCGTGAAGAACAATAATTAGCTAATCGAATTGAGTCCGGAGTCCGATCTTGGGAGTCACTCGGTGCCCGCCACAACGGGTCCTGCCAGCGCTGTATGTGACTCCTCAGGGCACGTGGTCTCAAATCCAATTAAACTAACTTTTTCAGTGAATTTTATTAAGGTCCAATTACGTTCTATAGGAACAGATATTCTATTAAGTGTTGGGCCTTAAAATTTACGTCACAATCAATCAAAATTCCTATATCTAGGGGCTAAAACCGCGAGAAACACCGGAAAAGGCAGCTAGCTATGAAAACCACGATAAAAGCCGCGAAAATCCGAATGGGTCCCCCGAGCACGCCGTGCTCAGCGAAACAGACCCGCTAAGTTACAAATGTCCACAGTTCAGAGTCTAAGTTATTACAACAAGTAATGTTCTCTCTCTCTCTCTGAAATAAAAATTTTCCTCTCCTCTCTCTCTCTTCCTGTCTCTTCTTCCCGTGCGGGTCCTCAAAAAATGTACTCCAAGTTCTCCACGCAGTACCTCGCACAAAAATAGAAAGAGAGAGTGTCAGAAAACAGTAATAATATAGAGAGACAAAAATAGAAGAATGAAAACTGACTACAAAGCCGTGCTCCCCGGCAACGGCGCCATTCTGATCGACGCGAAAAATCAAAGAACAACTGAGGTAGAAGGTACAGAAAATATATGGTCGTTGCGACCTCAGTCACTCGAATGCGTGTCAATCAAGAAAATGAACCACAAATGAAGATAAAAACAATGAAACACAGAGAAGTGGTTCTGCTATAGGATTAACCTGGTATAGCTCCCAGGGTCGAACACAAGGAGCACAGATTGGCCTTGCGGCCTACGATGTAGTCAGAGATCCAAGAAAGTCTTTTTTTTATGGTTTTTATTTGTTTTTGTATTTTTTAGAATTTTTTAAAAGATGAGAAAATGAGAGAAAGTGAATGCAAGGCAACTTCAACAATTTATACAACACTCCAAAAAATGATGCAAAAATTATGGAAAAATGGTTTTTATGTTTTTTTAAGTTTTTACTGTTTTTGGTGAATTTTTGGAATTTTTCTAATGGGTAAAATAATTATTAAAAATCAAACAATACAAAGAATAGAGGGTACTGTCCAGCAAGGCTTAAGATCCAAAAATAAAATACTCTTGGATCTCAAAAAGCCTAAAGGTAATTTTCCTATAAACTATGAAGAATAAGGAAAATTTAGGCACCCTAATTATTGTTTTTGGATTTTTAATTTATTTACTACAATTTTTATGAGTTTTTAGGAGTTTTTCAATTTTTAGGGTTTTTAAGTGATGAAAAGTAGCCAAAATTGGCTAGAAAATCAATCAACAAGCAATAAACAGTCTCTAATTTTTTTGGAATTTTTTGGGATGTTTTTATATTTTTTTGGTATTTTTAAAGTCAAACAGTAGCAAAAATAAGGGGTTTTTGAATTTTTAAAAATAATAAATGAAATCAAAAATGTCCCCAAAAATCATAGAAATTCCTACACCATGGCAGGAGCCATGTGTCAAAATTTCATTGGATTTGGAGGTCGTTTGATATTTTATCCAAAAATAAAGGTGGGGCACTGTGCACAGGGACCTAAGTGCAAATACCCAAAAGTTCTGGGGTCCTGGTGCAAAATACCCAAGAAGTCACGTGCCAAGCACGTGTCTGGGGCACTCAAGGACCTAAATGTAATAAAAATAAGTTCCGAGGGCTTATTGGTAACAAGTACCAAAAGTCCAGGGGCTTATATGCAAATAACCCAAAATAATTCGCACATGTGCAAATAAAATGCTCACAGGGGTATAAATGCAAATAAACAAAACTTTTCATTCAATGAATAACATCCAGAACTACAGGGCTTCTTATGCAAATAACCCAACAAAACACGTGCCAAAGCACGTGGGTCTCTACTGGCAGGGGTATAAGTGCAAATAAAATAAAGCGCGAGGGTCTCTATGCAAATATCCCAGAAAATAAACAACTGAATTAAAAATTACAGGACTTAAACGAAAACAACAAACTACGAGGGGGCCCTATGATATTTACCCCTTTATTAATGAAGCGTTGGATGCGCGCCACGTGTAGATCGAACGGCTGCGGGAGGTGGGCGCTCCAGATGGCATCTCCTCTGATCGGACGGTGGAAGCAGCTCCTCAATCGGACGGCCAAGATCTGATCTGGAGCGGTGAGGCTGATCTGACGGCGATGGAGGGTCCTCGAAGAACAGGTGGCCGGCGAACTTCGCCGGCCTCGTGAAGGTGTCTTCGCTCTCCTCTGCTGCGCCTGAAGGTTGGAGAAGCTCCGGCGTGAAGTTGCGCAGCTGCTACTGGTCTCCGGTGGTCAAACCAAACTCCGAGGAGCTCGAGCAAGGCCGGCGGAGAAGAAGCTCCTGGCTTGAAGTTGGGAAGCCTCAGACGCCTCCCTTTGGACCTGCAAAGTAGACAAGAAGCTTCGCGGGTCGAGGGCAAAGTGCCTCGACCCGGTTAGGTGGCGTGGAGGTGAACGGTGCAGCGGGGCGGAAGAGCTCCGGCGAGGCGGAGGCGATGGAACTCGAATCCCAGATCCTGTGCGATCTGGGTTGAATGAGCGGGCGTAGAAGGTGCGTGGGGACACGGTGAAGGTGATGGTCGGGTCGGATGATCGAGAGGGTGCGCGAGGTGGCCGGAATCAGGAAGATGCGGCGAAGCTATGATTTGGGCGAAATCGAAAATTACTCTAAATGGAAGGTCTAATCGGATACCTGATGGATGCTGGAGACTGTGCTGGAGCTGCTCTTGCTCCGGGTCGTAGCTTCGAAGGGCGTCAAGGCCTGAAGCTCGATGCTCAACGCCGGCGGCAGAGCAAGGACGGCGAAGTACGCCGGATCGATGGATACGCTTCCTCGCCTCACTGCAACAAGGGCACAGCTTGCTGTCACTCTCGCGATGCCAATGGAGGTCACTGGGAAGGAAGAGAAGGGCCAAAGATGGGGCGCGAAGGCGGCGGAGATGATGGTTATATAGAGTGACAGGGGCGTTTAGGGTTGAGGCTCGACAGCAAAGGAAAGCGTGGATTTGATGGCAGAAGATCCGGCGAGGGAGAGGGATGAACGGCGAAGAATCCGGGCGCGGGGGATGCGTGGGAGACAGCCTGGAGTCGCGTGGGAAATTCGGCGAAGGTGGCGCGGCGCGCGACTTCCAGAAAAGGAAAGAGGTCGCGGGGGAGTTGACCGGGGTCAACATTCCCCCGTGGACCAGTCAGGAGCGGCCACGTGTGCCTGATTTTTGATTATTTATTTTAGGGTAGAAATAGGCCGAATTAAAGAAAACTCAAAACATGAAATATTTTTCTTTTATTTTTTTCTATTTTTTGGTGATTTTTAATTAATTTTTGGAAATAAAAATAGGTTAGCTATATACATAGGTATATGTACACTATATGGATTTTTATTTTTGATTTTTTTTTATTTGTTATTTTTATGTATTTTTATGCTCATTTTGTATTTTATTTATTTACAAGATAAAATATGGAATAAAAGAATGTTTTTATTTTATTTTTATCACTTATATACATGGGTGAAATAAATGGTTGAATACATTTATATACATGGTATTTATACAATGTATTTTTGTATTTTCAATTTTGTAATTTTTATTTGATTTTTTTGTTTTGTTTCTTGTTATTTAATATATTTACAAAATATGCCATAGAATATTTACAAAAATTTTAGAAAATAATTGAATTTATTTACAAGGTTAAATAAATACAAGAGTGTGGTTTATACACATGGTGAAAGGTCATTTTTGAATTTTTGATTTTTATCTTTTTATTTTGTTTTTAATAATCTCTAAATATACACACAATATGTACAAGTATATTTTTGGGTGAGGAAAATATATAGTTTTATTTATTTACAGAAGTATATACACATGAGCTCCTATCTCCCTCTACTTTGGCTTTTATGCGGTCAGGCCCATGCTGAGCCCTCCCTTGGGTTAGGTTGCTCAATATTTATTCTAAATATTTCCCTCTTTTTCTTTTTGCTCTTTATTCTTTTATTTTGTGCACAAAAACATGCTAATTATAGGTTTTTACACAATGCATGCTTTTGGTAATTATTTGTATTTACACATATCTACATGTATTTGCAAAGGTTTTTGTAGCTAAAATAGAAGAATAAAGAGTGATGAATGGGTATTCATCACTTACTGCCACAAGCTTGAGGCAGGAGGACATCATTCTGGAGGAGAACGGCGCAGAAAGTGCTCCAATCCGGCTTGTGGTGGCCTACACTCTTCAAGGACTCTGATGAGTTCGTGAAGAGGTGTACTGACTGTCAGAGGATGGGCACTTGTGGACAACGTGATATGATGCCGATGCAGCCCATTCACTTCTGTGAGGTTTTTGACGCATGGGCATCGATTTCATGGGTCCATTCCCTAAGAGTCAGGGATTCGAGTACATTCTGTTGGCCGTAGATTACGTTAGTCGTTGGGTTGAGGCTATCCCCGCCCGAGCCGCTGATGCTAAGACAGTTTGCAGATTTTTGAAGAAGCACATCATCATGCGGTTCGGGGTTCCACGAGTTCTGATTTCTGATGGGGGATCTCATTTCATCAACGACCAGGTAAAGGCCCTTGCCAACGAATTCAGCATAGACCATCGTGTTGCCACACCATACCATCCACAGACAAATGGTCTAGCTGAGGTTTCGAATAGGGAGATCAAGAATATTTTGCAGAAAGTCGTCCGCCCTGACCGAAAGAATTGGTCACAGCTTTTGGACTCGGTCTTGTGGGCATATAGGACGTCTTTCAAGACTCCATTGGGTACATCTCCCTTTCGTCTCGTTTATGGCAAGCCATGCCATCTACCTGTCGAGCTGAGGCACAAGTCACTTTGGGCAGTCACAGATATTCTTATGGATCCAAATGGTATAGGAGACCAGAGGAGGGCAGAGTTAGCCGCCTTGGAAGAGCTTAGAGATGCAGCTTTCTCAAGCAGCCTACATTATAAGGAGAAAGTCAAAGAGTGGCATGATTCTCATATCAGCCACAAGCATTTTGAGATTGGACAGAAAGTATGGTTGTTTGATGCAAGGCTCAGATTATTTCCAGGGAAGCTACAGAGCAAATGGAAAGGACCCTATTTGGTCAGAAAGGTACACGATAACGGTAGCATTGATATATCTGAGTTATCTTCTGAGAGACCTTGCGAGTGAACGGCCAGCGGCTCAAACCATTTCTAGATCATGAGCCGCGGGACGTTATTATTGCCGCTATTCATTTTGCGTGAGATGTGGTCTTTTGACTCACATCTTTTACATCTCACGCCTGATTTTCACTGTTCCTCCGCCTGTATAGATCCAGTTGTCTATATCATTCTATTCTTTAGCCCCACATCCCGTTCTCTCATCTTATGATTATGCTATAATCTAGGGTGTACTTTTACCCTAAGTATAGGGGGGATGTAGGACCTGCGGGTATTCTTTTCATTCTTTCTGCTCTTGTTTTTGCTGCCTATACTTAGGGATATTTTACCCTAAGTATAGGGGGGGCAGATTCTGTATATTCTTCACTCGGCTTTCCCTTCATGTACAGCTTTCTATACTTAGGATTAGTTAATCCTAAGTATAGGGGGAAACCACCGAGTTCCTCTCATTTTATTCATTTATTCGTTCCTGTACTTAGACATTCCTTTTCACTTCCCTTTTACTAAGCACGAGTTATGTCATCTTCATCGCTCTTGATCACTCTGAGGACAATCGCTCGAGCTAAGTATAGGGGGGTGTGTATATATTTCATATATACTTTAGCCATAACTCGTACTTTGTGTGAGTGTGTTAATAAATAAAATGGCTAAAAATCACAAAATTTTAAAAAATTTTCATGTACATAAACATCTTTTATTCTTGCACATACATAGCTAGTGTATAAAGTATTTTTGTAAGAATGATTTCAAAATCTTTTGTGTAAAGCATGTGTAAATATTTTGTATCAAAATTATGTATATAGTACAAAATTTTTCCAAAATGTTTTGAAAATCAAAGTTTGCAAAAATCTTGTGAAAAAGATTGTAAATATCATTTTGCAAACTTGCACTTCATGCATCATTCATTCATGATTTCAAAACATTTTTCAAAAATTTTGCATAATTTGTAAAATATTTGTAAATAGCATCTTGTGTACATATATGTATATAGTTTTTCCTGGATGAGAGTTGACATTTAAACTAAGCCTGGAATTAAATTGAGAAATGGAGCTTGAATAAGATCTTAATCCACTTAACTTCAAGAGGAACCTTGTAAGGACTTAGGGTTAAGGCTTTTCAGGTCCATAAGGGCTTAATTCTTTGAGTCCACTAGGCTATGAGCATATGTCATCTTGATGAGCCTAAGTAGAGCACTTGACAACACACGCATGACTCTCAGAGACAATGGCTTCACTTGCACCTGCACTTTACACATGGCTCTCCACGGATGAGGTGATGAGGAGGCAGTTTCCTTTGGCTTGGGGGTAGCATATGAGTGTAGTACTTCTAGGCGGAACCTCTCTTCTTCTTATAGTGAAGGAAGTGCACCTCAACTTGGTCTAGTGGTGTTGAAAGCTAAAGACAGAAGCTGTGGGTTGCAATAAAGCTTCAAAAGAGGGACAGTCTACTGGCTCAAGGGGAAATTTCTTATATATGCTGCACCATGTAGATATGTTGTACAGAAGTTCTTGAAAAAAAAAATATATATGCAAAAATGCAAAAAGAACTCCAAAAAAGTGGTGGGTCGGATTGAAAATTTAATAACCCCACCGGAGTATAAAGCAAAAGCTTATGGTATCCATGTTACATTCATGAAGCTTGCAGCGGGAGACTTAGCTACACTGGCTAAGCTTCCAAAACTCTATACTTCTACCCCCTCTTCTTGAGCCGGTTGCACTTGAACTTAGAAGGGAATACCCCGCTTCTCGAGGAAAGAGTTGCTAGACCGAGGCATTAGAGTTACCAGGTTGAGGGAGGTTGTTTCTTTGTTACTTCTGAGGTGGGGAGCCACATATCACTTACACCGCAAGGAAAGATTCATGGTCATTAGAGTTTGTGTATGTAGACTTGTTCTGATCAGGTTTATTGAGGAGTCTTGCCCATAGATTGGTAGAACTTGGAGGCTGTTGAGTTTTAGGCTTAAGTCCAAATAAGGTTCCGACACATTAATAATCCAAAGATCTGATCGAGCTCCATATTTCAATTTAATGAAGGAAAATTTAATAAGTCAACCTTGATCCATGTACATCCTCTTTTTCTTTCTTTTTCACTTCTTTTTCAAATAAGTGTTTGCTAAGGGACTAGCAAAGTTAAGCATAGGGGGGTGATGAATACCCATTCATCACTCTTTATTCTTCTATTTTAGCTACAAAAACCTTTGCAAATACATGTAGATATGTGTAAATACAAATAATTACCAAAAGCACGCATTGTGTAAAAACCTATAATTAGCATGTTTTTGTGCACAAAATAAAGAATAAAGAGCAAAAAGAAAAAGAGGGAAATATTAGAATAAATATTGAGCAACCTAACCCAAGGGAGGGCTCAGCATGGGCCTGACCGCATAAAAGCCAAAGTAGAGGGAGATAGGAGCTCATGTGTATATATTTGCAAATAAATAAAACTATATATTTTCCTCACCCAAAAATATGTTGTAAATATTTGTATATATTTTGTAAAAGTTATTAAAAAACAAAATAAAAATCAAAAATCCAAAAATACCCTTTTTCCCATGTGCATAGACCATCACCCATGTATTTATCTAACCCTATAGATAAATGTATTTATTTTCAAAACTTGTTGTAAATATTCTATGTTACATATGGTAAATACATAAAATAACAAGAAACAAAACAAAAATCAAATAAAAATTACAAAATGAAAAATACAAAAATACATTGTATAAATACCATGTATATAAATGTATACAATTATTTATTTCACCCTTATGTATAAATAATTAAAATACAATAAAAATACCATTTTATTCCATATTTTATGGTGTAAATAAATAAAATACAAAATGAGCATAAAAATACATAAAAAATAACAAATAAAAAATCAAAAATAAAAATCCATATAGTGTACATATACCTATATATATAGCTACCCTATTTTTATTTCCAAAAATTAATTAAAAATCACCAAAAAAATAGAAAAAAATAAAAGAAAAATATTTCATGTTTTGAGTTTTCTTTAATTTGGCCTATTTCTACCCTAAAATAAATAAACAAAAATCGAGTAAACGTGGCAGCTCCTGATTGGTCCACGGGGGATTGTTGACCCCGGTCAACTCCCCCGCGGACTCCTTCCTTTTCTGGAAAACGCGCGCCGCCCCGCCTTCGCCGAATTTTCCACGCGTCTCCAGGCTGTCACCCACGCAAATCCCATGCCCGGATTCTTCGCCGATCATCCATCTCCCTCGCCGGATCTTTAGCCATGAATCAACGCCTTCCTTAGCCGTCGCCCCTCAACCCTAATCGCCCCTGTCACCATATATATCCCGACCTCCGCCGCCTCCGCGCCTCATCTTTGGATCGCCATCCTTATTCCCGTGACCTCCAGAGCAAAGCCCGAGGTGACAGCTCGCGTTTGACCCTGTTGCAGTGAGGTGAGGGTGTCCCGACCATCGATCCGGCGTTCTTCGCCGCCGCTGCTCCGCCACCAGCGTCGAGCATCGAGCCTCAGGCCTTGACGCCCTTCGAGGCTACGACCAGGAGTTAGCCACACTCCAGCACAGTCTTCCGCTCCACCCAGGTAGTTGATTAGCTCTTTTATTCCGTTTAATTTTAGATTTCGCCCAATTCGTATCTCCGACGCATTCCCCTGATTCCGTCCATCTCGCGTAATACCTCGACCATCCGACCCGACCATCACCTTCGCCATTCCCTCACGCACCTTCTACGCCCTTTCACTCAACCCAGATCGCACAGGATCTGGGAATCGAGCTCCACCGTCCTCCGCTCGCCGGAGCTCTGTCGTCCCACCGCATAGACCACCTTCACCCCGCTTCCTTGGGTCGAGGCATTTTGCCCTCGACCCGCGAAGCTTCTTGTCTACTTTGCAGGTCCAAAGGGGGTGTCTGAGCCTCCTTTACAGTTCAGACCGGAGCTTCGCGCCGCTAGGCCTCGCCGGAGCCCCTCCAGGGCTCGGCTGGGCCATCGGCCATCGTCATCAGCTGCGGGGCTGCACCAGGAGCGTGTTCGGATCATTTGCAGCAGCTGAGGAGGATCGGAGCGCACGCAGGACGTCGGCGAAGTTCGCCGGCGTCGAGTTCTTCCTCCATCTTCCAGAGCCGTCCGATGCACCCTCTGCTCCAGTTCTAATCCTCGTCGTTCATCTGTGGAGGAGCAGCGTCCATTCGATCATCCGGAGGAGCCATCTGGACCGTCAGAGCCGAGAGAGAGGGACTCCATTCACAAGAGCCACTCGATCGTCCACGTGTCCCTCTCTCGACCGTCGATCGAGCCGAAGGGACGAAGAAAGGAATCGCGCCGCCATCCCAGCCGTTCGATCACCACGTGGCGCACATCCGACCGTCGGCGAATAAAGGGGTAAATATCGTAGGGCCCCCTCTTAGTTTTTCATTTCCTTTTTAGTCCTGTAAATATTTTTAGAAACTTTTTCACGTAGGGTTATTTGCAATCTGGACTTTGTGCTTTATTTTAATTGCATGTATGCCCCTGTGTGTGAGTGACCACGTGCTTCGTCACGTGTATGTTTGGGCTTTTTACATATATTGTCCTGTAGATCTGGAGTGTTAATGAATGCATGAATCTTTTTGTGTAATTGCAATTATACCCCTGTGAGCATTGTTTATGCGCATGTACGTTATTTAGTGGGCTTTTTGCAACTTCGTCCCTGGGCTTTTGATACGAGTTATCAAAAGGCCCTTGGACTTAGTTTTTCTTGCAATTTGGTCCCTGTGTGCCCCAGCCACGCGCGACGCGCGTGACTTGCTGGGCATTTTGCACCAGCGACCCCAGATCTACGGGTATTTGCACATTGGTCCTTGTGCATAGTGCCCTCTTCTTCATTTTTGAATAAATATCAACCCACCTCCAAATCTAATGAAATTTCGACACATGGCTCCTGCCATGGTGTAGTAATTTCTGTGATTTTTGAGGACATTTTTATTTTCATTTAGTATTTTTAAAAATTCAAAAACCCCTATTTTTGCCACTGTTTGACTTTAAAAATACCAAAAAAATATAAAATCACCTTTAAAAATTCTAAAAAAATTAGTTACTGTTTCTTGCTTGTTGTTTGATTTTCTAGCCAATTTTGGCTACTTTTCATCACTTAAAAACCCTAAAAATTGAAAAACCCCTAAAAACCCATAAAAATTATAATAAATAAATTAAAAAATCCAAAACAATAATTAGGGTGCCTAAATTTTCCTTATTCTTTCTAGATTGTAGGAAAATTACCTTTAGGGCTTTTTGAGATCCAAGAGTATTTTATTTTTGGGTCTTAAGCCTTGCTGGACAGTACCCTCTGTTTTTCGCATTGTTTGATTTTTAATAAATAAAATAAACATCAGAAAAATCTCAAAAATTCACCAAAAACATAAAAAATTATAAAACACATAAAAACATTTTTCTTTGAATTTTTGCTTGACTTTTAATGCTTTAAATAAATTGTTGAAGTTCATTATCTGTGTACTTTCTTTAATGTTCTCATCATTTAAAAAATCTAAAAAAATATAAAAACAAATAAAAACCACTTAAAAAAAAGACTCTCTCGGATTTCTGACTACATCGTAGGCTGCAAGGCCAATCTGTGCTCCTTGTGTTCGACCCTGGGAGCTATACCAGGTTAATCCTATAGCTAGATCGCTCTATTTTGTGCTTGCTTGTTTTTATCTGATTTGAGTGATTGATTTCTTCTTGATGTACGCATTCGAGTGACTGAGGTCGCAACGACCTCATTTCATACCTTTACCTCAGTTGTTCGGGATTACCGCGTCGTCACTCATCACCGCCTCAACGCCAACCGTGTGATCAGATCTTTGGATCTGATCCCAGCCATCCGTCCGCGCCTCAATCCCAGCCGTTGGATCGTCAGATCCAATGGTCCGCCACCGTCTTCAACCTCCGTAACCCCCCTCTCCCCCAGACGTTACGCTTCAGCCCAAGCCGCCCCCTTCCTTTTTTGGCAGCCATCTCCGGCTACCTCTCCCTCTCATAACGCCTCTCCTTCGAAGCCCTTCCCTCCGTCTTCCTCGCGCCACCATCCACTTCCCTTGCCGTAACCCCCCTCTCCATTAACACACCGTTCAAAGTAGCCCCGCACCTCTGTAACGTCAGCCTCCGCCTCCTATAAATCTCCTTCGCCCGCCACCGTCATTGCTCGTCCACCTTTTTGGGTCTTCATCTAGCTTCCTCCGCCCCTCCGGTGACAGCGGAGGGGTGGAATGTCGAGGCGATAATGGTGTAGATCTGGTGTCGACCCACGGCGGAGCGTCGCCGTGTCCTGGTGGCTCTGGCCACCACTGAGCACCGGGGATCGGTCGCCCCCGTCGTGCGAAGACCCCGGAGCTCATCAGAGCTCAATCCTAGGCCGATGCCCCCGCCATCTCTTCGCTCCGGCGAGGAGATTTTCATCTTCGCTTTTCTTGATTTTTCTCTGATTAATTACACCACCTACAACTACTTCCACTCTCATCTGATCCACCCACTAGCTCCGCCTACCACCAGTGAACCTCGCCGACCCTCTTCCCCTCATCCAGGACCTCCCTCGCTCGACCATCTCCTTCTCCACCTCGCCGGAGAAGTAGCTCCAGAGCCGCCACCTTCTTCACCTCCGCTCAGCTCCTCACCTCACTCCACTCTCACTCACTCACTCGCACGCTTCGGCTATCGCTAACCCCCTGCAGGTATCTTCAATAGCCGGAGCAAGTCACTCCGCTCCGATCGACAGCTCCGCCACCGGCAGCTCTTCCTCGATCTGCACTTCTTCATGCTATCGGAGCACCACATCGCCACCAGCTTCCTCGCGAGGGCCTCATCTTCCTTCTCCGATCTTCGGAGGACCTCGCGATGACTGGCGGAGCTCAAGGGAGCTCATCTGAGCCCAGTCTCCTCCGGTGGGCCGCGACGGAGAGAGAAGCACAGATGCCGTCCGATCATCCGGATCGGACGGCTATGATCCAGCCACGTGGTGGACCCGAGCCTCTTCCCCGACCTACAGGCTCGGGTCATCCGAGCGTCGCTCCAAACCTCTAGAGGAAGCCACGTGGCACGAAGCTGAGGTCCCCTTCCGAGCCTGGCCCCTCACGTGCAGCGCACGTGAGGTACTGGGTATTTTGCATAAAAGACCCTGGAATGTCTGATAATAACGAGATGGTCCTCCAGGCGCGTGCCTCACGTGCGCGCCTGGGGTATTTTACAGGAAGCCCTCCAGAGTTTGAAGAATTGCAGAAAGGTCCCCGCGCATATGGGAAAATTGCACAGGACCCTGGCCGGTTGTTGGTATTTGCATTTAGGTCCCTCCAGGGACCTAAATGCAATATTTATCCTTTATTTTTCTTGCATTTTTATTACATTTATGCCCTTGCACTGTTTTTAGCATAACTTGAGCATCGTAGGTCCAAATTGCATGATTTTAGTGTCGTTTTGATCCTTATTTTGTCCTCTACATTCTAGCATACTTATTTATCCCATTTGACACTGTTTAAATTTAAGTGAGTTTTTATGTGATAAATGGGACCTAGCTCTGCTTGTTTTGCTTGATTTCATGACCGATTTTTAATGATGTGTTCAAAATGGCTCTAACTTCATTCTATATTGTGTGCTCTTATTTTAGGGTATAATTGTAGCATTTGATTCATCATGCATGTTCATTTGCATTATTTGCCCCATGCATCACTTTATATTTGCATAAAAACCAATAAAAATACATGCATCATAACATCACTTTGCATTGCCTTGAAAATATCATAGTGCTTCAGAAATTGCAGATGGACCTGAAAATGAGATTGAATCGCAGTGAACTTCATGAATCAAAATTCAAAAGCCATAATTAAGCAGTTGTGTCCCTGTGTTCGACCTTGGTACACTTACCAAGTATAAATATTCCACAGCATTCAAAGACTGTGGTTTTTGCTGAACCGAATTCGCCTCCTGTACTACGACATAATTTCACATTATTAAAGAGGCGAATTCGACGATCATCAGTGTGCGCCGACGACGATCGTGAACCGTCGTATCCTGGGAGCGGATCGCCAGTACCCTACGCACTAGTATTGTGGGGGCGTTATCTTCTCTAAGGACAGTCCATTTTCATGGACGCTTCGGTGACTTCTAAACTAATCTCTGTTTTATTTTACTTGCTGCAATACGTTTATTGCTTTACCCTTTCTGGTTCATGCCCGTGTTTGTATTTCTGTTCTTTTAATCGGTTCCTGTTTACATTGAATAATCGGATAATGATTGGGAAACATATGATTAATATGATTTTAATCTGTATCGTTTCTCTGTTAATTCATTTGGATCCGATTTTATACTGTTTAATGTATGAACTGGTAATCTTATTTACAACAACCACAAACCCGAGCATCACACATACCTTCGATGGAAAATTGATGAATAACCATTCATCACTCTTTATTCTTCTATTTTAGCTACAAAAACCTTTGCAAATACATGTAGATATGTGTAAATACAAATAATTACCAAAAGCATGCATTGTGTAAAAACCTATAATTAGCATGTTTTTGTGCACAAAATAAAAGAATAAAGAGCAAAAAGAAAAAGAGGGAAATATTTAGAATAAATATTGAGCAACCTAACCCAAGGGAGGGCTCAGCATGGGCCTGACCGCATAAAAGCCAAAGTAGAGGGAAATAGGAGCTCATGTGTATATACTTCTGTAAATAAATAAAACTATATATTTTCCTCACCCAAAAATATACTTGTACATATTGTGTGTATATTTAGAGATTATTAAAAACAAAATAAAAAGATAAAAATCAAAAATTCAAAAATGACCTTTCACCATGTGTATAAACCACACTCTTGTATTTATTTAACCTTGTAAATAAATTCAATTATTTTCTAAAATTTTTGTAAATATTCTATGGCATATTTTGTAAATATATTAAATAACAAGAAACAAAACAAAAAAATCAAATAAAAATTACAAAATTGAAAATACAAAAATACATTGTATAAATACCATGTATATATATGTATTCAACCATTTATTTCACCCTTGTATATAAGTGATAAAAATAAAATAAAAACATTCTTTTATTCCATATTTTATCTTGTAAATAAATAAAATACAAAATGAGCATAAAAATACATAAAAATAACAAATAAAAAAAATCAAAAATAAAAATCCATATAGTGTACATATACCTATGTATATAGCTAACCTATTTTTATTTCCAAAAATTAATTAAAAATCACCAAAAAATAGAAAAAAATAAAAGAAAAATATTTCATGTTTTGAGTTTTCTTTAATTCGGCCTATTTCTACCCTAAAATAAATAATCAAAAATCAGGCACACGTGGCCGCTCCTGACTGGTCCACGGGGGAATGTTGACCCCGGTCAACTCCCCCGCGACCTCTTTCCTTTTCTGGAAGTCGCGCGCCGCGCCACCTTCGCCGAATTTCCCACGCGACTCCAGGCTGTCTCCCACGCATCCCCCGCGCCCGGATTCTTCGCCGTTCATCCCTCTCCCTCGCCGGATCTTCTGCCATCAAATCCACGCTTTCCTTTGCTGTCGAGCCTCAACCCTAAACGCCCCTGTCACTCTATATAACCATCATCTCCGCCGCCTTCGCGCCCCATCTTTGGCCCTTCTCTTCCTTCCCAGTGACCTCCATTGGCATCGCGAGAGTGACAGCAAGCTGTGCCCTTGTTGCAGTGAGGCGAGGAAGCGTATCCATCGATCCGGCGTACTTCGCCGTCCTTGCTCCGCCGCCGGCGTTGAGCATCGAGCTTCAGGCCTTGACGCCCTTCGAAGCTACGACCCGGAGCAAGAGCAGCTCCAGCACAGTCTCCAGCATCCATCAGGTATCCGATTAGACCTTCCATTTAGAGTAATTTTCGATTTCGCCCAAATCATAGCTTCGCCGCATCTTCCTGATTCCGGCCACCTCGCGCACCCTCTCGATCATCCGACCCGACCATCACCTTCACCGTGTCCCCACGCACCTTCTACGCCCGCTCATTCAACCCAGATCGCACAGGATCTGGGATTCGAGTTCCATCGCCTCCGCCTCGCCGGAGCTCTTCCGCCCCGCTGCACCGTTCACCTCCACGCCACCTAACCGGGTCGAGGCACTTTGCCCTCGACCCGCGAAGCTTCTTGTCTACTTTGCAGGTCCAAAGGGAGGCGTCTGAGGCTTCCCAACTTCAAGCCAGGAGCTTCTTCTCCGCCGGCCTTGCTCGAGCTCCTCGGAGCTTGGTTTGACCACCGGAGACCAGTAGCAGCTGCGCAACTTCACGCCGGAGCTTCTCCAACCTTCAGGCGCAGCAGAGGAGAGCGAAGACACCTTCACGAGGCCGGCGAAGTTCGCCGGCCACCTGTTCTTCGAGGACCCTCCATCGCCGTCAGATCAGCCTCACCGCTCCAGATCAGATCTTGGCCGTCCGATTGAGGAGCTGCTTCCACCGTCCGATCAGAGGAGATGCCATCTGGAGCGCCCACCACCCGCAGCCGTTCGATCTACACGTGGCGCGCATCCAACGCTTCATTAATAAAGGGGTAAATATCATAGGGCCCCCTCGTAGTTTGTTGTTTTCGTTTAAGTCCTATAATTTTTAATTCAGTTGTTTATTTTCTGGGATATTTGCATAGAGACCCTCGCGCTTTATTTTATTTGCACTTATACCCCCGCCAGTAGAGACCCACGTGCTTTGTCACGTGTTACTTTGGGTTATTTGCATAAGAAGCCCTGTAGTTCTGGAATGTTATGCAATGAATGAATCTTTTTGTGAAATTGCAATTATACCCCTGTGAGCATTTTATTTGCACATGTGCGAATTATTTTGGGTTATTTGCATATAAGCCCCTGGACTTTTGGTACTTGTTACCAATAAGCCCTCGGAACTTATTTTTATTACATTTAGGTCCTTGAGTGCCCCAGACACGTGCTTGGCACGTGACTTCTTGGGTATTTTGCACCAGGACCCCAGAACTTTTGGGTATTTGCACTTAGGTCCCTGTGCACAGTGCCCCACCTTTATTTTTGAATAAAATATCAAACGACCTCCAAATCCAATGAAATTTTGACACATGGCTCCTGCCATGGTGTAGGAATTTCTATGATTTTTGGGGACATTTTTGAGTTTATTTATTATTTTTAAAAATTCAAAAACCCATATTTTTGCTACTGTCTGACTTTAAAAATACCAAAAAAATCTAAAAACTCCACCAAAAATTCTAAAAAAATTAGATACTGTTTCTTGCTTGTTGATTGATTTTCTAGCCAATTTTGGCTACTTTTCATCACTTAAAAACCCTAAAAATTGAAAAACCCCTAAAAACTCATAAAAATTGTAGTAAATAAATTAAAAATCCAAAAGCAATAATTAGGGTGCCTAAATTTTCCTTATTCTTCATAGTTTATAGGAAAATTACCTTTAGGGCTTTTTGAGATCCAAGAGTATTTTATTTTTGGATCTTAAGCCTTGCTGGACAGTACCCTCTATTCTTTGCATTGTTTGATTTTTAATAAATAATTTACCCATTAGAAAAATTCCAAAAATTCACCAAAAACAGTAAAAAACTTAAAAAACATAAAAACCATTTTTCCATAATTTTTGCATCATTTTTGGAGTGTTGTATAAATTGTTGAAGTTGCCTTGCATTCACTTTCTCTCATTTTCTCATCTTTTAAAAAATTCTAAAAAAATACAAAAACAAATAAAAACCATAAAAAAGACTTTCTTGGATCTCTGACTACATCGTAGGCCGCAAGGCCAATCTGTGCTCCTTGAGTTCGACCCTGGGAGCTATACCAGGTTAATCTTATAACAGGACCACTTCTCTGTATTTTATTGATTTATCTTCTTCTGTGGTTTATTTTTCTTGATTGACACGCATTCGAGTGACTGAGGTCGCAACGACCATATATTTTCTGTACCTTCTACCTCAGTTGTTCTTTGATTTTTCGCGTCGATCAGAATGGCGCCGTTGCCGGGGAGCACGGCTTTGTAGTCAGTTTTCATTCTTCTATTTTTGTCTCTCTATATTATCACTGTTTTCTGACACTCTCTCTTTCTATTTTTGTGCGAGGTACTGCGTGGAGAACTTGGCGTACACTTTTTGAGGACCCGCACGGGAAGAAGAGCAGGAAGAGAGAGAGAGGAGAGGAAAATTTTTATTTCAGAGAGAGAGAGAGAGAAAATTACTTGTTGTAATAACTTAGACTCTGAACTGTGGACATTTGTAACTTAGCGGGTCTGTTTCGCCGAGCACCGGTGTGCTCGGGGGACCCATTTGGATTTTCGCGGCTTTTATCGTGGTTTTTATAGATAGCTGCCTTTTCCGGTGTTTCTCGCGGTTTTAGCCCCTAGATATAGGAATTTTGATTGATTGTGACGTAAATTTTTAAGGCCCAACACCTAATAGAATATCTGTTCCTATAGAACGTAATTGGACCTTAATAAAATTCACTGAAAAAGTTAGTTTAATTGGATTTGAGACCACGTGCCGTGAGGAGTCACATACAGCGCTGGCAGGACCCGTTGTGGCGGGCACCGAGTGACTCCCAAGATCGGACTCCGGACTCTATTCGATTAGCTAACTATTGTTCTCCACGATCAATAGAAGTTGCTCATCTAGGACTCGGTTTTTCTCGCTGGACCATTTAGCTAGTTTTATTCTGTCTTTAAATTCTGCGCGGATCACTTGCATGTAGAGTGCTGGAGACAAGGTACGCATTTCTTTCTCTGCATGCATCATTGATTTCTTCGCGCATCGGCTTTTTCGTCTTCTCCCTCTGTTTTTGACTTAATCATCAGGAGAATCGGAAAAACCGTTAGGCCGCTTGTATTTATTTTGAAAAAAAAAAATTAAAAAGAAAAACAAAAAAAATTGGGACTGGATAACATCATTGACCCTAAAAGACACTCACATTAAAAATTTGTCTTGGGGAGAGCAACCCCCTCATTGTATGGTTTGTATGAGCGAGAGAGTGACCCGCACCCTAGGTAGAACCCTCCGGTGTTATTTCTAGCTGACTACCGACTCTTCCGTGCGGGCCAGTCGGTTGGAGTAGCATCGGGTATCCTAACAGGTCACGTAAGCGCTCTGATATCTTGTATGTTCACCAAATAAAATTGACAAGATAAATTGACCGATCTTTCACGGTCTTCAGATTGTGTTGCGTTGGTGAACCGGGGGTTTGCTTTGTGATCATAATTTCTCCAGATCCCATCCGCCCAACTCGCCAAGATCAAGATGATGGGAAGACGATCTCTTAGGCAGCCTCTGGCTGCACCGCTTTCAGGCGCGTCTACTCCATCATCTAGGTTGGCCCGTGAGAGTCGAGACCAGCTCTCCGGGCCCGAGTTCGATTCCACCCTGTTCCCCCTCGATCCCCTTTCTTCTGCTACTGAGAGACATGAGCCCGAGGAAAGACGAATTAATTTGACAGAACCTGAGTTGGGCTCTTCTGATTTTGCAGACATCCCTATGGCTGGAGCCGGCAGTTCAGACGATCGCCAGCCCGAACATTTTGTCTTAGACCAGGGGGCGATTAACTCCACCCTGATCGCGTCATTAGAGACAGTTCAGCAACAGTTACGCGATCAGGGGGCTTTCATGATAGAGATGAGGAGGGAGTTGGAGAGACTCCGAAGAGAGCGAGAAGAGCCGAGCGAGCCGGAGGACATTCCTGACGCTGATGCAGAGGCAGCAGCCGCAGCAGCAGCTGCCGCAGCAGCGGCAGCCGCCGCCGCAGCAAGACCGATGCGGGAGCTTCACAACCCCGGATCTACACTGATGCACCAATGGGTGGTGATACCTGCTATCGTGGGGGATTTCAAGTTCCCTCCGAATACCCTGCAGATGCTTCCTCATTTTCACGGACTCGCCACTGAGGATCCCCACCTCCATCTCCAGGAGTTTCTGATGATCTGCAGCACTGTCCACGACCGTCGTGTGGACCAAGATACGATTCGGATGATGGCCTTCCCTTTTTCACTGGCAGATAGAGCAGCCGCCTGGCTGAAACATCTAGGGAAGTTTGTATACACCTGGGATCAACTCCGCACCGAGTACTTGAACAAGTACTATCCACTCGGGCGGACGAATGCAGCAAGGGCCCTGATCAACAACTTCTCCATGCTCCCTAACGAGCAATTTCATGAGGCATGGGAGAGGTTCAGAGAGCTTCTGGATAGATGCCCCCACCACGACATTTCGAAGCCGAACCTAGTTCAGAGCTTCTTTAGTGGGCTGACACCAGAGCTTCAGGGTCTGGTGAATGCTTCTTGCGGCGGGTCCTACTTTGCCAAGGACCACAACCAAGTCTGGGCCATCTATGAGGAGATGTCCGAAAATTACATGGTGATGTCCCAGACTCGGTTGTACACACAGAGATCTCAGCAGCCGCCAGGACCCGTGCAGTATCAGCGGATAGCACGGGTTGATGCAGGTCCTTCCAGTTCGTCCTCAGTTGCAGCCGCACAGGCAGAGTCGGCCGCTGCGGACATGGGGATAATCAGCGAAAAGTTGGACCGCATGGAAATCATAGAGAAGAAGCAGTGCCAGGGCATAACTCAGATGGAAGAAATGGCACAGACTCTGAGCGACATGAAGACCCAGCTCTTGTGTCTTCAGGAGGCACAGACGGCTCCTCAGCCCCGTCTTCTGTCGCGAGGCGATTCCGGCGGCAGCCGCAGCTCGTCCCAGCGCTCCAGCTCCTTGCAGCAGCCTAGACAAGTTCACCTTGTACAGGCGGAGCCGTACCAGCAGCAACAGCCCTCTTACCAGGCACCACCATCTCCAGACTTGCAGATGGTGGTATATCAGCCGGATCAGCCTCTGGATGTACTCCCACCAGCCCCTTACGATGCGGAACCGTTGATGGATGTCAACGGGATTTGGTATGACCGGCCTCAGCCTGGAATCCGACGAGACCATCCCGGATTCAGGTGGGGGAACCAGCCCCAACAGCAGCCAGCCGGTCAGGGAGGGCAGTACTCCCAGCAGAGAGATCACCAGCAGCCCCCACCACACCAGCCATCATCCTTCGTATCTCGTCCCTACCAGCAGCAGGGACAGAGTTGGAGACGTGAGCAGCAGGCTCACCAGCAGCAGCATCCGTCCTCTTACCCCTCTCAGCCCCAGCAGCCTCATTTTCAGAGAGGCAACCCGTCGGGCTCCCATGAGAGCCCTGCCATGGATGATCTAGCCCGCCTCTTCACAGAGCAGCAGGCTACATTTAGACGGGAGATGGACGAGTTCCGCCAGGAGATGCGGGACCTGATGAGAGGGAAGGCCGCCATCCCTGCACAGATCGAGCCTAATCCGAATAATTTGAAGAGGAAATCTGAGCAGGTAGTTCACACTGAGCCTACCACTTCTAGTGACTCATTTGATGTTATCTCGTCGGATTTATTTGATGCTGATTTTGTCACACTTAGGAGCGGTAGAAGACCAGCAGGAGGCGCCTCATCTGAGCGACAACGCGAGGATCCATCTAGAACGCCAGATGAGGAAGAGAAGAGCGGTACTGATGCCGCACATCATGATGACGGTGGCACTGATGCCACCCGAGATGCTGATTCCACCGGCGATACTGAGGTCGCCGCTTCACCAGATCGAGGAGGTGGTACTGACGCCACCAGCAGAGCCGAGCCCGACCGCGGTACTGAAGCCGCAAGACGTCTAGTTGTGGAGCCCGCTAGAGATGGTACTGAGGCCACCAATATTCATTTTGATAGAAATGTTGTCTTTCCTCGCATGAATGTATCTCGGAACTCTGATTTGAATAAAGGAAAAGGTTTAGTTTCTTCTGATCCCACTGTGGTGAATGATGTTTGTGAGGATCCAGTTATCGAATCATCTAGACCTATTCCTAGTCCTTCATCTGAGAAGGACCCTGTAATCCCCTTTCCTAGAGCCCTTGAGTTGGGGAAGGGGAAGAAAAAAGAAAAAGACCCAAAAAAGAGAGAGCAGGAGGAGTTCAGCCAGAGCATGATAGACCGATTCCACATCCAGCTGACCCTCAATGAGGCTTTGCAGCACATTCCTCTTCTTCAGCGATCCCTAAGAGATAGGACCACAGTCAGGAGGAAGAAGAGGAGCAAGACCGCAGAAATACATGTGCTAACAAAAGCCACGTGTTACGCGATCCAGAACCATCTGCCGACTAAGAGGCCAGATTTAGGGGCCCCGTATGTCAGATGTCAGATTAATGAGCAGAGGTTCGACCGTACTCTCTTAGATAGCGGATCGTCGATCAACCTTCTTCCGGCAGCCCTTCTCGACCACTTAGAGTTGGGCACTCTTAGACAGAGTAGGACATACCTTCAGTTTGCTGATCGGTCTGTCAAGAGGCCAAAGGGGTTGTTGCGAGACGTTGTCGTCACGATTCAGGGTTTACAATTCCCCGTGGACTTCGTAGTGTTGGACATGGAGACCCCTGACTCGTTGACCGATTCCCCCATCATCCTCGGTCGCCCGTTCTTGGCCACAGCCAAGGCAGTGACTGACCATGATAGTGGGAAGGTATTCTTTCGCGTCCAGGGCGAGAGTATACAAATAGAGACGGTCAAGGACCACAGAGCCAGATCCAGATCCCGCTCACATGCCAGCACAGATTCAGAGCAGCTGACAGACGCAGAGCCAGATGATGACCGCCCAAATGACAGAGGTAAAGGTGTAAAATAAGTGATTAGGTCGTTGCGACCTCAATCACTCGGGCTAAGTCAATCAAGAAAAATAATCAACCACTCGAATAAGATAAAATCAAGCAAGCACAAGAAAGAGCGGTCTAGCTATAGGTTTAACCTGGTATAGCTCCCAGGGTCGAACACAAGGAGCACAGATTGGCCTTGCGGCCTACGATGTAGTCAGGTATCCAAAAGAGTCTTTTTTATGGTTTTTATTTGTTTTTGAATTTTTTTTTTTTAGAATTTTTAATTAATGAGAAAATGAGAGAAAGCAAATACAAGGGGACGTCAACAATTTATACAACACACAAGAAATGATGCAAAAATTCCAGAAAATTGGTTTTTATGTTTTTTTAAGTTTTTTACTGTTTTTGGTGAATTTTTGGAATTTTTCTAATGGATAAAATAATTATTAAAAATCAAACAATGCAAAGAATAGAGGGTACTGTCCAGCAGGGCTTAGGACCCAAAAATAAAATAATTTTGGATCTCAAAAAGCCCTAAAGGTAATTTTCATATATTCTAGAAAGAATAAGGAAAATTTAGGCACCCTAATTATTGTTTTTGGATTTGTAATTGATTAATTACAAATTTTATGAGTTTTTAGGGGTTTTTTCAATTTTTATGGGTTTTAAGTGATGAAAAATAGCCAAAATTGGCTAGAAAATCAAACAACCAGTAAACAACAAGTCCTAATTTTTTTAGAATTTTTGGTGGAGTTTTTATATTTTTTTGGTATTTTTAAAGTCAAACAGTAGCAAAAATATGGGTTTTTCAATTTTTAAAAATAATAAATGAAATCCAAAATGTCCCCAAAAATCATAGAAATTCCTACACCATGGCAGGAGCCATGTGTCAAAATTTCATTGGATTTGGAGGTCGTTTGATATTTTATTCAAAAATAAAGGTGGGGCACTGTGCACAGGGACCTAAGTGCAAATACCCAAAAGTTCTGGGGTCCTGGTGCAAAATACCCAAGAAGTCACGTGCCAAGCACGTGTCTGGGGCACACAGGGACCAAAATGTAATAAAAATAAGTTCCAAGGACCTATTGATAACTCGTATCAAAAGTCCAGGGGCTTATATGCAATTTACCCAAAAATATTTCGCACATGTTCAAAATCAATGCTCACAGGGGTATAAATGCAATTATTCAAAAATATTCATTCATTGCATAACATCCAGAACTACAAGGGGTCTCATGCAAATAACCCAACATAACACGTGACGACGCACGTGGTTCACTACTGGCAGGGGTATAATTGCAAATAAAATAAAGCGCGAGGTCCTTGATGCAAATAACCCAGAAAATAAACAACTGAATTAAAAATTACAGGACTAAAACGAAATAAGACAAACAGAGGGGGCCCTATGATGTTTACCCCTTTATTAATAGCGACGGCCCGATGTGCGCCACGTGTATGATCTGACGGCTGGATGTGCGGGCGCTTCTTCTCTCTTCTCCTCTTCGGCTCGATCGACGGTGGGGAGAGGCCCACGTGGATGATCGAGCGGTGCGGGGCTCGGGTGCCTCTCTCCTCGGCTGCAACGGTCCAGATGTCACCTCAGATAGATCAACGGCTGCTGCTCCTTCAAGGATGGACGCTCAGGATTAGGACTGGAGCGAGGCCTTCATCGGACGGCTCTGGATGGTGGAGGAAGAACTCGACGCCGGCGAAGTTCGCCGGCCTCCTGCGTGCACTCCGGTCCTCCTCTGCTGCGCCTGAAGGTCGGAGAAGATCCGGCGTGAGGTTGCGCAGCTGCTGGTGGTGGCCAAGGGCCCAACCGAGCCCTGGAGGGGCTCCGGCGAGGCCTATGGCTCGAAGCTCCTGGCTGAACTGGGAAGGAGGCTCAGACACCTCCTTTGGACCTGCAAAATGGTCAAGAAGCTTCGCGGGTCGAGGGCAAAGTGCCTCGACCCGGTTAGGTGGCGTGAAGGTGATCGGTGCGGTGGGGCGGAAGAGCTCCGGCGAAGCGACGGCGAGGGAGCTCGGTTCCCAGATCCGGTGCGATCTGGGTTGAATGAGGGTGCGTAGAAGGTGCGCGGGGAGATGGCGAAGGTGATGGTAGGGTCGGATGGTCGAGATGATACGCGAAGTGACCGGAATCGGAGAGATGCGTCGGAGATGAAATTTGGGCGAAATCCTAAATTAGACGAAATTAAAAGGAACTAAGGGTACCTGATGGATGCTGGAGACTGTGCTGGAGATGGGCTATCTCCGGGTCGTAGCTTCGAAGGGCGTCAAGGCCTGAAGCTCGATGCTCAACGCCGGCGGCGGAGCAAGGACGGCGAAGGTCGCCGGATCGATGGTATCGCTCCCTCACCTCACTGCAACAAGGGCTAACGCTCGCTGTCACTCAGGCGGAGCCAATGGAGGTCACTGGGAAGGAAGAGAAGGGCCAAAGATGCGGCGCGGAGGCGGCGGAGATGATGGTTATATAGAATGACAGGGGCGTTTAGGGTTGAGGGCTGACAGCAAAGGAAGGCGTGAATTTGATGGCGAAGGATCCGGCGAGGGAGAGGGATGAATGGCGAAGAATCCGGGCTCGAGATATGCGTGGGGGACAGCCTGGATGCGCGTGGGAAATTCGGCGAAGGAGGCGCGGCGCGCATGGTCCAGAATAGGAAGGAGGTCGCGGGGGAGTTGACCGGGGTCAACATTCCCCCGTGGACCAACCAGAAGCGGCCACGTGTGCCCGAGTTTTATTTATTTATTTTAGGGCAGAAATAGGTCGAATTAGAAAAAAACTCAAAACATGAAATATTTTTCTTTTATTTTTTTCTATTTTTTGGTGATTTTTAATTAATTTTTGGAAATAAAAATAGGTTAGCTCTATATATAGGTATATGTACACTACATGGATTTTTATTTTTGATTTTTTATTTGTTATTTTTATGTATTTTTATGCTCATTTTGTATTTTATTTATTTACAACTTGGAATATGGAATAGAAGAATATTTTTATTTTATTTTTATCACTTATATACAAGGGTTAAATAAATAGTTATACACATTTATACACATGGTATATATACAATGTATTTTTGTATTTTAATTTTGTCATTTTTATTTGATTTTTGTTTTGTTTCTTTTTATTTTATATATTTACAAAATGTAAAATAGAATATTTACAAAAAGTTTTGAAAATAATTGAATTTATTTATAGGATTAAATAAATACAAGGTGTGGTTTATGCACATGGTGAAAGGGTATTTTTGTCTTTTTGATTTTTATCTTTTTATTTTTATTTAATAGTTTATAAATATACACAATATAGACAAGGATATTTTTGGGTGAGGAAAATATATAGTTTTATTTATTTACAGAAGTATATACACATGAGCTCCTATCTCCCTCTACTTTGGCTTTTATGCGGTCAGGCCCATGCTGAGCCCTCCCTTGGGTTAGGTTGCTCAATATTTATTCTAAATATTTCCCTCTTTTTCTTTTTGCTCTTTATTCTTTTATTTTGTGCACAAAAACATGCTAATTATAGGTTTTTACACAATGCATGCTTTTGGTAATTATTTGTATTTACACATATCTACATGTATTTGCAAAGGGTTTTTGTAGCTAAAATAGAAGAATAAAGAGTGATGAATGGGTATTCATCACCAGACATCCACCAGGACTGTGATTTTGTAATCACAGATGATGAGGCAGCTTGGGCAGATCCTGCAGCACAGACCATCCTCTCATATTCAGATACAGCTGATGCAGAGATGATAGCAGAGGATAGTCTGGAGAGCACAACCCTGGTTCAGGATACTATTGAGTCAGCAGAGTCGGACCTTGATCGCGACACGATTTCCAGTGATGGTGGTACTGATGCCACCTTGTCATCCGGTGGTACTGATGCCACCGAGTCTGATATAGATCCCTCGGATTCAGAGTCTGATTGGGCAGATTGTGATGATCAGATGCCAGATCTGGATCCACCTGAGCCTATAGATGAGGAGGAGGTAGAGGCAGAACAGATCAGAGACAATGCAGAGGACCTGCCTTCTCCAGATCCAGTTTGTGAGAGTTCGTTATCATTTTCCCAGGCAAATTTGGCAGAATTGTCCGCATACACACATCTTCTTCAGAAGCCAGATTTGCCAGCACCCAGCTGTCCAGAGCTAAAGCCGCTCCCTACTTCGCTGAAGTATAGATTCCTTGCGGGAGAGTCTGAGATGTACCCAGTCATCATCTCTGCCGATCTGACTGGAGAACAAGAATCCCGTCTGATGGAGGTTCTTGAAAAGAACCGCAAGGCAATTGGATGGAGCGTAGCAGATCTCCATGGGATCAGTCCCTCGTTGTGCTCCCACCATATCTATCTCGAGGAAGGGGCGAAGCCGTCGCGAGAGTTCCAGCGGCGACTAAACCCCAACCTAAGAGAGGTTGTTATGAAGGAAATATCAAAATGGTGGAGTGCAGATTTTATTTATCCCATTTCCGACTCCAAGTGGGTTAGCCCCTTGCATGTGGTGCCCAAGAAGACGGGCATCACGACTGTGATCAGTGAGTCGGGAGAGGAGATTGCTACACGAGTACCCACCTCTTGGCGGGTCTGTGTTGACTACAGGAGACTCAACCAGGCCACCAAGAAGGACCATTTCCCCCTGCCTTTTATTGACCAGATCATAGAGAGACTGGCAGGGAAGAGCCATTACTGCTTCCTGGATGGGTACTCGGGCTACAACCAGGTGGCCATCGCTCCTGAGGATCAGGAGAAGACCACCTTTACCTGTCCCTTCGGTACTTACGCCTTTCGACGCATGCCATTCGGGCTATGTAACGCCCCTGCGACTTTTCAGAGATGCATGCTGTCGATATTTTCGGACATGGTAGGGGAGTGCTTGGAGGTCTTCATGGACGACTTCTCGGTTTACGGCGACGGTTTCGATTCCTGTCTTGACTGCCTAGACCGAGTGCTCCAGCGATGTATTGCTACCCGCTTAGTTCTATCTTGGGAGAAGAGTCACTTCATGGTGACTCAAGGGACGGTGCTTGGCCACATCATCTCCAACAGAGGCATGGAGGTTGATCCGGCCAAGGTCGACGTCATTAGGAAACTCACACCGCCGTCCAATCTGAAGCAGTTACGGTCATTTCTGGGGCACGTTGGCTTTTACAGGAGATTCATTCATGATTTCAGCAAGATTGCCCGACCGTTGACTGACCTTTTGACGAAAGACACCGAGTTCCTTGTTGATGACAAGTGTCTTTCGTCCTTTGAGACTCTCCAGCAGTGTGTAATTGAGGCTCCTGTCCTTCAGCCGCCTGATTGGTCTCTCCCATTCGAGATCATGACGGACGCCTCCGATTTTGCCGTAGGGGCCGTGCTAGGACAGAGGAGGGATGGAGTACCATTTGCGATACACTATGCTAGCCGCACATTGGATTCCGCCCAGCGGAATTATACGGTCACAGAGAAGGAGATGCTAGCAGTAGTATTTGCCCTAGATAAATTCAGATCATATATCATTGGATCCCGAGTGACCTTGTACACAGATCACACCGCCATCAGGTACCTCATGGCAAAGAAGGATGCCAAGGCCAGACTTACTAGATGGATCCTTCTACTCCAGGAGTTCGACATTGAGATCAAAGATAAACCTGGAGTCAAGAATGTGGTGGCGGACCATTTATCCCGATTAGAGCAGCCTGAGGAGACAGAGCAGATTGATCCCATTTGTGATACCTTCCCAGATGAGGCGATCCTTGCTATCGCCTCACTCCCGTGGTATGCCGATATTGTGAACTTTCTCGTTGCTGGGAAAGTCCCACAAGATTGGCCCAAGCAGAAGATTGAGACCTTCCTTGCGAAGGCCAAGTCCTACCACTGGGATGATCCCATCCTTTACCACGAAGGAGGGGATAGCATCTGGCGTCGGTGTATTCCTCAGGAGGAGCATCATAGTGTCCTCACTTACTGCCACAAGCTTGAGGCAGGAGGGCATCATTCTGGGAGGAGAACGGCACAGAAAGTGCTCCAATCCGGCTTGTGGTGGCCTACACTCTTCAAGGACTCTGATGAGTTCGTGAAGAGGTGTACTGACTGTCAGAGGATGGGCACTTGTGGACAGCGTGATATGATGCCGATGCAGCCCATTCACTTCTGTGAGGTTTTTGACGCATGGGGCATCGATTTCATGGGTCCATTCCCTAAGAGTCAGGAATTCGAGTACATTCTGTTGGCCGTAGATTATGTGAGTCGTTGGGTTGAGGCTATCCCCGCCCGAGCCGCAGATGCGAAGACAGTTTGCAGATTTTTGAAGAAGAACATCATCATGCGGTTCGGGGTTCCACGAGTTCTGATTTCTGATGGGGGATCTCATTTCATCAACGACCTGGTGAAGGCACTTGCTACCGAGTTCGGCATAGACCATCGTGTTGCTACACCATACCATCCACAGACGAATGGTCTAGCTGAGGTATCGAATAGGGAGATCAAGAATATTTTGCAGAAAGTCGTCCGCCCTGACCGAAAGAATTGGTCACAACTTTTGGACTCGGTCTTGTGGGCATATCGGACGTCTTTCAAGACTCCATTGGGTACATCTCCCTTTCGCCTCGTTTATGGCAAGCCCTGTCACCTACCAGTTGAGCTGAGGCACAAGTCACTCTGGGCAGTCACAGACATATTGATGGATCCAAATGGTATAGGAGACCAAAGGAGGGCAGAGTTAGCCGCCTTGGAAGAGCTTAGAGATGCAGCTTTCTCAAACAGCCTACATTATAAGGAGAAAGTCAAAGAGTGGCATGATTCTCATATCAGCCACAAACATTTTGAGATTGGACAGAAAGTATGGCTGTTTGATGCAAGGCTTAGATTATTTCCAGGGAAGCTACAGAGCAAATGGAAAGGACCATATTTGGTCAGAAAGGTACACGATAACGGTAGTATTGATATATCTGAGTTATCTTCTGAGAGTACCTTCAGAGTGAACGGCCAGCGGCTCAAACCATTTCTAGATCATGAGCCGCGGGACGTTATTATTGCTGCTATTCATTTTGCGTGAGATGTGGTCTTTTGACTCACATCTTTTGCATCTCACGCCTGATTTTCACTGTTCCTCCGCCTGTATAGATCCAGTTGTCTATATCATTCTATTCTTTAGTCCCACATCCCATCTCTCATCTTATGATTATGCTATACTTAGGGTGTACTTTACCCTAAGTATAGGGGGGATGTCGGACCGGCGATTATTCTTTTCATTCTTTCTGCTCTTGTTTTTGCTGCCTATACTTAGGGATATTTTACCCTAAGTATAGGGGGGGCAGACTCTGTATATTCTTCACTCGGCTTTCCCTTCATGTACAGCTTTCTATACTTAGGATTAGTTAATCCTAAGTATAGGGGGAAACCACCGAGTTCCTCTCATTCTATTCATTTATTCGTTTCTGTACTTAGCCATTCCTTTTCACTTCCCTTTTACTAAGCACGAGTTATGTCTTCTTCATCGCTCTTGATCACTCTGAGGACATCGTTCGAGCTAAGTATAGGGGGGTGTGTATATATTTCATATATACTTTAGCCATAACTCGTACTTTGTGTGAGTGTGTTAATAAATAAAATGGCTAAAAATCACAAAAATTAAAAATTTTTCATAAACCTCTTTTATTCTTGCACAGACATAGCTAGTGTATAAAGTATTTTTGTAAAAATGATTTCAAAAATCTTTTGTGTAAAGCTTCTGTAAATATTTTGTATCAAAATTATGTATATAGTACAAAATTTTTCCAAAATGTTTTGAAAATCAAAAGTTTGCAAAAATCTTGTGTAAATGTTTGTAAATATCTTTTTGCAAAACCTGCACTTCATGCATCATTCATTCATGATTTCAAAACATTTTTCAAAATTTTTGCATGATTGTAAAATATGTGTAAATAGCATCTTGTGTACATTTATGTATATAGTTTTCCTGGATGAGAGTTGACATTTAAACTAAGCCTGGAATTAAATTGAGAAATGGAGCTTGAATAAGATCTTAATCCACCTAACTTTAAGAGGAACCTTGTAGGACTTAGGGTTAAGGCTTTTCAGGTCCATAAGGACTTAATTCTTTGAGTCCACTAGGCAATGAGCATATGTCATCTTGACGAGCCTAAGTAGAGCACTTAACAACACACGCATGACTCTCAGAGACAATGGCTTCACTTGCACCTGCACTTTACACATGGCTCTCCATGGATGAGGTGGTGAGGAGGCAGTTTCCTTTGGCTTGGGGTAGCATATGAGGGTAGTACTTCTAGGCGGAACCTCTCTTCTTCTTATAGTGAAGGAAGTGCACCTCAACTTGGTCTAGTGGTGTTGAAAGCTAAAGACAGAAGCTGTGGGTTGCAATAAAGCTTCAAAAGAGGGATAGTCTACTGGCTCAAGGGGAAATTTCTTATATATGCTGCACCATGTAGATATGTTGTACAGAAGTTGTTGAAAAAAAAAATGCAAAAATGCAAAAAGAACTCCAAAAAAGTGGTGGGTCGGATTGAAAATTTAATAACCCCACCGGAGTCTGAAGCAAAAGCTTATGGTATCCATGTTACATCTCATGAAGCTTGCAGCGGGAGACTTAGCTACACTGGCTAAGCTTCCAAAACTCTATACTTCTACCCCCTCTTCTTGAGCCGGTTGCACTTGAACTTAGAAGGGAATACCCCGCTTCTCGAGGAAAGAGTTGCTAGACTGAGGCATTAGAGTTACCAGGTTGAGGGAGGTTGTTTCTTTGTCACTTCTGAGGTGGGGAGCCACATATCACTTACACCGCAAGAAAAAGATTCATGGTCATTAGAGTTTGTGTATGTAGACTTGTTCTGATCTGGTTTATTGAGGAGTCTTGCCCATAGATTGGTGGAACTTGGAGGCTGTTGAGTTTTAGGCTTGAGTCCAAATAAGGTTCCGACACATTAATAATCCAAAGATCTGATCGAGCTCCATATTTCAATTTAATGAAGGAAAATTTAATAAGTCAACCTTGATCCTTGTACATTCTCTTTTTCTTTTTCTTTTTCTTTCTTTTTCACTTCTTTTTCAAATAAGTGTTTGCTAAGGGACTAGCAAAGTTAAGCATAGGGGGGTGATGAATAACCATTCATCACTCTTTATTCTTCTATTTTAGCTACAAAAACCTTTGCAAATACATGTAGATATGTGTAAATACAAATAATTACCAAAAGCATGCATTGTGTAAAAACCTATAATTAGCATGTTTTTGTGCACAAAATAAAAGAATAAAGAGCAAAAAGAAAAAGAGGGAAATATTTAGAATAAATATTGAGCAACCTAACCCAAGGGAGGGCTCAGCATGGGCCTGACCGCATAAAAGCCAAAGTAGAGGGAAATAGGAGCTCATGTGTATATACTTCTGTAAATAAATAAAACTATATATTTTCCTCACCCAAAAATATACTTGTACATATTGTGTGTATATTTAGAGATTATTAAAAACAAAATAAAAAGATAAAAATCAAAAATTCAAAAATGACCTTTCACCATGTGTATAAACCACACTCTTGTATTTATTTAACCTTGTAAATAAATTCAATTATTTTCTAAAATTTTTGTAAATATTCTATGGCATATTTTGTAAATATATTAAATAACAAGAAACAAAACAAAAAAATCAAATAAAAATTACAAAATTGAAAATACAAAAATACATTGTATAAATACCATGTATATATATGTATTCAACCATTTATTTCACCCTTGTATATAAGTGATAAAAATAAAATAAAAACATTCTTTTATTCCATATTTTATCTTGTAAATAAATAAAATACAAAATGAGCATAAAAATACATAAAAATAACAAATAAAAAAATCAAAAATAAAAATCCATATAGTGTACATATACCTATGTATATAGCTAACCTATTTTTATTTCCAAAAATTAATTAAAAATCACCAAAAAATAGAAAAAAATAAAAGAAAAATATTTCATGTTTTGAGTTTTCTTTAATTCGGCCTATTTCTACCCTAAAATAAATAATCAAAAATCAGGCACACGTGGCCGCTCCTGACTGGTCCACGGGGGAATGTTGACCCCGGTCAACTCCCCCGCGACCTCTTTCCTTTTCTGGAAGTCGCGCGCCGCGCCACCTTCGCCGAATTTCCCACGCGACTCCAGGCTGTCTCCCACGCATCCCCCGCGCCCGGATTCTTCGCCGTTCATCCCTCTCCCTCGCCGGATCTTCTGCCATCAAATCCACGCTTTCCTTTGCTGTCGAGCCTCAACCCTAAACGCCCCTGTCACTCTATATAACCATCATCTCCGCCGCCTTCGCGCCCCATCTTTGGCCCTTCTCTTCCTTCCCAGTGACCTCCATTGGCATCGCGAGAGTGACAGCAAGCTGTGCCCTTGTTGCAGTGAGGCGAGGAAGCGTATCCATCGATCCGGCGTACTTCGCCGTCCTTGCTCCGCCGCCGGCGTTGAGCATCGAGCTTCAGGCCTTGACGCCCTTCGAAGCTACGACCCGGAGCAAGAGCAGCTCCAGCACAGTCTCCAGCATCCATCAGGTATCCGATTAGACCTTCCATTTAGAGTAATTTTCGATTTCGCCCAAATCATAGCTTCGCCGCATCTTCCTGATTCCGGCCACCTCGCGCACCCTCTCGATCATCCGACCCGACCATCACCTTCACCGTGTCCCCACGCACCTTCTACGCCCGCTCATTCAACCCAGATCGCACAGGATCTGGGATTCGAGTTCCATCGCCTCCGCCTCGCCGGAGCTCTTCCGCCCCGCTGCACCGTTCACCTCCACGCCACCTAACCGGGTCGAGGCACTTTGCCCTCGACCCGCGAAGCTTCTTGTCTACTTTGCAGGTCCAAAGGGAGGCGTCTGAGGCTTCCCAACTTCAAGCCAGGAGCTTCTTCTCCGCCGGCCTTGCTCGAGCTCCTCGGAGCTTGGTTTGACCACCGGAGACCAGTAGCAGCTGCGCAACTTCACGCCGGAGCTTCTCCAACCTTCAGGCGCAGCAGAGGAGAGCGAAGACACCTTCACGAGGCCGGCGAAGTTCGCCGGCCACCTGTTCTTCGAGGACCCTCCATCGCCGTCAGATCAGCCTCACCGCTCCAGATCAGATCTTGGCCGTCCGATTGAGGAGCTGCTTCCACCGTCCGATCAGAGGAGATGCCATCTGGAGCGCCCACCACCCGCAGCCGTTCGATCTACACGTGGCGCGCATCCAACGCTTCATTAATAAAGGGGTAAATATCATAGGGCCCCCTCGTAGTTTGTTGTTTTCGTTTAAGTCCTGTAATTTTTAATTCAGTTGTTTATTTTCTGGGATATTTGCATAGAGACCCTCGCGCTTTATTTTATTTGCACTTATACCCCCGCCAGTAGAGACCCACGTGCTTTGTCACGTGTTACTTTGGGTTATTTGCATAAGAAGCCCTGTAGTTCTGGAATGTTATGTGATGAATACCCATTCATCACTCTTTATTCTTCTATTTTAGCTACAAAAACCCTTTGCAAATACATGTAGATATGTGTAAATACAAATAATTACCAAAAGCATGCATTGTGTAAAAACCTATAATTAGCATGTTTTTGTGCACAAAATAAAAGAATAAAGAGCAAAAAGAAAAAGAGGGAAATATTTAGAATAAATATTGAGCAACCTAACCCAAGGGAGGGCTCAGCATGGGCCTGACCGCATAAAAGCCAAAGTAGAGGGAGATAGGAGCTCATGTGTATATACTTCTGTAAATAAATAAAACTATATATTTT
The DNA here is from genome assembly GCA_037367405.1 of Ottelia alismoides. Classification (NCBI taxonomy): domain Eukaryota; kingdom Viridiplantae; phylum Streptophyta; class Magnoliopsida; order Alismatales; family Hydrocharitaceae; genus Ottelia; species Ottelia alismoides. Next base: position 1,361,623 of record JAZKJV010001323.1, read on the forward strand.
CCTCACCCAAAAATATCCTTGTCTATATTGTGTATATTTATAAACTATTAAATAAAAATAAAAAGATAAAAATCAAAAAGACAAAAATACCCTTTCACCATGTGCATAAACCACACCTTGTATTTATTTAATCCTATAAATAAATTCAATTATTTTCAAAACTTTTTGTAAATATTCTATTTTACATTTTGTAAATATATAAAATAAAAAGAAACAAAACAAAAATCAAATAAAAATGACAAAATTAAAATACAAAAATACATTGTATATATACCATGTGTATAAATGTGTATAACTATTTATTTAACCCTTGTATATAAGTGATAAAAATAAAATAAAAATATTCTTCTATTCCATATTCCAAGTTGTAAATAAATAAAATACAAAATGAGCATAAAAATACATAAAAATAACAAATAAAAAATCAAAAATAAAAATCCATGTAGTGTACATATACCTATATATAGAGCTAACCTATTTTTATTTCCAAAAATTAATTAAAAATCACCAAAAAAATAGAAAAAAATAAAAGAAAAATATTTCATGTTTTGAGTTTTTTCTAATTCGACCTATTTCTGCCCTAAAATAAATAAATAAAACTCGGGCACACGTGGCCGCTTCTGGTTGGTCCACGGGGGAATGTTGACCCCGGTCAACTCCCCCGCGACCTCCTTCCTATTCTGGACCATGCGCGCCGCGCCTCCTTCGCCGAATTTCCCACGCGCATCCAGGCTGTCCCCCACGCATATCTCGAGCCCGGATTCTTCGCCATTCATCCCTCTCCCTCGCCGGATCCTTCGCCATCAAATTCACGCCTTCCTTTGCTGTCAGCCCTCAACCCTAAACGCCCCTGTCATTCTATATAACCATCATCTCCGCCGCCTCCGCGCCGCATCTTTGGCCCTTCTCTTCCTTCCCAGTGACCTCCATTGGCTCCGCCTGAGTGACAGCGAGCGTTAGCCCTTGTTGCAGTGAGGTGAGGGAGCGATACCATCGATCCGGCGACCTTCGCCGTCCTTGCTCCGCCGCCGGCGTTGAGCATCGAGCTTCAGGCCTTGACGCCCTTCGAAGCTACGACCCGGAGATAGCCCATCTCCAGCACAGTCTCCAGCATCCATCAGGTACCCTTAGTTCCTTTTAATTTCGTCTAATTTAGGATTTCGCCCAAATTTCATCTCCGACGCATCTCTCCGATTCCGGTCACTTCGCGTATCATCTCGACCATCCGACCCTACCATCACCTTCGCCATCTCCCCGCGCACCTTCTACGCACCCTCATTCAACCCAGATCGCACCGGATCTGGGAACCGAGCTCCCTCGCCGTCGCTTCGCCGGAGCTCTTCCGCCCCACCGCACCGATCACCTTCACGCCACCTAACCGGGTCGAGGCACTTTGCCCTCGACCCGCGAAGCTTCTTGACCATTTTGCAGGTCCAAAGGAGGTGTCTGAGCCTCCTTCCCAGTTCAGCCAGGAGCTTCGAGCCATAGGCCTCGCCGGAGCCCCTCCAGGGCTCGGTTGGGCCCTTGGCCACCACCAGCAGCTGCGCAACCTCACGCCGGATCTTCTCCGACCTTCAGGCGCAGCAGAGGAGGACCGGAGTGCACGCAGGAGGCCGGCGAACTTCGCCGGCGTCGAGTTCTTCCTCCACCATCCAGAGCCGTCCGATGAAGGCCTCGCTCCAGTCCTAATCCTGAGCGTCCATCCTTGAAGGAGCAGCAGCCGTTGATCTATCTGAGGTGACATCTGGACCGTTGCAGCCGAGGAGAGAGGCACCCGAGCCCCGCACCGCTCGATCATCCACGTGGGCCTCTCCCCACCGTCGATCGAGCCGAAGAGGAGAAGAGAGAAGAAGCGCCCGCACATCCAGCCGTCAGATCATACACGTGGCGCACATCGGGCCGTCGCTATTAATAAAGGGGTAAACATCATAGGGCCCCCTCTGTTTGTCTTATTTCGTTTTAGTCCTGTAATTTTTAATTCAGTTGTTTATTTTCTGGGTTATTTGCATCAAGGACCTCGCGCTTTATTTTATTTGCAATTATACCCCTGCCAGTAGTGAACCACGTGCGTCGTCACGTGTTATGTTGGGTTATTTGCATGAGACCCCTTGTAGTTCTGGATGTTATGCAATGAATGAATATTTTTGAATAATTGCATTTATACCCCTGTGAGCATTGATTTTGAACATGTGCGAAATATTTTTGGGTAAATTGCATATAAGCCCCTGGACTTTTGATACGAGTTATCAATAGGTCCTTGGAACTTATTTTTATTACATTTTGGTCCCTGTGTGCCCCAGACACGTGCTTGGCACGTGACTTCTTGGGTATTTTGCACCAGGACCCCAGAACTTTTGGGTATTTGCACTTAGGTCCCTGTGCACAGTGCCCCACCTTTATTTTTGAATAAAATATCAAACGACCTCCAAATCCAATGAAATTTTGACACATGGCTCCTGCCATGGTGTAGGAATTTCTATGATTTTTGGGGACATTTTGGATTTCATTTATTATTTTTAAAAATTGAAAAACCCATATTTTTGCTACTGTTTGACTTTAAAAATACCAAAAAAATATAAAAACTCCACCAAAAATTCTAAAAAAATTAGGACTTGTTGTTTACTGGTTGTTTGATTTTCTAGCCAATTTTGGCTATTTTTCATCACTTAAAACCCATAAAAATTGAAAAACCCCTAAAAACTCATAAAATTTGTAATTAATCAATTACAAATCCAAAAACAATAATTAGGGTGCCTAAATTTTCCTTATTCTTTCTAGAATATATGAAAATTACCTTTAGGGCTTTTTGAGATCCAAAATTATTTTATTTTTGGGTCCTAAGCCCTGCTGGACAGTACCCTCTATTCTTTGCATTGTTTGATTTTTAATAATTATTTTATCCATTAGAAAAATTCCAAAAATTCACCAAAAACAGTAAAAAACTTAAAAAACATAAAAACCAATTTTCTGGAATTTTTGCATCATTTCTTGTGTGTTGTATAAATTGTTGACGTCCCCTTGTATTTGCTTTCTCTCATTTTCTCATTAATTAAAAATTCTAAAAAAAAAAATTCAAAAACAAATAAAAACCATAAAAAAGACTCTTTTGGATACCTGACTACATCGTAGGCCGCAAGGCCAATCTGTGCTCCTTGTGTTCGACCCTGGGAGCTATACCAGGTTAAACCTATAGCTAGACCGCTCTTTCTTGTGCTTGCTTGATTTTATCTTATTCGAGTGGTTGATTATTTTTCTTGATTGACTTAGCCCGAGTGATTGAGGTCGCAACGACCTAATCACTTATTTTACACCTTTACCTCTGTCATTTGGGCGGTCATCAGAATGGCGCCGTTGCCGGGGAGCACGGCTTTGTAGTCAGATTTCATTTTTTCTATATTGTCTCTCTTGATTATAACTGTTTTCTGACACTTTCTCTTTCTCATTTTTTATGCGAGGTACTGCTTGGAACTTGGAGTACATTTTTTTTGAGGACCCGCACGGGAAGAAGAGCAGGAAGAGAGAGAGAGGAGAAGAGATTTTCATTTCAGAGAGAGAGAGAGAATATTATTCTTGTTGTAATAATTTAGAACTTAGACTTTGGACATTTGTGGACATTTGTACTTAGCGGGTCTGTTTCGCTGAGCACCGGTGTGCTCGGGGGACCCATTTGGATTTTCGCGGCTTTTATCGTGGTTTTATAGCTAGCTGCCTTTTCCGGTGTTTACGCGATTTTCCTCGAGCCCCTAGATTTAGGAATTTTTGTTGATTGTGACGTAGATTTCTAAGGCCCAAACACCTAATAGAATATTTGTTCCCATAGAACGTAATTGGACCTTAATAAAATTCATTGAAAAAGTTGGTTTAATTGAATTTGAGACCACGTGCCGTGAGGAGTCACATACAGCGCTGGCAGGACCCGTTGTGGCGGGCACCGAGTGACTCCCAAGATCGGACTCCGGACTCGATTCGGTTAGCTAACTATTGTTCTTCACGATCAATAGAAGTTGCTCATCTAGGACTCGGTTTTTCCCGTTGCATCATTTAGGTAGTTTTATTCTGTCTTTAAATTCTGCGCAGATCACTTGCATGTAGAGTGCTGGAGACAAGGTACGCATTTCTTTCTCTGCATGCATCATTGATTTCTTCGCGCATCGGCTTTTTCGTCTTCTCCCTCTGTTTTTGGATTAATCATCAGGAGAATTGGAAAAACCGTTAGGCCGCTTGTATTTATTTTGAAAAAAAAAAATTAAAAAGAAAAACAAAAAAATTGGGACTGGATAATATTATTGACCCTAAAAGACATTCACAGTAAAATTTTGTCTTGGGGAGAGCAACCCCCTCATTGTTTGGTTTGATTGTGCGAGAGAGTGACCCGAACACTAGGTAAAGCCCTCCGGTGCTCATCTCGACTGATTACCGACTCTTCTGTGCGGGACAGTCGGTTGAGAGAGTATCGGGTATCCTAACAGGTCACGCTAAGCGCTCTGATATTTTGTATGTTCACCAAATAAAATTGACAAGATAAATTGACCGATCTTTCACGGTCTTCAGATTGTGTTGTGTTGGTGAACCAGGGGTTTGCTTTGCTATCATATTTTCTCCAGATCCTATCCGCCCAACTCGCCAAGATCAAGATGATGGGTAGACGATCTCTTAGGCAGCCTCTGGCTGCACCGCTTTCAGGCGCATCTACTCCATCATCTAGGTTGGCCCGTGAGAGTCGAGACCAGCTCTCCGGACCCGAGTTCGAATCCACCCTGTTCCCCCTCGATCCCCTTTCTTCTGCTACTGAGAGACATGAGCCCGAGGAAAGACGAATTCATTTGACTGAACCTGAGTTAGGCTCATCTGATTTTGCAGACATCCCTATGGCTGGAGCCGGTAGTTCAGACGATCGCCAGCCCGAACACTTTGTCTTAGACCAGGGGGCGATTAACTCCACCCTGATCGCGTCATTAGAGACGGTTCAGCAACAGTTACGCGATCAGGGGACATTCATGATAGAGATGAGGAGGGAGTTGGAGAGACTCCGAAGAGAGCGAGAAGAGCCGAGCGAGCCGGAGGACATTCCTGATGCTGATGCAGAGGCAGAGGCAGCAGCCGCAGCAGCAGCCGCAGCAGCAGCGGCAGCCGCCGCCGCAGCGAGACCGATGCGGGAGCTTCACAACCCCGGATCTACACTGATGCACCAATGGGTGGTGATTCCTGCTATCGTGGGGGATTTCAAGTTCCCTCCGAACACCCTGCAGATGCTTCCTCATTTTCACGGACTCGCCACTGAGGAACCCCACCTCCATCTCCAGGAGTTTCTGATGATCTGCAGCACTGTCCACGACCGTCGTGTGGACCAAGATACGATTCGAATGATGGCCTTCCCTTTTTCACTGGCAGATAGAGCAGCCGCCTGGCTGAAACATCTAGGGAAGTTTGTGTACACCTGGGATCAACTCCGCACCGAGTACTTGAACAAGTACTATCCACTCGGGCGGACGAATGCAGCGAGGGCCCTGATCAATAACTTCTCCATGCTCCCTAACGAGCAATTTCATGAGGCATGGGAGAGGTTCAGAGAGCTTCTGGATAGATGCCCCCACCATGACATTTCGAAGCCGAACCTAGTTCAGAGCTTCTTTAGTGGGCTGACACCAGAGCTTCAGGGTCTGGTGAATGCTTCTTGCGGCGGGTCCTACTTTGCCAAGGACCACAACCAAGTCTGGGCCATCTATGAGGAGATGTCAGAGAATTACATGGTTATGTCCCAGACACGGTTGTATACACAGAGATCTCAGCAGCCGCCAGGACCCGTGCAGTATCAGCGGATAGCACGGGTTGATGCAGGTCCATCCAGTTCGTCCACAGTTGCAGCCGCACAGGCAGAGTCGGCCGCTGCGGACATGGGGATAATCAGCGAGAAGTTGGACCGCATGGAAATCATCGAGAAGAAGCAGTGCCAGGGCATAACTCAGATGGAGGAAATGGCACAAACTCTGAGCGACATGAAGACCCAACTCTTGTGTCTTCAGGAGGCACAGACGGCTCCTCAGCCCCGTCTTCTGTCGCGAGGCGATTCCGGTGGCAGCCGCAGCTCGTCCCAGCGCTCCAGCTCCTTGCAGCAGCCTAGACAAGTTCACCTTGTACAGGCGGAGCCGTACCAGCAGCAGCAGCCCTCTTACCAGTCACCACCATCTCCTGACTTACAGATGGTGGTATATCAGCCGGATCAGCCTCTGGATGTACTCCCCCCAGCCCCATACGATGCAGAGCCGTTGATGGATGTCAACGGGATTTGGTATGACCGTCCTCAACCTGGAATCCGACGAGACCATCCCGGATTCAGGTGGGGGAATGGGGGTAACCAACCCCAGCAGCAGCCAGCCGGTCAGGGAGGGCAGTACTCCCAGCAGAGAGATCACCAGCAGCACCCAGCATCCCAGCCATCATCCTTCGTATCTCGTCCCTATCAGCAGCAGGGACAGAGTTGGAGACGTGAGCATCAGGCTCACCAGCAGCAGCATCCATCCTCTTACCCCTCTCATCCGCAGCAGCACCAGGTCCAGCAGCCTCATTACCAGAGAGGCAACCCGTCGGGCTCCCATGAGAGCCCCGCCATGGATGATTTAGCCCGCCTCTTCACAGAGCAGCAGGCTACATTTAGACGGGAGATGGACGAGTTCCGCCAGGAGATGCGGGACCTGATGAGAGGGAAGGCCGCCATCCCTGCACAGATCGAGCCTAATCCGAATAACTTGAAGAGGAAATCTGAGCAGGTAGTTCACACTGAGCCTACCACTTCTAGTGACTCATTTGATGTTATCTCGTCGGATTTATTTGATGCTGATTTTGTCACACTTAGGAGCGGTAGAAGACCAGCAGGAGGCGCCTCATCTGAGCGACAACACGAGGATCCATCTAGAGCGCCAGATGAGGAAGAGGAGAGCGGTACTGACGCCGCACACCATGATGACGGTGGTACTGAGGCCACCCGAGATGCTGATTCCACTGGCGGTACTGAGGCCGCCATTTCACCACATCGAGGAGGTGGTACTGACGCCACCAGGAGAGCCGAGCCAGCCAGCGGTACTGAGGCCGCAAGACGACTAGTTGTAGAGCCAACTAGAGGTGGTACTGATGCCACCAACATTTATGTTGATAGAAATGTTGTCTTTCCTCGAATAAATGTATCTCAGAATTCTGATTTGAATAAAGGAAAAGGTTTAGTTTACTCTGATCCCACTATGGTGAATGATGTTCTTGAGGATCCAGTCATTGAATCATCTAGGCCTATTTCTAGTCCTTCATCTGAGAAGGACCCTGTGATCCCCTTTCCTAGAGCCCTTGAGTTGGGGAAGGGGAAGAAAAAAGAAAAAGACCCAAAAAAGAGAGAGCAGGAGGAGTTCAGCCAGAGCATGATAGACCGATTCCACATCCAGCTGACCCTCAATGAGGCTTTGCAGCACATCCCTCTTCTTCAGCGGTCCTTGAGAGACAGGACCACAGTCAGGAGGACGAAGAGGAACAAGACCGCAGAGATTCATGTGCTAACAAAAGCCACGTGTTACGCGATCCAGAACCATCTGCCGACTAAGAGGCCAGATTTAGGGGCCCCGTATGTCAGATGTCAGATTAGTGAGCAGAGGTTCGACCGTACTCTCTTAGATAGCGGATCGTCGATCAACCTTCTTCCGGCAGCCCTTCTCGACCACTTAGAGTTGGGCACTCTTAGACAGAGCAGGACATACCTTCAGTTTGCTGATCGGTCTGTCAAGAGGCCAAAGGGGTTGTTGCGAGACGTTGTCGTCACGATTCAGGGTTTACAATTCCCCGTGGACTTCGTAGTGCTGGACATGGAGACCCCTGACTCGCTGACCGATTCCCCCATCATCCTCGGTCGCCCGTTCTTGGCTACAGCCAAGGCAGTGACTGACCATGACAGTGGGAAGGTGTACTTTCGCGTCCAGGGCGAGAGTATACAAATAGAGACGGTTAAGGACCACAGAGCCAGATCCAGATCCCGCTCACATAGCAGTACAGATTCAGAGCAGCTGACAGACGCAGAGCCAGACATCCACCAGGACTGTGATTTTGTGATCACAGATGATGAGGCAGCTTGGGCAGATCCTGTAGCACAGACCATCCTCTCATATTCAGATACAGCTGATGCAGAGATGATAGCAGAGGATAGTCTGGAGAGCACAACCCTGGTTCAGGATACTATTGAGTCAGCAGAGTCGGACCTTGATCGCGACACGATTTCCAGTGATGGTGGTACTGAGGCCACCCTGCTCTATGGTGGTGCTGATGCCACCTTGTTCTCCGGTGGTACTGATGCCACCGAGTCTGATATAGATCCCTCGGATTCAGAATCTGATTGGGCAGATTGTAATGATCAGATGCCAGATCTGGATCCACCTGAGCCTATAGATGAGGAGGAGGTAGAGGCAGAGCAGACCAGAGACAATGTAGAGGACCCGCCTTCTCCAGATCCAGTTTGTGAGAGTTCGTTATCATTTTCCCAGGCAAATTTGGCAGAATTATCCGCATACACACATCTTCTTCAGAAGCCAGATTTGCCAGCACCCAGTTGTCCAGAGCTAAAGCCGCTCCCTACTTCGTTGAAGTACCGATTCCTTGCGGGAGAATCTGAGATGTACCCAGTCATCATCTCTGCAGATCTGACTGGAGAGCAAGAATCCCGTCTGATGGAGGTTCTTGAAAAGAACCGCAAGGCAATTGGATGGAGCGTAGCAGATCTCCATGGGATTAGTCCCTCGTTGTGTTCCCACCATATCTATCTTGAGGAAGGGGCGAAGCCGTCGCGTGAGTTCCAGCGGCGACTGAACCCCAACCTAAGAGAGGTTGTCATGAAGGAAATATCAAAATGGTGGAGCGCAGACTTTATTTATCCCATTTCCGACTCCAAGTGGGTTAGCCCCTTGCATGTGGTGCCCAAGAAGACGGGCATCACGACTGTGATCAGTGAGTCGGGAGAGGAGATTGCTACACGAGTACCCACCTCTTGGAGGGTCTGTGTTGACTACAGGAGACTCAACCAGGCCACCAAGAAGGACCATTTCCCCCTGCCTTTTATTGACCAGATCATAGAGAGACTGGCAGGGAAGAGCCATTATTGCTTCCTAGATGGGTACTCGGGCTACAACCAGGTGGCCATCGCTCCTGAGGATCAGGAGAAGACTACCTTTACCTGTCCCTTCGGTACTTACGCCTTTCGACGCATGCCATTCGGGCTATGTAACGCCCCTGCGACTTTTCAGAGATGCATGCTGTCGATATTTTCGGACATGGTAGGGGAGTGCTTGGAGGTCTTCATGGACGACTTCTCGGTTTACGGCGACGGATTCGATTCCTGTCTTGACTGCCTAGACCGAGTGCTCCAGCGATGCATTGATACCCGCTTGGTTCTGTCTTGGGAAAAGAGTCACTTCATGGTGACTCAAGGGACGGTGCTTGGCCACATCATCTCCAACAGAGGCATGGAGGTTGATCCGGCCAAGGTCGATGTCATTAGGAAACTCACACCGCCGTCCAATCTGAAGCAGTTACGGTCATTTCTGGGGCACGTTGGTTTTTACAGGAGATTCATTCATGATTTCAGCAAGATTGCCCGACCGTTGACTGACCTCTTGACGAAAGACACCGAGTTCCTTGTCGATGACAAGTGTCTTTCGTCCTTTGAGACTCTCCAGCAGTGTGTAATTGAGGCTCCTGTCCTTCAGCCGCCTGATTGGTCTCTCCCATTTGAGATCATGACGGACGCCTCCGATTTTGCCGTAGGGGCAGTGCTAGGACAGAGGAGGGATGGAGTACCATTTGCGATACACTATGCTAGCCGCACATTGGATTCCGCCCAGCGGAATTATACGGTCACAGAGAAGGAGATGCTAGCAGTAGTGTTTGCCCTAGATAAATTCAGATCATATATCATTGGATCCCGAGTGACCTTGTACACAGATCACACCGCCATCAGGTACCTCATGGCAAAGAAGGATGCCAAGGCCAGACTTACTAGATGGATCCTTCTACTCCAGGAGTTCGACATTGAGATCAAGGATAAGCCTGGAGTTAAGAATGTGGTGGCGGACCATCTATCCCGATTAGAGCTGCCTGAGGATTCTGAGCAGATTGAGCCCATTTGTGATACCTTCCCAGACGAGGCGATCCTTGCTATCACCTCACTCCCGTGGTACGCCGATATCGTGAACTTTCTCGTTGCTGGGAAAGTCCCACAAGATTGGCCCAAGCAGAAGATTGAGACCTTCCTTGCGAAGGCCAAGTCCTACCACTGGGAGGATCCCATCCTTTACCACGAAGGAGGGGATAGCATCTGGCGTCGGTGTATTCCTCAGGAGGAGCATCATAGTGTCCTCACTTACTGCCACAAGCTTGAGGCAGGAGGGCATCATTCTGGGAGGAGAACGGCACAGAAAGTGCTCCAATCCGGCTTGTGGTGGCCTACACTCTTCAGGGACTCTGATGAGTTCGTGAAGAGGTGTACTGACTGTCAGAGGATGGGCACTTGTGGACAGCGTGATATGATGCCGATGCAGCCCATTCACTTCTGTGAGGTTTTTGACGCATGGGGCATCGATTTCATGGGTCCATTCCCTAAGAGTCAGGGATTTGAGTACATTCTGTTGGCCGTAGATTATGTGAGTCGTTGGGTTGAGGCTATCCCCGCCCGAGCCGCAGATGCGAAGACAGTTTGCAGATTTTTGAAGAAGAACATCATCATGCGGTTCGGGGTTCCACGAGTTCTGATTTCTGATGGGGGATCTCATTTCATCAACGACCAGGTGAAGGCACTTGCTAGAGAGTTCGGCATAGACCATCGTGTTGCTACACCATACCATCCACAGACGAATGGTTTAGCTGAGGTGTCGAACAGGGAGATCAAGAATATTTTGCAGAAAGTCGTCCGCCCTGACCGAAAGAATTGGTCACAGCTTTTGGACTCGGTCTTATGGGCATATCGGACGTCTTTCAAGACTCCATTGGGTACATCTCCCTTTCGCCTCGTTTATGGCAAGCCCTGTCACCTACCAGTTGAGCTGAGGCACAAGTCACTCTGGGCAGTTACAGACATATTGATGGATCCAAATGGTATAGGAGACCGGAGGAGGGCAGAGTTAGCCGCCTTGGAAGAGCTTAGAGATGCAGCATTCTCAAACAGCCTACATTATAAGGAGAAAGTCAAGGAGTGGCATGATTCTCATATCAGCCACAAGCATTTTGAGATTGGACAGAAAGTATGGCTGTTTGATGCAAGGCTTAGAGTATTTCCAGGGAAGCTGCAGAGCAAATGGAAAGGACCCTATTTGGTCAGAAAGGTACACGATAACGGTAGCATTGATATATCTGAGTTATCTTCTGAGAGTACCTTCCGAGTGAACGGCCAGCGGCTCAAACCATTTCTAGATCATGAGCCGCGGGACGTTATCATTGCCGCTATTCATTTTGCGTGAGATGTGGTCTCTTGACTCACATCCTTTGCATCTCACGCCTGATTTTCACTGTTCCTCCGCCTGTATAGATCCAGTTGTCCATATCATTCTATTCTTTAGTTCCACATCCCGTCTTTCATCTTATGATTATGCTATACTCAGGGTGTACTTTACCCTAAGTATAGGGGGGATGTCGGACCTGCGAGTATTCTTTTCATTCTTTCTGCTCTTGTTTTTGCTGCCTATACTTAGGGATATTTTACCCTAAGTATAGGGGGGGCAGACTCTGTATATTCTTCACTCGGCTTTCCCTTCATGTACAGCTTTCTATACTTAGGATTAGTTAATCCTAAGTATAGGGGGAAACCACCGAGTTTCTCTCATTTCTATTCATTTATTCGTTTCTGTACTTAGCCATTCCTTTTCACTTCCCTTTTACTAAGCACGAGTTATGTCTTCTTCATCGCTCTTGATCACTCTGAGGACATCGTTCGAGCTAAGTATAGGGGGGGTGTGTATATATTTCATATATACTTTAGCCATAACTCGTACTTTGTGTGAGTGTGTTAATAAATAAAATGGCTAAAAATCACAAAAATTAAAAATTTTTTCATGTACATCAACCTCTTTTATTCTTGCACAGACATAGCTAGTGTACAAAGTATTTTTGTAAAAATGATTTCAAAAATCTTTTGTGTAAAGCTTGTGTAAATATTTTGTATCAAAATTATGTATATAGTACAAAATTTTTTTCCAAAATGTTTTGAAAATCAAAAGTTTGCAAAAATCTTGTGTAAATGTTTGTAAATATCTTTTTGCAAAACCTGCACTTCATGCATCATTCATTCATTTCAAAACATTTTTCAAAATTTTTGCATGATTGTAAAATATGTGTAAATAGCATCTTGTGTACATATATGTATATAGTTTTTCCTGGATGAGAGTTGACATTTAAATTAAGCCTGGAATTAAATTGAGAAATGGAGCTTGAAAGAGATCTTAATCCACTTAACTTTAAGAGGAACCTTGTAGGACTTAGGGTTAAGGCTTTTCAGGTCCATAAGGACTTAATTCTTTGAGTCCACTAGGCTATGAGCATATGTCATCTTGATGAGCCTAAGTAGAGCACTTAACAACACACGCATGACTCTCAGAGACAATGGCTTAACTTGCACCTGCACTTTACACATGGCTCTCCATGGATGAGGTGGTGAGGAGGCAGTTTCCTTTGGCTTGGGGTAGCATATGAGGGTAGTACTTCTAGGCGGAACCTCTCTTCTTCTTATAGTGAAGGAAGTGCACCTCAACTTGGTCTAGTGGTGTTGAAAGCTAAAGACAGAAGCTGTGGGTTGCAATAAAGCTTCAAAAGAGGGATAGTCTACTGGCTCAAGGGGAAATTTCTTATATATGCTGCACCATGTAGATATGTTGTACAGAAGTTGTTGAAAAAAAAAATGCAAAAATGCAAAAAGAACTCCAAAAAAGTGGTGGGTCGGATTGAAAATTTAATAACCCCACCGGAGTATAAAGCAAAAGCTTATGGTATCATGTTACATCTCATGAAGCTTGCAGCGGGAGACTTAGCTACACTGGCTAAGCTTCCAAAACTCTATACTTCTACCCCCTCTTCTTGAGCCGGTTGCACTTGAACTTAGAAGGGAATACCCCGCTTCTCGAGGAAAGAGTTGCTAGACTGAGGCATTAGAGTTACCAGGTTGAGGGAGGTTGTTTCTTTGTCACTTCTGAGGTGGGGAGCCACATATCACTTACACCGCAAGGAAAAGATTCATGGTCATTAGAGTTTGTGTATGTAGACTTGTTCTGATCTGGTTTATTGAGGAGTCTTGCCCATAGATTGGTGGAACTTGGAGGCTGTTGAGTTTTAAGCTTAAGTCCAAATAAGGTTCCGACACATTAATAATCCAAAGATCTGATCGAGCTCCATATTTCAATTTAATGAAGGAAAATTTAATAAGTCAACCTTGATCCTTGTACATTCTCTTTTTCTTTTTCTTTTTCTTTCCTTTTCACTTCTTTTTCAAATAAGTGTTTGCTAAGGGACTAGCAAAGTTAAGCATAGGGGGGTGATGAATACCCATTCATCACTCTTTATTCTTCTATTTTAGCTACAAAAACCCTTTGCAAATACATGTAGATATGTGTAAATACAAATAATTACCAAAAGCATGCATTGTGTAAAAACCTATAATTAGCATGTTTTTGTGCACAAAATAAAAGAATAAAGAGCAAAAAGAAAAAGAGGGAAATATTTAGAATAAATATTGAGCAACCTAACCCAAGGGAGGGCTCAGCATGGGCCTGACCGCATAAAAGCCAAAGTAGAGGGAGATAGGAGCTCATGTGTATATACTTCTGTAAATAAATAAAACTATATATTTTCCTCACCCAAAAATATACTTGTCCATATTGTGTATATATTTAGAGATTATTAAAAACAAAATAAAAAGATAAAAATCAAAAATTCAAAAAGACCCTTCTTTCACCATGTGTATAAACCATCACTATTGTATTTATTTAACCCTATAAATAAATTCAATTATTTTCTAAACTTTTTGCAAATATTCTTTGGCATATTTTGTAAATAAAATAAATAACAAGAAACAAAACAAAAATCAAATAAAAATTACAAAATTGAAAATACAAAAATACATTGTATAAATACCATGTATATAAGTGTATTCAACCATTTATTTCACCCTTGTATATAAGTGATAAAAATAAAATAAAAATATTCTTTTTCCATATTTCATGTTGTAAATAAATAAAATACAAAATGAGCATAAAAATACATAAAAATAACAAATAAAAAATCAAAAATAAAAATCCATGTAGTGTACATATACCTATATATAGAGCTAACCTATTTTTATTTCCAAAAATTAATTAAAAATCACCAAAAAATAGAAAAAAATAAAAGAAAAATATTTCATGTTTTGAGTTTTTTCTAATTCGACCTATTTCTGCCCTAAAATAAATAAATAAAACTCGGGCACACGTGGCCGCTTCTGGTTGGTCCACGGGGGAATGTTGACCTCGGTCAACTCCCCCGCGACCTCCTTCCTATTCTGGAATGCGCGCGCCACCTCATCTTCGCCGAATTTCCCACGCGACTCCAGGCTGTCTCCCACGCATCCCCCGCGCCCGGATTCTTCGCCGTTCATCCCTCTCCCTCGCCGGATCTTCTGCCATCAAATCCACGCTTTCCTTTGCTGTCGAGCCTCAACCCTAAACGCCCCTGTCACTCTATATAACCATCATCTCCGCCGCCTTCACGCCCCATCTTTGGCCCTTCTCTTCCTTCCCAGTGACCTCCATTGGCATCGCGAGAGTGACAGCAAGCTGTGCCCTTGTTGCAGTGAGGCGAGGAAGCGTATCCATCGATCCGGCGTACTTCGCCGTCCTTGCTCCGCCGCCGGCGTTGAGCATCGAGCTTCAGGCCTTGACGCCCTTCGAAGCTACGACCCGGAGCAAGAGCAGCTCCAGCACAGTCTCCAGCATCCATCAGGTATCCGATTAGACCTTCCATTTAGAGTAATTTTCGATTTCGCCCAAATCATAGCTTCGCCGCATCTTCCTGATTCCGGCCACCTCGCGCACCCTCTCGATCATCCGACCCGACCATCACCTTCACCGTGTCCCCACGCACCTTCTACGCCCGCTCATTCAACCCAGATCGCACAGGATCTGGGATTCGAGTTCCATCGCCTCCGCCTCGCCGGAGCTCTTCCGCCCCGCTGCACCGTTCACCTCCACGCCACCTAACCGGGTCGAGGCACTTTGCCCTCGACCCGCGAAGCTTCTTGTCTACTTTGCAGGTCCAAAGGGAGGCGTCTGAGGCTTCCCAACTTCAAGCCAGGAGCTTCTTCTCCGCCGGCCTTGCTCGAGCTCCTCGGAGCTTGGTTTGACCACCGGAGACCAGTAGCAGCTGCGCAACTTCACGCCGGAGCTTCTCCAACCTTCAGGCGCAGCAGAGGAGAGCGAAGACACCTTCACGAGGCCGGCGAAGTTCGCCGGCCACCTGTTCTTCGAGGACCCTCCATCGCCGTCAGATCAGCCTCACCGCTCCAGATCAGATCTTGGCCGTCCGATTGAGGAGCTGCTTCCACCGTCCGATCAGAGGAGATGCCATCTGGAGCGCCCACCACCCGCAGCCGTTCGATCTACACGTGGCGCGCATCCAACGCTTCATTAATAAAGGGGTAAATATCATAGGGCCCCCTCGTAGTTTGTTGTTTTCGTTTAAGTCCTGTAATTTTTAATTCAGTTGTTTATTTTCTGGGATATTTGCATAGAGACCCTCGCGCTTTATTTTATTTGCACTTATACCCCCGCCAGTAGAGACCCACGTGCTTTGTCACGTGTTACTTTGGGTTATTTGCATAAGAAGCCCTGTAGTTCTGGAATGTTATGTGATGAATACCCATTCATCACTCTTTATTCTTCTATTTTAGCTACAAAAACCCTTTGCAAATACATGTAGATATGTGTAAATACAAATAATTACCAAAAGCATGCATTGTGTAAAAACCTATAATTAGCATGTTTTTGTGCACAAAATAAAAGAATAAAGAGCAAAAAGAAAAAGAGGGAAATATTTAGAATAAATATTGAGCAACCTAACCCAAGGGAGGGCTCAGCATGGGCCTGACCGCATAAAAGCCAAAGTAGAGGGAGATAGGAGCTCATGTGTATATACTTCTGTAAATAAATAAAACTATATATTTTCCTCACCCAAAAATATCCTTGTCTATATTGTGTATATTTATAAACTATTAAATAAAAATAAAAAGATAAAAATCAAAAAGACAAAAATACCCTTTCACCATGTGCATAAACCACACCTTGTATTTATTTAATCCTATAAATAAATTCAATTATTTTCAAAACTTTTTGTAAATATTCTATTTTACATTTTGTAAATATATAAAATAAAAAGAAACAAAACAAAAATCAAATAAAAATGACAAAATTAAAATACAAAAATACATTGTATATATACCATGTGTATAAATGTGTATAACTATTTATTTAACCCTTGTATATAAGTGATAAAAATAAAATAAAAATATTCTTCTATTCCATATTCCAAGTTGTAAATAAATAAAATACAAAATGAGCATAAAAATACATAAAAATAACAAATAAAAAATCAAAAATAAAAATCCATGTAGTGTACATATACCTATATATAGAGCTAACCTATTTTTATTTCCAAAAATTAATTAAAAATCACCAAAAAATAGAAAAAAATAAAAGAAAAATATTTCATGTTTTGAGTTTTTTCTAATTCGACCTATTTCTGCCCTAAAATAAATAAATAAAACTCGGGCACACGTGGCCGCTTCTGGTTGGTCCACGGGGGAATGTTGACCCCGGTCAACTCCCCCGCGACCTCCTTCCTATTCTGGACCATGCGTGCCGCGCCTCCTTCGCCGAATTTCCCACGCGCATCCAGGCTGTCCCCCACGCATATCTCGAGCCCGGATTCTTCGCCATTCATCCCTCTCCCTCGCCGGATCCTTCGCCATCAAATTCACGCCTTCCTTTGCTGTCAGCCCTCAACCCTAAACGCCCCTGTCATTCTATATAACCATCATCTCCGCCGCCTCCGCGCCGCATCTTTGGCCCTTCTCTTCCTTC
Organism: Ottelia alismoides; assembly: GCA_037367405.1. Taxonomy (NCBI): domain Eukaryota; kingdom Viridiplantae; phylum Streptophyta; class Magnoliopsida; order Alismatales; family Hydrocharitaceae; genus Ottelia; species Ottelia alismoides. The sequence continues at coordinate 1,378,743 of JAZKJV010001323.1, forward strand.
CCAGTGACCTCCATTGGCTCCGCCTGAGTGACAGCGAGCGTTAGCCCTTGTTGCAGTGAGGTGAGGGAGCGATACCATCGATCCGGCGACCTTCGCCGTCCTTGCTCCGCCGCCGGCGTTGAGCATCGAGCTTCAGGCCTTGACGCCCTTCGAAGCTACGACCCGGAGATAGCCCATCTCCAGCACAGTCTCCAGCATCCATCAGGTACCCTTAGTTCCTTTTAATTTCGTCTAATTTAGGATTTCGCCCAAATTTCATCTCCGACGCATCTCTCCGATTCCGGTCACTTCGCGTATCATCTCGACCATCCGACCCTACCATCACCTTCGCCATCTCCCCGCGCACCTTCTACGCACCCTCATTCAACCCAGATCGCACCGGATCTGGGAACCGAGCTCCCTCGCCGTCGCTTCGCCAGAGCTCTTCCGCCCCACCGCACCGATCACCTTCACGCCACCTAACCGGGTCGAGGCACTTTGCCCTCGACCCGCGAAGCTTCTTGACCATTTTGCAGGTCCAAAGGAGGTGTCTGAGCCTCCTTCCCAGTTCAGCCAGGAGCTTCGAGCCATAGGCCTCGCCGGAGCCCCTCCAGGGCTCGGTTGGGCCCTTGGCCACCACCAGCAGCTGCGCAACCTCACGCCGGATCTTCTCCGACCTTCAGGCGCAGCAGAGGAGGACCGGAGTGCACGCAGGAGGCCGGCGAACTTCGCCGGCGTCGAGTTCTTCCTCCACCATCCAGAGCCGTCCGATGAAGGCCTCGCTCCATCCTAATCCTGAGCGTCCATCCTTGAAGGAGCAGCAGCCGTTGATCTATCTGAGGTGACATCTGGACCGTTGCAGCCGAGGAGAGAGGCACCCGAGCCCCGCACCGCTCGATCATCCACGTGGGCCTCTCCCCACCGTCGATCGAGCCGAAGAGGAGAAGAGAGAAGAAGCGCCCGCACATTCCAGCCGTCAGATCATACACGTGGCGCACATCGGGCCGTCGCTATTAATAAAGGGGTAAACATCATAGGGCCCCCTCTGTTTGTCTTATTTCATTTTAGTCCTGTAATTTTTAATTCAGTTGTTTATTTTCTGGGTTAA